>JBBCBC010000042.1:2475944-2969699 GCA_037126765.1 Stenogyne calaminthoides
TATCATTCATTTGAAAAAAAAAAAAAAAAAATTAAAAAAAAATGAAAGGATATATATATAAAATATCCTTTCTACATTTTCAGTTTTGTGGTAAGGAATTATGCCTCGGGGATGGACCTGAAGGAGGAATAGGTACATCTTTTGGAAGCCTAGTGAAGTACAACCCATCATTGCGTGACTTTTCCTTTTCTTGAAAATATTTCAAAGCCATTGATGAAGCATCATCTTCCTTGACGAGCCTTGCGTTGATGCATGAAATCGAAGAACTCATGACAAGAAAACCAATAAAAAATAGGCAAAGATTTATTCTTCGCCAATTTATTAGGGTTCTTGGAAACAAAGATGAAATTGAAATAGAAGCCATAATCTGTCTCTCCCTTTTTTTTTTCTAATAAGATTTTGTATAACTTTTGTTAGACAAGAATGGAGGGGTTTATATACGATGGATTGTAAGGAATTGTATATGCATGAGGAGGCAAGAAAAAAGGTGGAAATGGGATGTGAAATAAAGAATATGTAATACTAGATTTTTGTAGCAATTTACACGCAATATTGGTGTTGAATTTTCAATGTCAACGGTTTTCACGATATGCAGGAATTCTATTGGCTGCTGCTGCCGGCTCAATTTTCTCTTAGTGTTTTGTTATATTTTATTACAATAATTTTTTCGTGATATTAATTTCTTGTACGTTAAATGTTGCAAAATTGTCATAGGGATATATTTTTTTAGTTAAAATGTTTTGGAATTTAGTGGCGTAAATAGTTGATATAGCTAGTGATCGATCACGTTTTGCTTGCGAAATGTGACACCTTGCCCAATAAGGTCAATCAATTTAAGCTGTACCAAACCCATTTAGAAGTATTCACAAGTTTATATATATATTCAGCAAGAAAATAATTTAATCATATATCTTTTTCCACCTAAGTTAATAACTACTTTGAAAATGCAACATGAACTTAAAGCAATTTAGTTAAATTGTCATTAAATATTATTCATGATAGCATAGTATTTCATTTTTTTTTTTTTAATTGTCTCTATGACTCTATAATATCTGTATGAATTTTCTAACAAATTTTATGATCAAAATAACTATTTGTGAAACACATTAAATGACTCAAAAAACTAACTGCGGCAAGTAATAATGTAATTAATGTGTGACCGTATTGAAAACACTTAAAATTAGTGAACTTTTCTCCAACTAATATTTCTCTATGCCTCAAAATTGGTCCATGTTTCGTGCATTGCAATGTGTGTTTGGAAAATATAATGTTTTAAAATATTCAACTATGAACTACCTAAGAAATTACAGATCTTTTGCGTGAGAAGGTACCTCAAGAAAACGAAACTATTTATTAGGGCCCACTAATTAAAAAAGAATTTGATAAATAAAGAAAATTTCATTAATGAGGTGAAAGTATATGGTATAAGGGTCCACTAACTAAAATAAGTATCATAAAGTTAATCTCGACAATGATATACAGTCATGTGATATTATTGGTTCATATTCTTATTATCAATCTATACTTAAGATTCTCATCAAGAAAACCGGTTCTTTTTAATTATTTTTACTTTAGAATTGTTTTGATTAGGATATTTTGTACTAATTATATCCATTTTTTGGACCAATTAAACGGTGCTCACTCATAATATTTGAACAAAAAAAGTAGTATTATAAAATGGGTATATGAAAGACTTTGATCGCGTGCTACGTGTGAAATAAATTGGATACATCATACAAGTTGCGGAATCGTGTCTCAACTTCGATTTTCAAAGTCAACTAATAACATGAAATCTTGACCGTTTATTAGAAAAAAAAAAATATACTCGTATGAGATTATTTTTTTTATATTAATAAATGTACGTTTTATTTTCTATTTCAGTATATGGTTTGTTGCCACGTGCATTTTAGAGAAAAAATATTGGAGTATACTCAATATTATATTTGAATATATAAAGGGTGGCTTTCAAATTTACATATAGCAATAGAATATGAAAAACTAGAAATTTGAAATAGAAATTGAAATTAAGTTGACAATTAAGAATTTAATTAGGTAGTAAATTAGGGAATGTGGTAGTTGATAATTGAATGGAAATTTTCTTATTTTGATGAGATGATACTTTGAAATTGGGAAATGCTTTCATCACTTAGAAAATAATTGCAACTTTTTAAAACGCAAGACAAATGGATGTTGTCATTTCAATGACTCAAATGGGGAATATTTTTCCGTACATTTGTGAGCTGTCGAATGTAAATAACAATTCTAGTTGATTTTAATAAGTTTTAATTTTAAGATCCGTTTTTTCGGTGTTTGGACATTAATTCTAATTTATGAGATTGAGAATTGAAGTGGACTGTATTATAATTTAATTTATTTATCACATGTTGTATGTATACTTTCGTAAAATTATACAATTATTTACCTTACAAAAGTGTTTAAAAATTTTAAAACAACAGCCAAATATCGCATCTAAATGTTTAATTATATTGCTCTTGACATTAACTACTCGATGACGCAGTGTTTAACCTAAGCTACACACATTTAATTTTTATTATGAAACTAAAATTTAAATTTGTTACATTCAGTTCAATATATTAATGTGGTCACTTCCGTAGGAAGATTGAATTTTCTGCATTTCGCATTCACATATTAAATAAATGGGGTAAAAATGTTTAGCTGTAAATGGTTGGAATATATTTTAGAGAATATGTATTCTCCAACCATATAACCGACCGGCTGGCCATAACTCCTAAGGATTTATACATGGAATTACAGAATTATTCATGAGATGTTAGGAAAATATAATATAAACAAATTAATTTAATTTTTTTTTTTATAAATTTGAACTTTGTAATAACACGGAATTCTTTCACTGGCTCTACTAATAAAATTAAAATAATTTATTACTAAATTGTGAGTATTAGTTAGCAATAGAAATTTTATCTAAAACACCTATCATTGATAAAATTCCCTGAAAATAATATAAACACTCTGTCAAAGATGTATTTTTCTTGGAGTAGTCGGTGCAAAATATGACATAAATAAATGTCAACAAATTATTTATATTTATATTATAAAAAACAAAAATTATTTCATTAAATAAAAATTACACCAGGTAACCGGATACCGAGTTATCAAAGAAAAAAAATAGACCATCCATAAAAATTAAGGTTTTTCGTCTAGCAAAATAATGTGCCATAAATTAACATTGCGGCCAACATAAATTGTAAAGAAAAATAAAAATTTGCCGTTTGGTAATTTTATAAAATGATCGAATATTAGTATATTTAATTTATATTAAAGTAATAAATAAGTTGAACTTCTGATATTTACTGATATATTCGTTCGGCCCGGTCCTATCCTATCCTATCCAATATATACTTCAGTTTGTGTGTATAAGGGCCAGGGACCCAGGGTGGCGATGCAGGCCTACTTATTTATAACAGCACAGCAGCATATCCAAATCGAATTTAAGAAACCCAACAAAGTATTTAACAAATAACTGCCCATCAATGAAAAAGTATTAATGTGTAACCATTTTTCAATGGAAAAAGTACTTAATATGCAACCATTTTTCAATGGAAAAATACTAATAAGTAAACCATTTTAACAAAGAAAGAAACTGTAATTTAATTCATTTACTTGAGGACAATACATTATTGCGTGGAGATGGAACTTGAACTTTGAATTTTATATAACGTAAAAATATATATTGAAAAATTATTTTATAGTTTTATCAATTTGAGCTCACACGTTTCAAACCAATGAGCAAGCAGTTTGGCCTGATTTCCAACTCTATTTAGAACTAAATTACAAAAAATATTCCCTATATTTGATTTATGTATTTTAATTGTCGAAAATTTATATCATAATATCCCTAAAAGTGGATGAGATCTCTTGTTAAATAATAATGTAACATATAGATAAAAAAAGTGGATGAGATCTCTTCTTAAACAATAATGTAACATATGGATGAAAAAGTGGATGACATCTCTTCTTAAACAATAATGTAACATATAGATAAATGGTGCGTGTCTCACGGTTCCTTTTCAATTACACTATTTATGTGTCATTTCATGTATGTGGTTAGAGCTGCTAAAGAAATCCGGAACCACTGATTTGCCGGTTCAAAATGGATTGGAATGGGTGCAACCAATTTTAGTTCGTAAGAAACCTTATTTATTACTGTTAGGAATTTCAAGAATCGAAATTGGTGGTTAAACGTTTGTCCAAAATTTTTTTTATTAAAATTTTAAAATCGAGGATTGAGAGATCTGAAACTGGATTTCTCCCTATTAGGTTCCGATTTGGATTTAGTCGCCTTTGAACCGACGATTCCAAACGATGAACCACCTTTATATGTGGTGTAATACACAATATTACATTATTGTCAACAAGAAATCTCATCAATATCTATATCTATATCTATCTATATCTATACTATCTAAAAAGTGACAAGCTTTTGAAAAATATTTTTGGACAACTTTGTTCCTCCATTATTTTACACATTACAAATTTATCCATACAAATCTTTCAATTGATTCCTCTAAAAATTTACGCCTGCAAAATAATCCCTACAAACACAAAAACTCTTCATATTAATTCATATTCATATATACATACTCTAAAAAAAAAAAAAAGCTGCAAATTGACCCATACGAATGGACCGATACTATCATCTTTGCTTTAGTTGATTTTGATTTTGTCGTATTATATACACACACCACAGTTTGTCTGTATAAGAGGCAAGGCCTCAACGATGTAATACCCATGTAAAAAAACCCCTTTGTATCATCACTTGCATGTTAATTTGCATTGGAATTTGCCCTCCATTATTTTACACATTACAAATATATCCATACAAATCTTTCAATTGACCCCTCTAAAAATTTTAGCCTGCAAAATAATTTTACAAATAGTAAAACTCTTCATATAAATTCATATTCATATCCATACTCTAAAAAAATAAAAAATAATACCTGAAAATTTATCTATACGAAGGGACCCAATTTTACACACAAAAGCGACTAAATTAAACCTTACGAAAATCCAACAGAGCGTCGAAAAAAGATGGGATCGTAATTTATATCCTTTGATTTACGGGAGACAATACATTATTGGTGTGGAGCTGGAACTTGAACTTTGAACTTTATATAACGTAAAAATATATATTTAAAATTTATTTTTATAGTTTTATCAGTTTGAGCTCATACGTTTCAGACCAAGGGCAAGCAGCAGTTTGGCCTCATTTCCAACTCTATTTGGGAACTAAAAAATTATAAAAAACTCCATCTTTGCTTTGATTGATTTTGATTTTATCGTATATATACACACAATTGTTTCACGATTCCTCAACGATGTAGTACCCATTTAAAAAATCCCTTTATTATCATCACTTGCATGTTAATTCATATTATATATGTGAGTTTATATATCGAAGATTCAATCATAAAAAATGTTGCTTTTGTTTCAAAAAATCAAGATCCAAGAATAATATTTTATGATTTTGGGACCGGTTTTCTTTAATTGATGTGGGTGCAACAAATTTGGAGATTAGGAAATTAACCAATAAGAAACATTCAATTTTTTAACTTGGTTCATGATATATCTTCAACAATATTCAAATTATTATATATGAACAATATTTAGTTAACATTAAATTATGTTTGTGTAATTAGTGTTTATATGCTTATGGGGAAAAAGAAATCAATGGTTTGAATGGGTAAATCCATTATATATATATATATATCATTTTGATGAATTCTATATTTCGAGAATTTTGAACCGACTGACTATTCGGAAATTAAGAAAGGTCAAGTTTTATATGTGGTGATTTATGATTGTTTGTATATAAACAACAATCAAACAATATAGATAATCTATAACATATATATACACATAAAAATTTAACGACAAACACTCTAATTATTATATAGATAAATTACGTGCAATGTGCTGGTAAATTACTAGTATGTTCTAAAAGTCTGCATTATTTCATAAATACTTGAGAAATGCGTTAAGATTAGTATACGTAATTTATAACCATCATTGATAATCAAACAAATCACTTACTCAATTGAATTAACAATACAACTAATCCGTACACAATTTCAGAAGGCCGACAAGTTTGAACATCATTATGTTGGGCCGAATCTTTTATATATATATACGATCCTCTTTCTAAAAATAAAATAAAAAACTGATATTTGTGAAATAGGTCTGGGGCCGGCCTGAAGAACATTCAATTTGATCAGTTTGAAGATTGAATTATGCGTAGAGAAACATACATACATACATTTTCTGAATCAAGATATTAACAATACCCAGTACAGCCTGATTGAGAGGCTGAATCAGGGCATTCTAACGCAATCATCAAAAAAATGGTCCACAAATTTCACTTGCAATTATCATCTATACATACACATGGACCACATTTTGTTTTATATTTATGTATCTATCTATGTGCCAAATTTTCAAGTGGGGAGTGTTGTTCAGAAGCTCCAGCCATGTTGCCAAAACAAATCCACAGCCTCTACTTCTATGCCTTTCTGCTCTTTCCTTTTCACCTCATTTATAATCATCCCAACCATAAAACTTGCCAGAAACTTCACTAATTAATTGAACTTCTTAGAAAAAAATTGGTTAAGGTTATTCATGGTTTTTTTCACAAAGCGTGTAACGAAATGTATTTAGATGTTGCAAATTTATGGTATTGTAATTAGGGAAGTTAAATTAAGAGTTATAAGGAGTTTAATTTCATTTCATTTCATTGATAGCATTACATTTACAAATACAAGGTGAAACAATAAACATGGGCTGAAGTCATAAGTCGAACCTTCAAATTTAGGAGAGTTTTTTTTTTTTTATCGACCCTAAAAATACTACCTAATTAAGACCGAATACTTATATCAAAACCTCGAAAATAAAAGGAACAAAAACCACAACCACCAAAACCAACCCACTCCCCGCCAATCCCAAACAAGCCCCGGAATAGGATTCGACATTCCAATTCCCACCACCCAAATCAAGACGGGTTCCATACTTCATGAGCTCCTGTCGACATTGCTCGACCCCAAACGGGGCCCGACCCGGCTCCAACCCGACCGAGTAACACAAACTCGGGTTTCCCCACGCCCCGAACCGCCTCCCCAATTTTCCATAAAACCATCCTGCAAACTTAAGCTCACCACTTAAATTATTACCATGAATATAAATGGCAGTGACATTAGGCAAATTGGCAAGATTTGAGGGGATATCCCCTGTGAGCTTGTTGTCATTGAGGCCCAAGAATCTGAGGCTCTTTAATTCTGCGATCGAGGCCGGAATGCCACCTGTCAAGCTCGCATTGGACAGGTCCAATGCAGTGAGTTCCATCAGATTCCTCCACTCAACATTCATTAAATCTCCACCTGTTGGATTGTCTGAAAGGACCAATTCTTGCAATGAACTCAATTCTTCAATTGATTTGGCTAATCCACCTGATAATCTGTTGTTGCTGAGATCCTAAAAGTGTTAAGCTTTTCAGATTTCCAATCTGGGATGGGATTTTCCCGCCTATTTGATTATTACTCGAGTCGAGCTTTAACAACGAGGTTAAATTTCCAATAGATGGAGGCAGAGTTCCTGATAGTGAATTCCTACTTATATCAAGAATCAACAGATTTTTTAGCCCGCCGAAAGAATCCGGGACCCGACCCGTGAATGAATTTCCAGCAAGATTCAAACGCCTTAGTTTCATCAAAGTCCCTATACTTTGTGGAATTTCACCCGTTAGTCCATTTTCAGTGATCACTAAGGACTGAAGGCTTTTGAGCTCCCCAAAACTAACGGGAATTTGTCCCGTTAGCCCCTCGTTCGAGCGAAACTCGAGCGATTCTAAACCTGTGGCAAACACTTCCCAATTCTGAGTAGGGATTGAAATGGGGTGTGATAAAGCAAAACAATTGTAGAACGTGAGGGATTTGAGGTGCGTTAGTGCAAATAAATGGGGACTAAATTCAGCATTTTGGTGACAATTCAGGGAGTTTTCATGAACAGCTCCAATGATCAAATCAGTCACATACCAAAATCCATCAAACAGGTCACAAGAAACGCCCTGCATCGATGAAATTTGGAGATGCATTTAAGAATGTTGCTATAACTGGAGTTGCATTTAAAATATGAAAAATGTACAAGAATTAATGTAAGGGGTAGTTGCAAATAAGCAAAAGATCTTTTGTTCAGTTCATACACTATGGTTGATGCAGAACAGAGCTGAGAATGGATAATGGAGTCTTAAATGTTGGAAGCTTTGCAGCAGTGGGAATACCAGAAATATCATAAAAGACAAAGTTTTAGTTAACAGGGAATCAATCTTCTTTGCTCCAATTCTTCAAGAGTAAAAAAATAATAGTACATAAATAAATAAAAACACAGATAATGCCTATATGTAATATGTTCTGCTTTTTCACTACTATAATAACTCTGATTCGGATTTGACTTCTCTCCCAACTGAATCAAGATCCCAAAAAGCTGCATTTTCACTTTTTCAATAGAATCTTGAGAAAAGGGAAAAAGATTCGATAAAATAGCTCGAGAGACAGAGAGGTGACATGAAAAGTTTCTTCCTTTCTTTCTTTTAAAGATCCTTTCTTTTTAGTTTCAAAAAAAATCCTTTCTTTTTTGTTTGGAGGAATATATCAAAAAAAAAAAAAAAATATTGTGGAGTGGATAATAACTAACCTGAATTGGAGTCCATCCACAAGGATCCGGATAAAGATCCGACCCGTTCCACCATTTCCCCACAAAACCTTGAATAGCAGAATACAGGGCTTCTTGCTCACTTTTCTTCATTGGTGTAGACACACTTTCATCATCATCTCCATTGCATGGTGAATTCAAAAGAAGCAAGCAAAGAACAAGAATGGAAAAACCCACATACTTGAGCTTTTTCATGGCTGTTCTAAGCCCACAAAAGTTTGCAGAGAAAAAAGTGAAGATTTGGGTTCAAGAAAGCAACTTTCTTGAAAAAAAAAAGTAGTTACAATGAAGTGGCAATGTAATGTAACTACAGAGAATATAAACAATGTGGGCAATTTTTCCTTTCCCTTTTTTTTCAAAATTAAAAAAAAGGGTATCAAACTGTCCCGCTTTATACTCTCAGCAGAGGACTAAATGCCATTAATCAGAAAGTAGGTAGGGGTCCGAAAGGAATGAAATGGGAAAGGAAGATTGAGATTGCAACCAAATGCACAAGAGGAAAGTTTGTGTAGTGGTGGTGTTTATAGCAAAGGGGCTAATGTAGTAATTGAAGTAATGAAAGCGTAAGAGTGTAGCAGAAAGACTGAGGTCTCTAGGGTTTCTTTGCAGCTAAAAAGTTATGCACACAGTTGCCAGTTCAGAAAAGAGAAACATAAAAATTCAATTATGGTAAAGTCAATAATATAATAAGATCACAACAGAAGAAAACTGATGATGAGTAGAGGTACTCTCTACTCCTAAAAAGCTCCAAGGGCAAAAGGGTCTTTTTGTTAAGTCTTGCTTTTTGTTATTGAATCATATAATCTTGAATCTTGAAACCATGTTTTATCTTTTAAGTTCTAATACACCAAATTATAGAAGATTGAGTTTGATTAATATGTAAAAGCAGTTGGGAAAAAATTATGGTCGGATAAACGTATTGTGATTAAAAGTAGGGACCTTTAAGTAAAACAAAAGTAAAGATGAACATGTAAATGCATGAAAACAAAGGTAGTGTTTTTGTCTCGGGGTAACTCGTTCTCACCTTTTAGGCTGTTGGCTTTAAAACAGGATTTTCTGCCTATTTATGTGTAAAAGGGGTGGGCATTGAGGCTTTGAAATGTGGAACTCACTTTTTCCAGCATAATAATGGACCTCAATTAATATTTAACATTGATTAGTCATTACCACCCCCTATTGTCAAATCTCAATCACAAGAAAACAAAACAAAATCATTCTACAGTTTGGATGCTGCCAATTACTTGCTAAAGTACATTTTAAACACTTTGCAATTTGTATATTAAACAACAGAAACAAGAAAGCACTCTTATTGAAACAGTAAAGTAGTTACTATACATGTCTTATGCATGTGTAAGCATCAATTAATACAAAATGGGGTGGGATTTTATTTTATTTTTGTGGGGGTGGGGGGACCAAAGAGATAAATGCAGCAGCATAATGGGCAGTTGATGAAAGTTGGAAGGCTTTGGTGTTAGGAGTCTAGGACCAGCTTTGGAGAAAGAGCTAAGCCTAGTAAAAGAGAGAGAAGCCATAGCCCACTCTACAATATTTCCAGGCCTAACAGTATCACTAAGAATTGTCATTTTCTCAACTTTTCCCATTTTGTTCATCTCTTTTATTAATTTAGCGTTATTGATTAATGGTAGCAAATTTAGCCATCATTATTTCCCTTCTTCTAAGAAAATGAAAATATCAACTTCTGAGGCCTGTTTTCTTTTTTTCTTTTTGAGTAAATGTAGATACAATGACATCTTGTACACATATGTAAATTGGTCACATTAACATATGTATTTTGCAGTACATGAACATGTATGATGTAACCTTAAACTGCCAAACATTTAAGCTTAGCCTAACCTTAATTCGCCTTTGAGTCACATCTTGCTTCATCTCAGAAATTAATTCACAAGAATTTTTCATTTATATATAAAGAAGAATAAATGTGGTTTTTTGTGTGCCATGTGCGGCTATTAATTAGGCACAATTAATATCTTGTAGCAATATGGATCGGCAAAGGCACAAGAGTTAGGACCACGTACATAATGTAAGAATTATAGCCAATTATGAGTAGGGTAGAGACATAATTGCCTCTTTTAACGTTTTAAAGATTGCATTATGAAGAAAAACTTTTTCAAAATCAACATTATAAAACTAAGAGAGTCAACGGCTATGCAGCATAAATGAAGATCTGCAGTTCTTAGAGCATAATTATTTAGGCCAATTATTAGCTAATTAAGCTCGAGTTTTACCTTATGTAAATGATGCAACTATAATTTATAGATTTGCAGATATATATATATATATATTTTTTTTTTTAATTTTTTTTTTTTTAAAACCCAGATTTGCAGATATACTTGTGCTAGAAAGCGCATGATCGCCTACTTCTTTATGGCAGGAACAAAAATGCAATTTTTTGTTAGTATGTGCCCCCACTTATTTAAAAAAAAAATTAGTTCTTCATCTGAAAGAGAAATCAGGGAGCAGTATTTACAAAGCATTGTGATGCTTTGAAGTGTTAATTTTACAAAATTATTTATGTTACTCCAACCTCCGAAAACTTAACAATAATTGCTTCTTGTTGTGTTCGATATAATTATTCAGCATTAATTGAACACGTAAGAGAGACACGTGTAATATTCAACTATTAAAATAATCATGCACGATGGACAAGTGTGCTCGCCGCTCGCCGACCAAACAAGTTTGTTCGACCAGCTTGCCACTTGTCAACCAAAGTTGCTCACATATTCGCCTGAGAAGTAAGTTTTGTTCGCCAGCATTCCATTTACCAACCAAAGTTGCTCAACCAAGCCTACCGAGCAAATAGGCATGTTCGCCACTCAGATCAGGAAAGAATGAATCAAATGAGCTAAGACAAGTGATCTGAGGACTCAGACAAACCTGAGGGCTCAGACAAGTCTGAGGCCACGAACAAGTCTGAGGACTCAGACAGCCTAAATGCTCAGACAAACCTGAGGAGTCAGTATGCCCGATGCTCAGACATCCTGAGGGTTCTGGGATATCCCAAGACTCGCATAACCCCGAGGGGTCAAGATGTTTCAGATCGAGATATCTGAAGGCTCAAACATCTTGAGGGTTCAGTCAAACCTGAGGGGTCAAGATGCTTTCAGACGAGATATCCCAAGGCTCAGACATCCCGAGGGTTCACCAAACCCCGAGGGTCAAGATGCTCGATGATATTCCGACATAAAATTGATATGGTTTAATGGGGGCGAACAAAGCTTTCAAATGTTTTAAAGATTGATTTGGACGACCAAAAGAGTGTCTTATAGACAAGCAAAAGCAATGATCAATCTAGAAGACGAAGTTGGAAAGGTGGCAGCTTTGCATGAATTCTTTGCATGGTTCAAGTCTCAAATTTCATGCTTGGCAAACCAAAGATGCTTGTTTGGGAGAACTATAAATGGAAGAAAAAACAACAAGAGACAAAGTTACAAAAAAATTCCCAGAGAGGTGAGATATAGAAAAATTCGAGAGTTCATGCACGCAAAAACCCTAGCACTCATATACTAATTCTCCAAATCATCTTCATCCATAATGATTCATCTTCATGAGATGTATCAAATATTGTACGTGTAAAACTCGCAATACTACATCCCTGGCTTGGTATGCCCCCAGAGTAGTCATTTTTGATTTAACCGGTCAACAAATTCTTCTTATTTACGTTTATTTTACACGCATGTTTTGTTTGTGAGTCGTAACCGAATTAGCAACATAATATTCTCCAAATAAAACGACTCGCGACAATTGGCGCTAGAAGGAGGGTACCAAAAAACCAACCCATACACAAACCCGTAGTTAGCCGAGGCAAAAAAAAGAAATATAATGTCTCAATCTAGGAATACACAAACAGAAAGGTCATGACAAAGTTGACCTCATGACCGGAAAGAGGCTCAGCGCCAGCCTCACAAAGATCAGACAGTGGAGACTATCAATCTTGAGGATATAACCAATGATCCGGCGGCCACAACAAAGGCCATCGCTTTCTTGCTACGAACACAGAAATAGAGGGCCGAAAAAGAGTTGGCCAAGTTAAAAACTCAAGAAGATGAAGATCGACGCTCGCATACATCTAATAGCGAGCAAGTTAAAATGAAAACTGTGAAGCGGGATAACAAAAAAGCTGATGATACGTCTGATGACGAACAACCTCAAGGGTCCAGACCATCAACGTTTGGACGTTTGAGGCTCTCCGCCAAAGACCGAATCGGCAATAATAGGCGATGTGATCGGGGAAGGAACAACCGATAAACAAGCCCGCTCATTCGGATCCCCATGATCACCCGAGATGCAAAACAAAAAATCGGCCGGAACAAAATTGTCTATCCATCATCGATTGGGTAGTCAAGCACGAACTTGGAAAAGGGGATCGCCTCTATCACGAAAGCATGACCCACTGGGTCCTCATGATGGGAAACAGCCCCCGATCCAAGTCTGTGGGCCCACCAAATTTGTGGAAATGCAAAAAGCCATCGAGGGTTCTAAAGGACCGCCGCGACCAATGGACACCCTGGGCGAAAGCACAATACCTTGTTTCGCTCTATCACCGCGATCATGGCAAATTGAAATACAAGAGAAAATGGCGAAGACCCGACCACCAATCCCCATGTTTGATGCTGAGTCAGACCCACATGTCCATCTCAGCAAATACTCAGACTTTATGATCGCCATGGGAGCCACAGACGCGACTTAACGCCAATCATTCCCCATGACTTTGGGTGATCAGGCACATAGATGGTTCTCTACTTTGCCCACCGCCTATCACATCTTTTTGCTCAATTGGGACAACAATTCCTCGCCCCATTTCTCATCCATGTGTGCTCGCCCCGGCCAAAAACAAAGGTTGGTGCATTTTTCCCAACTAAGAGGTGAGTCCGATCGAGCATACATCGAAAAGATTTGATAAATGTTTGTATGATGGGGCCCCAGTTGAAGAGGATGTCAAGATCCTCGTGGTGGTCGGAGGCCCGACCTTGAATCTCGACATGTGGAAAGCCATGCATCAAGACTGGCCGAATACATATTCGAAATTTCGAGAGCGAAAAGACCAAGATCATAGCCTATGCAGATTTGCTCGCCCAATCACGATTGGGTCGAGAACCTACAACTAAGAAAGTTTTTGGGAAGAAAGTAATGAATGAAGGGGGTACAAACCCTCGCTCTTTCAAACCATTCAAGAAAGAAAGTATAAACGCCCCCACGGTTTTTTGGGAGTTCGGTAGAAACAATTTTCAACCAAATCAAAGATCGGGATATGTTAGATAGGCCTCGAAGAATCATAATGGACAAGCATCGCTTAATGCTTCCAAATATTGTAACTATCACGAGTACATCGGGCACAATCTGTAAGATTGTCGCGATTTACTTTTGCCAACTTTTGAAGTTTATACGAAGATAATCGCCTTACCCAATTCCTAAAAAAAAAGCGTGACAACGTAAGCTCCCTTAATAGAAAAAAATCAAGACCGGGGGGTAAGCGAAAGTTTAACAAACATCCGACGGTGATCCCAAGAATCACGAAGAGATCCGAATTACCCAAAAAGGGCCTCCTATCGTGGGTAGAGGTCGAGAAAGTCAAGAGATCCACATGATACGCCCCGAACATGGTCCGATGGGTGGATGTTACCAGCACCAACATTATCGAACAGACGAAGAAGATGGAGATGCGTGCCTTGCAAAGCATTCATCGTGAAGGTGAAAGCACATCGCCTAACACGCCACCCTCTCACCAAATTATGGTTTCGTAAGATGATCTCGACGGTATAATCACTCCCCACAATGACTCCTTAACCATCGATTGCTCGCCTCGGGGTTGAAGGTGCACCGCCTCACCGGTTGATCTGGAGCTTATGAGAACATTTTGTTCGTCAACACTCGCACCAAATGGAAAAGCAAGTTGGGGATTTGAGCAATTATATTGAACCATGTGATCATACCATTATGGGTTTTGGGGAATCAGAATCTGAACCCTATGGTATGATTAGGTTAAGAGTCGAGTTAGAATTAACTCTAAATCCGAGATCCCATTTAACTAGAATGCTAGATTTTGTAATCGTCGATGCTCGCTCTACTAATAACGGGTTTCTAGGTCGCCCGCTTATTCGTGAATTTAAAGCGGCAAGTTCTACGTATTACTACTGTGTTAAATTTCCAACACAAGATGGAACATGTAGTGTAAAAGGAGATCAGAAGAAAACTCGAGATTGTTTGCTATCATGTGCACCAGAAAAGCAAAATATCGTTAACATGATGGAGCAAAAGGTCTTTAAGATGGGAGAAATTATTAGGTTCGTGTAGGTGACATTAGATGTCACAGACTACGCGAGACGTGTTGTAGTATACTTAAAAGCGACTTTGAGTATAAGTGGGAGATTGTTGGGATTATCTTTGAAAAGTATGCTTTTTACTTTGTATAATCGAAAACCGAATTTTCGGACTTATTTACTGAAATAAATTGTTTATCACTGATGCTTTAAATATGATTGAATGTTACATATATTTACTGCATAACTGTTCAATAATTAAACGTGTTACATCAGTAGTTAATTTAGTGATACCGGATCACGAAGATTAAATTAACGATCATTGTAATAAAAAAAGTACGCCATTCACGACCTAGATGGAAATGAACAACCCATCGCGAAAGGTTGAGGTGTAAGGCTCAGATTGGTTTGTCTTGACCAAGAGATTACATTAGTGCATGATCGATCGTTGAATAGGACCTCTGAGGAGGATAAATTCTTGAATCGAACAAGGAAGAATTAGACCTCGGTGGTTCGTTGTTTTTAACCTTCGTCCCTTAAATAAGATCACGTGGGATTGGTAACTATTTTTTTGACTTATCATGGGTAGCTTAATCAAAGAGAGATTCAATACTTTTTATCTTGGGCAATATTATTGGTCATATGTGATTGCTAAGATTTAATCGAAGAAGAATCGGTGTAAGCACGCTTTTGTTTGATTTGCCCCCTTGGGAGGTTCATAAGCTTTATCATACCAAATCTTGCAAGTGGAATTAGTTTCCCAGTATGGATAATAATGTTGAACCGTTCCTCGACCAAGGACAAAAGATGTTAATTAATGGAAAGCTATTTCAAGTGGCTTGAATTAATTAATGGGCTAGATAATCTTAAACACGGAAATAATGACCGGGAGCCATATTGATCGTAATATGGGTTAAGATGGATAGTGCAATATTAATTATGTAGTGGGATTAATTAATATTTATGGGCTTGAATTATATTGTGGCTCAATATTAGATATTCAAGGTCCATTAGAAGGTCCAATCTTAATTCTCCTAAAGGCCCCCGAGTAGCCCAACAAATAGTCCATTAACCGAAAAAAGGTGATTAAAATAAAATAAATTTTGTTGCTTATTTTTCCTCTAATTTTTTTGAAAATTATGAATAAGTTGGGAGAAAGATTTTTTTGAATTTTGTTATGGAATGAAGATATGTATTCTTGGAATACAAGATTATCTCATTAAATTCAAGAAATCTCCCACTTGGTTATTTCATAATAAATTTGAAATATTTGAAAAATATAGTGGGCAAGAAAGATTTTCTTGATTTTCTTGAAAAGATATTATGGAAGATATGTATTTCTTGAAATACAAGAATATCTCATAAATTCAAGAAGATCCAAATCTTGGATTCTTGAACACTAAATTTTCGAAAAATACCATATATTATAGAGGAGGTGGGATATTTGTGGAATATTTTAATTATGGGAAAAAGAATATAGGAGATATATTCAGATTTTTTGGTGATCAAGAAAAGTCTTTTTCCCACATTGATTTTCTCTTGAAAAATTCGACCACCTCCCTCCTATAAATAGGGGATGATTGTTTCATTCCCAAGTACAATTTCATGTGCTGGAAAAATTAGCAAATCCACGAAAGTGGTGCAACAAAGTTTATTTTTTCCTTTTGTTAATTGTTCGCGAGTATCATTCCACCGGATTGTCGAAAAGGGCTAAAGGAATACTTGAGAAGTCCTTTTGGTTAGTCCGCCCAACCGAATTCACCGCCATCCCGAGAGAATACGTTCACGTAAACCCGTAGATTCAGATGTCGAGGGTTTTACGTGGCTTTTTATATGCATGATATGTTGTTGCAATTATTATTTGAATTAATATAGGATTAATTCATGCTAGTAATAATTAATGAATTAAATTTGTATTTAAATATTCACCCCGAATAGATCTGTGCAAATCTTTCCCCAACATCTCTTGGGCTGTCTAACAACCCTCCCACTATGACGAGGCTCCGGCTGTGAAAATGTATTGATTGGTATATCATCTAGTATAGTTGGCACTGAGGTTTGCCTTCTAAGCTCATTTAAGGTAATCTCACTTCTGGGTTTTCTTTGGTTCATATAGTCTTCTTCCAAAAATCTAAAGTGGGTGCTGATGACCACCTTTTGATCTTCGGGACTATAGAACATACACCCTTTTGTTCCCTCGGGGTATCCTACAAAACAACCTTAATTCTGATCGAGGATCCAATTTACCGGCTTCCTTATCCAACACGTAGGCCGGACACCCCCAAAATTCTCATGTGTCTCATACTAGGCTTGCGCCCGGTCCACAATTCTTTGGGGTTTTGGGAACCAATTTGGATAGCACCAAGTTCAGAATATAAGTCGTTGTTTCCAAGGTATGACCCGGTAAGCGACTTCGGGAAGATCCGCGATAACTCATCATTGATCTAACCATTTCCAAAAGAATTATGTTACTTTGCTCTGCAACCCGTTTTTTGGTGAGGGGTAAAGATGCAAGGAGTCGATACAATCCCTTCATCGATAAGCGGTTCAAAAACTCATTGCTGAGGTTATTCGCCTCCACGATCAGATCGTAGAGACTTGATACGTTTTTCCCTATGATTCTCTGTTTGAGCCTTAAATTGTTAGAATTTTCAAAGGTCTCATATTCATGCTTCATAAGGAAAATGTCCCTTGAGTAATCATCAATAAAATTACTCATAACCTCCTCTTGCTTTGGTTGACATTTGACTACATACATCTATGTGAACGATCTCTAACACTTCTTTAGCCCCATTCCCCTTGGCTCCAAATGCCCTCTTGGTCATATTACCCTCCAAACATGATTCGCAGGTTGGAATCGATTCAACTTGGAGACGCTCCAAAGGTGAACCATCTTTCACCAACCTTTGGATCCTCTTTTGGATTCATATGACCTAATCTTAGATGCCAAAAAGTGTCTCGTCATGTCGATGAACGTTTTTCTTTTAAAGCGATTGATGTGTTATAGGATACATTTCGTGAGTGGTGTGCACGAGTTAATTGTATAGAGATCATTCAACAACGCTCCCATGACGGATAAATTTATCAAAAAGAAAAATGGTAACAACTTTATTAAAAAGTAACCGAATATCCATCATAAAAGTTTAGAAACTGAAAACGAATTCTTTCTAAAATCCGGAACGTAAAGAATATCTCAAAATTAAAACTCTATCTTCAAAAGACAGTACACTTCTCCCATCGCTTCACCGCCACTCAGAAGATCGCCCCGGTGTGATGAGGACCTCACTCACTAAGTTGTTCGTCCGCTTGAACCCCCGTGAATGTGAAACAACCATGATTAGTGGATCTCAGATCCACCACCCACAAAATGGGGAGGCACGCCGCTAAACAAGTTTCAACAACTAAGTGCGTGAGAATTACCTTTCTTTCCATCCCTTTTGGGATCGGAACAGATCGACCTCGTTTGTCCTACTCTCCCGCTTTCCAAAGTTTTCCTCATGCTTGATCCCATGCTTCTACTTGATGTTGAGTCTTCTTGGTCTAACCTTCTTCTCTTTTCATCATCCTTATCACCACTTGATCTAGGATAAAGAGAAGATTTCTGTTTTCCCAAGTTCTTTTCCTCGCGCTCCACTTCCTATCAACCAAAGTCAAAGCATTTACAAGATCCTCCACTGTCAAATCTTGATCTTCCATTAGATACTCAAGATAGTGGTGATTATAGCTCTTTGGTAAGGATTGGAGAATGAAATCAATCTTAGCATTGAAGTCATATTTTTCGCCGAGGATCTCAAGTTCCTCAAATAGCACCATAACCCTAAGGACGTGATGCGCTGCAGTCGTCCCTTTTTCCAATTTTAACTGAGCAATTTCTTGCTTCACACTTTGGACTGCCATATGGGTCTGATGTCCGAACATCACTTCGAGATTCTTTAAGATGTCTGCAGCTGACTCATATTCTTGATGAAGGTGCCTCAACAAATCTGACAGATGTGCCAGAATTGTTTCCTTCATCAAACCGTTTGCCAACTCCCATTCACCATAAATCATCTCATCCCATATTCCGGCATCCTTAGTTGGTTTTTCGGGTTTTGGTGAATCAAGTACCCATTCGGAAGATGATGCGGTTAGGACAGATTTTAGTTTGTGTTTCCAACCAAAATAGTTTTTACCAAAAAGCAAAAGGTCTTTAGGTATATTCGATAGTGGATTAGAAGGTTGCGACATGTTGAACTGAAATAAATAATAACATACATAAGGGTGTGGGGCCACATTCGTTTTTATTTCGGTTTTCGGCCTCTCCATTACTAGCGCCCGCGTGCCGGTAGCAAGCGCCGTACCCGCCTCGCTCGGTTACGGATAACTGTTCAATAATTGTTCAATAAATGTTCAATAATTAAATGCGTGTTACATTGTAGTTAATTTAGTGATACCGGATCACGAAGATTAAACTAACAATCCATTGTAACTAAAAGTATGCCATTCACGACCTAAATGGAAATGAACAACCCATCACGAAAGGTTGAGGTGTAAGGCTCGATTGGTTTGTCTTGACCAAGAGATTACACTAGTGCATGGTCGATGTCTTTGAATAGGACCTACTGAGGAGGATAAATTCTTGAGAATCGAACAAGGAAGAATTAGACCTCGGTTGGTTCGTTGTTTCTTAATCTTCGTTCTTAAATAGGATCACGTGGGATTGGTAACTATTCTTTGACTTATCATGGGTAAATAATCGGAGAGATTCAATACTTTTTTATCTTGGGCAATATTATTGGTCACGTGTGATTGCTAAGATTTAATACGAAGAATCGTGTGCAAGCACGCTTGCTTGATTTGCCCCCTTGGGAGGTTCATAAGTTTTATCATACCAAATCTTGCAAGTGGAATTAGTTTCCGGTATGGATAATAATGTTGAACCGTTCCTCGACCAAGGACAAAAGATATTAATTAACGGAAAGTTATTTCAGTGGCATGAATTAATTAATGGGCTAGATAATCTTAAACACGGGAAATAATGACCGGGAGCCATATTGACTGTAATATGGGTTAAGATGGATAGTGCAATATTAATTATGTAGTGGGATTAATTAATATTTATGGGCTTGAATTATATTGTGGCTCAATATTAGATATTCAAGATCCATTAGAAGGTTCAATCTTATATTTCAAGAAATTATGAGAATCTTCTTGAATTTATGAGATATTCAAGATTTCAAGATTTGGATCTTCTTGAATTTATGAGATATTCTTGTATTTCAAGAAATACATATCTTCCATAATATCTTTTCAAGAAAATCAAGAAAATCTTTCTTGCCCACTATATTTCAAAATTTTCGAATTTTCCCTTATAGATAACCAATTGGGAGATTTCTTGAATTTAATGAGATAATCTTGTATTCCAAGAATACATATCTTCATTCCATAACAAAATTCAAAGAAAATCTTTCTCCCTTTTTTATCCATAAAATTCGAAAATTGCAAGGAAAAATAAGCAACAATATTTATTTTATTTTAATCACCTTTTTCAGTTATTGGACTATTTGTTGGGCTACTCAGGGGGCCTTTAGGAGAATTAAGATTGGACCTTCTAATGGATCTTGAATATCTAATATTGAGCCACAATATAATGCAAGCTCATAAATATTAATTAATCCCACTACATAATTAATATTGCACTATCCATCTTAACCCATATTACAAATCAATATGGCTCCCATTATTGTTTAAGATTATCTAGCGGTTCAATTAATTATCAAAGCCCATCAATTAATATCTTTTGTCCTTGGTCGAGGAACGGTTCAACATTATTATCCAAAAAACTAATTCCACTTGCAAGATTATGATAAATCTTTTGTCCAAGGGGGTCAAGGAACCGATTCTTAAACATTAAATTAGCAATCCATGTGACCAAAATAATTCCAAGATAAAAAGTATTGAATCTGCAAGATTTGCTACCCATGATAAGTCAAAAACTTACAAATCCCCGTGATCCTATTTAAGGGACGAAGGTTAAGAAAAACGAACCATCGAGGTCTAATTCTTCCTTGTTCGATTCTCAAGAATTTATCCTCCTCAGAGGATTATTCAGATAAATCTTAGCAATGGTCAAGACAAACCGTGACCAATCAATATCGCG
Source organism: Stenogyne calaminthoides (assembly GCA_037126765.1). NCBI lineage: Eukaryota > Viridiplantae > Streptophyta > Magnoliopsida > Lamiales > Lamiaceae > Stenogyne > Stenogyne calaminthoides. The sequence goes on from JBBCBC010000042.1 coordinate 2,497,101, forward strand.
ATGGTTGTTCATTTCCAAGATAAATGAAAAAGACTTTGAATTACAAATCGTTCGATTCGCGTGATCCCATGATAAATTCAAAGTAATAGCATTTAATTATTGAAATCCCAGGTAAATATATGTAACATTCAATCATATTTAAAGCATCGATTGATAAACAATTTATTATAAAAACAACGAATTATACACCGAGGTCTTTAATAATCCCAACATTTCCTCAAAATAGGTGGCCCATCCGAACAAACTTGAGATTTTATCAGATTATGAGAGGTCCTATTCAGTCTTCACTTCGCCCAAAGTTTTTTTTGAGCATTTTGGCCACTAATTTGTTAATCTTTTGGTCAAGACAAACCAAACTTAAGTTTTTGACCTTACACCTCTTCATCTTCTAGGCCAAAGGAAGGCAAGATTGTTCATTTCCATCTAGTTGTATGGGCAATGGTAAGATGAGGAATGCTTGTTGTGTCAAGGAAAATCCAAAGAGGTTAATTTAACAATGGAGGTTTTCGTGAACCCCTAATCGGAAAGAAAGGTAAATTAGTTGTTGAAACTTGTTTAACACTACTTCTCATTAATTGGGTGGTTGACGAGATCCATAATCATGTTGGTTTCACGGGTTCTAAATGAAATATAGCGGGGAGTGAGAACATTCAATCATATATGTAACATTCAAAGTAGAAGATATTGCAATGCTACGATAGTAACGACATTATTGCAATACTACGCAAGTAAAGATATTGCAATGCTACATGAAAGTAGCGATTAAAGATGGGAGAAGTGCACCTATCTTTTGAAGATAAAGTTTTTTGAGATTATCTTTATGTTCCCGATTTTAGAAAGAATTCACTTTCGGTTTCTAAAATTGATTAAAGGACACTAAGTTTCTTCTAATAAGAATGACATCATTTTTTGAAGTGATGAGTGTATTCATTACGGGACATTGATGGAAAATCTCTATACAATTAATCGTGCACACCACTCATGAAATGCATCCTATAACACATCAACTATTTCCGAAAAAAAGAAAGCGTGAAACTAAATACATCTTTGGCATCTAAGATTAGGTCATATAAATCCAAAGAGGATCCAAAGGTTGGTGAAAGATGGTTCCTTTGGAGGCGTCTCCAAGTTGAACAAATTCCAACACGCGAATCATGTTTGGAGGGTAATATGACCAAGAGGGCATTTGGAGCCAAGGAATAGGGCCAAAAGAAGTGTTAGAGGTCGTTTCACACGGATGTATGTGGTCCAATGTCAACCAAAGCAAAGAGGAGGTTATGAGTAATTTTATTGATGATTACTCAAGGTACATTTTCCTTATGATGAATATGAGACCTTTGAAAAATTCTAAGAATTTAAGGCTCAAACAGAGAATCATAGGGGAAAGACGATCAAGTCTCTATGATCTCGATCGTGGAGGCGAATACCTCGGCGATGAGTTTTTGAACTACTTATCGATGAAGGGATTGTATCCCAACTCATCGCACGGAACCCTCAACAAAAACGGGGTTCAGAGCAAAGAAACCGAATTCTTTTGGAAATGGTTAGATCAATGATGAGTTACGCGGATCTTCCCGAGTCGTTTCGGGGTTATGCCTTGGAACAAATGCTTACATTCGAACTTGGTGCTATCCAAATCGATTCCTAAACTCCCAAAGAATTGTGGGACGGGCGCAAGCCTAGTATGATACACATGAGAATTTGGGGGTGTCCGACTTACGTGTTGGACAAGCTTCAGTAAAATTGGATCCTCGATCGTAATTAAGGTTGTTTGTAGGATACCCCAGGGAACAAAAGGGTGTATGTTCTATAGTCCGAAGATCAAAAGGAGGTCATCAAGACCCACTTTAGATTTTTGGAAAAAGATTATATGAACCAAAGAAAACCCAGAAGTGAGATTACCTTAAATGAGCTTAGAAGGAAAACCTCAATGCCAACTGTACTAGATGATATACCAAACGATACGCTTTCACAACATGAGCCTCGTCGTAGTGGGAGGGTTGTTAGTCAGCCCGAAATATTCATGGGAATAGGAGAGTCCTCGGACTTGATTCGAGGACAAGATTTAATCGAGACCCATGGATATATGACGAGGCACTCCAAGATAAGGATGCAGATTCTTGGCAAACAAAGAATGAAAGTTTAAATGGGTTCTATGTTTCATAATAGAGTGTGGGAGCTAGTCGAACCACTTAATGGGGTCAAACCCATTAGATGCAAGTGGGTAGATAAGAGGAAAAGAGGACCGGACGGGAAGGTTGAAACCTTTAAAGCAAGACTAGTGGCGAAAGGTTACACTCAGAAAGAAGGGATCGATTATGAGGAAACTTTTTCGCCCGTAGCCATGCTTAAGTCCGTCCGTATTCTCTTGTCGATTGTTGCGCAATTTCGACTTTGAAATCTGACAAATGGATGTCAAGACAGCTTTCCTTAACGGAAGTCTTGATGAAGAGATCCATATGCAACAACCCCAAGGCTTCATTGAAACGGGCCAAGAACACCAAGTTTGTAAGCTCAAGAGGTCCATTTACGGACTCAAACAGGCATCCAGAGCTTGGAACCAATGTTTTGATCATGTAATAAAGTCTTATGGGTTTGATCAAAATGAGTTTGAAAGTTGTGTGTATAAAAAGCATGTCGGAACTGCATTGGTATTCTTAGTACTGTACGTAGATGACATTGTGATAATCGGGAACGATGTGAAGGTGTGATCAGACGTAAGGGCATGGTTTTCAAAAAAGTTTGATATGAAAGACTTAGGGAAAGCCGGACACATCCTTGGGATCAAGATCACTCGAGATCGCAAGAAAATGATGATCGGGTTATCGCAAGTTTCATACATAGACACTGTCTTGAAATGCTTCAGCATGCAAGATTCCAAGAAAGGATTCGTACCTTTCACATCTATCCAAGAAAATGTCCCCTAAGACGCAAGAGAAGATAGATGACATGAAAGGCATTCCCTGTGCTTCGGTTGTCGGAAACCTTATGTATGCAATGCTGTGTACGAGACCGGATATCTGCTTTGCTGTAGGCATGTAGCAAGATATCAAAGTAACCCAGGGAAAGCGCATTGGACGACAGTTAAAAATATTCTGAAGTGTCTGAAAAGAACTCGGGATAGAATGTTGATTTATCAGTCAGATACTCCAATCCCTATCGGCTACACGGACTCGGATTTCCAATCAGATTTAGATTCCATAAATTACCTGCCTCGGTTAGTGTGTTTCCATTTGGGAAGTGTAGCCATCATATGGACGAGTGTGAAGCAGAAATGCATCACTGACTCAACCATGGAAGTCGGATAATTAGCTGTTTTTGAAGCAATGAAAGAACCGATTAGGCTTTAGATCTTCTTAGTGGACTTGGATGGTGTTCTGAATTTGTCTAGCAATATCTGCTAGGAGCAGTTGTAAATTCAAGAGAACCAAGAGTCCACGAGTCAAACAAACACATTAAAGGAAAGACATCTTATACGAGAAATCGTTAAGAGAGGAGATATAGATGTGGCAAAGATAGCGTCTGAGGACAGCCTAGCAGATCCATTCACAAAGTGTCTGCCTCTGAATACATTCGAGAGACATGTGAGTGGAATGGGTGTCAAGACCGTTGCCAATCTGCTTTGAGTATAAGTGGGAGAAATTATTAGGTTCGTGTAGGTGACATTAGATGTCACGGACTACTCGAGACATGTTGTAGTATACTTAAAAGCAGACTTTGAGTATAAGTGGGAGATTGTTGGGATTATACTGAAAAGTATGCTTTTTACTTTGTATAATCGAAAACTGGATTTTCAGACTTATTTACTGAAATAAATTGTTTATCACTGATGCTTTAAATATGATTGAATATTACATATATTTACTGCATAACTGTTCAATAATTCGTACGTGTTACATTGTAGTTAATTTAGTGATACCAGATAACAGAAGATTAAATTAACAGTCCCTTGTAACTAAAAGTACCCCATTCACGACCTAGATGAAAATGAACAACCCATCACGAAAGGTTGAGGTGTAAGGCTCAGATTGGTTTGTCTTGACCAAGAGATTACACTAGTGCATGACTGATGTGCTGAATAGGACCTACAGGAGGATAAATTCTTCAGAACTGAACAAGGAGGAATTAGACCTCAGTGGTTCGTTGTTTCTTAATCTTCGTTCCTTAAATAGGATCACGTGGGATTGGTAACTATTGCTTTGACTTATCATGGGTAGTGAATCAAAGAGATTCAATACTTTTTATCTTGGGCAATATTATTGGTCACATGTGATTGCTAAGATTTAATACGAAGAATCGTGTGCAAGTACGCTTGCTTGATTTGCCCCCTTGGGAGGTTCATAAGTTTTATCATACCAAATCTTGTAAGTGGAATTAGTTTCCGGTATGGATAATAATGTTGAACCGTTCCTCGACCAAGGACAAAAGATATTAGTTAACGGAAAGCTATTTCAGTGGCTTGAATTAATTAATGGGCTAGATAATCTTAAACACGGGAAATAATGACCGGGAGCCATGTTGACTGTAATATGGGTTAAGATGGATAGTGCAATATTAATTATGTAGTGGGATTAATTAATATTTATGGGCTTGAATTATATTGTGGCTCAATATTAGATATTCAAGGTCCATTAGAATGTCCAATCTTAATTCTCCTAAAGGCCCCCTGAGTAGCCCAACAAATAGTCCATTAATTGAAAAGGTGATTAAAATAAAATAAATATTGTTGCTTATTTTTCCTCTAAATTTTCGAAATTTATGGATAAAAGAGGGAGAAAGATTTTCTTTGAATTTTGTTATGGAATGAAGATATGTATTCTTGGAATACAAGATTATCTCATTAAATTCAAGAAATCTCCCACTTGGTTATTCATAAGGGATATTTCAAAATTTTGAAAATAGAGGGCAAGAAAGATTTTCTTGATTTTCTTGAAAAGATATTATGGAAGATATGTATTTCTTGAAATACAAGAATATCTCATAAATTCACGAAGATCCAAATCTTGGAATCTTGCACTCCAAATTTTCGAAAATTCCATATATTGAGGAGCTGGGATTTTTGTGGAATATTTTAATTATGGGAAAAAGAATATAGGAGATATATTCAAGATTTCTTGGTGATCAAGAAAAGTCTTTTCCCACATTGATTTTCTACTAGAAATTTCGACCACTCCTCTCCTATAAATAGGGGATGATTGTTTCATTCCCAAGTACAATTCCATGTGCTGGAAATATTAGCAAATCCACAAAGGTGGTGCAACAAAGTTTATTTTTTCCTTTTGTTAATTGTTCGACGAGTGTCCTTCCACCGGATAGTTGAGCAAGGGCTAAGGGAATACTTGGGAAGTCCTTTTGGTTAGTCCGTCCGACCGAAGTCACTGCCATCCCGAGAGGTAGGTTCACGTAAACCCGTAGATTCCGCATGCATAGGTTTTACGTGGCTTTTTATATGCATAATATGTTGTTGCAATTATTATTTGAATTAATATAGGATTAATTCATGCTAGTAATAATTAAAGAATTAAATTTGTATTTAAATATTCACCCCGAATAGATCTGTGCAACTCATTCCCCAACACTCCAACCGACTGAGACATCGCAGTGATTGCTCAAGTGGGCGGTGGAATTAGGGCTAATTGGCATTACGTTCGCCCATGAACAAAGAATGAAGCGGCCAAGCTTATGGCCAATTTCATGGTCGAGTTGACATATCCACAAATACCGAAAAAGTTCGCCGACCAACCATGGCATATATGACGTTGATGGCTCATCAACAAGTTCAAGAGCCGAGCAGCGTAGTTCTCATCAAACCCAACTAGACAAACATTCACAACAACCATCCGTTTTGATTTCCCGCCTACAAATAATGAAGCCGAATCACGAGGCTTTGATCGGCTGGACTTCGGGATGGCTATGACAATGGGAATTCAGAGGTCGATGATTCTGGCGATTCTCGGATAATCGTTTATCAAGTTCTTCGGGCGAAAGTACGAGGCCCGAGGTGAACAGATGGCACAATATCAAAGAACTAGCAAAAGAGTTGCTTGAGCGGTCGAACAAGTTTTTATAGAATAATTACCACGATTGGGTAATCTGCTCACGATGCTTTGGCACGCCTGGCAACAAAGAAGGAAGAATTAAACACAACCGACATTGTGGTCGTCACAACTTGTTCGCCATCGAGTTCAGAGTTATGGTCGCCCCAAGTGACAAGCGAACAAGAAACTCGATGACTCAATCTCGAAGTTATTTACAAAAGGGACTTCTCCCGAGAATAAGGCACGTTTACTCGCCTCAGATTACAATCGCTTCGTTATACTATCTTAGGCGAGCATTTGTACAAAAGAAGCTTCTCACTTCCACTATTGAAGTGTATTACTCTGAAGAGGGTCGTGGTACTTCGAGCAAATCCATGATGGAGTATGAGGAAATCATATGGTGGGCTCAAATGCCCGCACATAAAATAATCGAACAAGATTATTATTGGCCAACCCTCAAAAAGGATTATTTCACAGATGCATGCGCTGGCGTGCCATGGGTGTGTGTACATGCCCCACTTATTCATAGCCCACCAAGAATTAGTGTCAATTTATAGCCCATGGTCATTTGCTAAATGGGGATCGATTTGATCGCCCATTTCCTACCGCACGCGTCGGGAGTAAAATTTGTTGTGGTTGCCGTTGATTACTATATTAAATGGGCAGAAGCCGAAGCCATTGTCAAAATCACCGAGCAAAGAATGTGGAACTTTGTTTGGAAAATATTATATATCGTTTTGGGCTTCCCAATCATCACTAGTAACGAGATAACGGCAAATGGTTTGATGGAAGTGAATTCGGCTGCAATTGTGCTTTCATTTGGGGCATAAAAAAGCATTACTCAACTCCGTATTATCCCCAATCAAACGGACAAGTTGAAGCCGTTAATAAAATAATCAAGCATACCCTCAATGCTAGACTCGATAATGTTGGGATTATACTGAAAAGTATGCTTTTTACTTTGTATAATCGAAACTGAATTTCCAGACTTATTTACTGAAATAAATTGTTTATCATCGATGCTTTTAAATATGATTGAATGTTATATATATTTATTTGCATAACTGTTCAATAATTAAAGACGTGTTACATCAGTAGTTAATTTAGTGATACCAGATCACAGAAGATTAAATTAACAGTCCCTTGTAACTGAAAGTACGCCATTCACGACCTAGATGGAAATGAACAACCATCGTGAAAGGTTGAGGTGTAAGATTCAGATTGGTTTGTCTTGACCAAGAGATTACACTAGTGCATGGTGATCGAAATTTGAATATGACCTCTGGGGAGGATAAATTCTTCAGAACTGAACAAGGAAGAATTAGACCTCAGTGGTTCGTTGTTTCTTAACCTTTCCTCGACCAAGGACAAAAGATATTAATTAACGGAAAGCTATTTCAGTGGCTTGAATTAATTAATGGGCTAGATAATCTTAAACACGGGAAATAATGACCGGGAGCCATATTGACTATAATATGGGTTAAGATGGATGATGCAATATTAATTATGTAGTGGGATTAATTAATATTTATGGGCTTGAATTATATTGTGGCTCAATATTAGATATTCAAGATCCATTATAAGGTCCAATCTTAATTCTCCTAAAGGCCCCCTGAGTAGCCCAACAAATAATCCAATAACTGAAAAGGTGATTAAAATAAAATAAATATTGTTGCTTAATTTTCCAACCAAAATTTTCGAAATTTATAGATATGTTGGGAGAAAGATTTTCTTTGAATTTTGTTATGGAATGAAGATATGTATTCTTGGAATACAAGATTATCTCATTAAATTCAAAAAATCTCCCACTAGCTTATCTATATAGTAATTTTCGAAAAATAGGAAATACAATGGGCAAGAAAGATTTTCTTGATTTTCTTGAAAATATATTATGGAAGATATGTATTTCTTAAAAATACAAGAATATCTCATAAGTTCAAGAAGATCCAAATCTTGGAATCTTGCACATTAAAATTTTCGAAAAATCCATATTTAGAGGAGGTGGGATTTTTGTGGAATATTTTAATTTTGGAAAAAAAAATATAGAAGATATATTCAAGATTTCTTGGTGACCAAGAAAAGTCTTTTCCCACATTGATATTTCACTAGAAATTCGACCACTCCCTCTCCTATAAATAGGGGATGATTAGTTCATTCCCAAGTACAATTCCATGTGCTGGAAATATTAGCAAATCCACATAAGTGGTGCAACAAAGTTTTTTTTTCCTTTTGTTAATTGTTCGCGAGTATCCTTCCACCGGATTGTCGAGCAAGGGCTAAAGGAATACTTGGGAAGTCCTTTTGGTTAGTCCGTCCGACCGAAGTCACTGCCATCCCGAGAGGTACGTTCACGTAAACTCGTAGATTCGCGATCGAGGGTTTTACGTGGCTTTTTTATATGCATGATATGTTGTTGCAATTATTATTTGAATTAATATAGGATTAATTCATGCTAGTAATAATTAATAAATTAAATTTGTATTTAAATATTCACCCCGAATAGATCTGTGAAACTCATTCCCCAATTCCAAGGGGGGAGGATGGGCTGAAGAGTTGCCCGAAATATTATGGGCCTATCGAACAACTTTTAGAACATCAACTGCGGAGACCCCGTTTGCCTTGGCATTTGGAGCGGAAGCTGTTATACCCGCAGAAATCAAGATTCCGAGTCATCGAACAATGACTTTTGGAGAGCACATCAATGACCAAAGGCCGCCCGAAAAGTGCAGCACTTTTAGAAGAAAAAGAAGAAAGAGGCTGATTTCAGGAATGTCATGTACAAAAAGAGATCAGAAAAGTTCTATAACTCCAAAGTCCGAACACGCAGGTTCAATGTAGGCGAGCTGGTCTTAAGGCGAGCAAAGGGGGTATCAGGTGGTGTGTTCGGCCGAGCATGGGAAGGTCCATTCAGAGTTACAGAACGTTTGTTAAATGGGGCGTATGATTTGGAAGATCTGAATGGAGTCCCATTGTCCTACTCGTGGAATGCGTCAAATTTGAAAAAATATTATCAATAATGACGAGCATAACCGGCCGAACAAAGTTAGCCACACAACTCAAGCGAGCACAGTCGGCCAAACAAAGTCAGCCACACAGCTGAAGCGAACATAATTGGCAATGTAGCTGAAACGAGCACAAATGACCGAACATAATCACCATTCAATTTAAGACGAAAGCAGACAATCCTCGAAGGAAGAACACATTGTGTTCGACGATATCTTCTAGAAAGAAATGTCGCCAAAGACTATCGAAAAGACGTAAGATACGGTCGAACTAGTTGACAAGTGGTGGCAACCAAGAAAGCGAACGAGTCAATCCTTGAGCAAGAGCCGACAAAAAGTTCTAACAGATGTCAAAAAGGAGGAGCAAAAGTAAAGAGGGTCAAGACCAACTAGCTATGCCAAAGACTAGCTTGGGATAGTTCTATAAATAGAGGCATATTGATAACCGAAAAAAGAGAGAAAAAAATGAAGAAGAAAAAAAAGAAAAATACTACGCTTATCGGAAGAAAGTTGGTTCAAGATGCCTCCAGACGAAGAATCCAAAGACTCGATTCAAATTTATCATTCCGTTGAATCGAGCATCTGACCTAGTACAAGATTTATACCCCATATGACACTCCGAGCATAGATTGAAGCTCGTTTCGAACTCAAGATGCTCGACAGAGTCATGGTTGCCACTCCACGTTACTCACTGCTTATGCAAATAGTAAGTCACTACCCCCCATGCATCCCCAAAATCTCCTCCGAACGGGGGGATGTCGGTGTCCGCCGAAGCAACATGCGGATGCTGATGCTCAGGCATCTACTGAAGGGGACAAAATGGTGCGAGCTGAAGATTTTGCTCAAGACCGCTATAGCGAGAAAAAAGATGACGCCACATGCTCATGTCCAGAATCGCCAAGATAATCACAACTTGTCCGGGAGGGACAAAAGCTTATGCTGCTGCTGCTTGAGCATGTTACTAAAGAAGGGTAGACATAATGATGTGCCACATGCTTGTCAACATCAATTCCGCGGAGGTTTTAAATCCAAAACCATAGTCTGATGTCGATAGTTGTGTAATAGATAGTCTTCTTCAAATGTCAAATGTAAAAGTTATAATAGAATACGACGTGTTGCAAAAAAATATTTTTGTTCGCTAAGATTTTCTAGCCCAAGTCTATGTTCACCTGAAGAACGAGTTTGTACTCTGATTCCCGCAGCAAAAAGCGAGTAATGGGTACGCAGTCGCAAAAGATGACTCGTACTTACAGATACCCATAGCTCAAGCGGGTGATGAGTGCGGGGTCGCAGCTAAATAAGACGGCCCTAAGACGTAAGTGATCAAGACCTAAATAAGACGATCGCGAACCAAGAAAGGGGGGGTTCATAAAGTTAACCCATCTGGTCGCATCTAAATAAGACGATCAACCGATTGCAACGTCAATAACATAATCAAAAACGAAAGAAGTCATGAGCGGGCATAGACAAACCCAATGTTCGAATTCATTCAGAAGAAAAGAAGCACAAACTAGAAAGCAACAAAGCGAACATCAAACAACACAAGTATCAATCAATCATCGAAACTACATTCATCCTCAACAACAATCGGGTTAGAGGAAAAAGTTCAAAATATGGATTCAATCATTCAGATTTGAATTGTTCGAACAAAAAGAGAAGAAAGCAAAAATATATTATACAAGTTCTAAGATATTGTTCGAGCAAAAAATGAAGAAGACAAAAAGTACACAACATATGTTCGGCAAAGTAAAAATTACACTAAGGAGCAAATTCATAATTGGGGGTGGACGGGAGAGAAATGTCAAACAAATCATGCTCGCCCTCAAAGAACAACTCCTTCAAAGATGGTCAGTCCAAGATGCTCGCCAGAGGTACATTTTGCTCGGTCAAGGTGAGGTCCCTTTGTTCGACCCAAGACCGATCGGACCGACTCAGCCGAGAGTTTGACCAAAGAACATCAAGAATGTTCACATCCGAGCCGCCTTCCTCATCCAGATAGGATCATCAACCTCGATCCCTTCTGCGAAGATCGGAGAAGTCACACGATCGTTCAAGTCGGACATCTAAGATTGCGATCCGGTGGATTGTTTGGTCGCATCGGGCTGAAACTAGATTTGAGTGGGGGCAATTTGTTCGCCAAATGAGTGTATGGCAAACAGACGGATGGCATCAACAAAGGCACATATGTAGGAGAAGTTGGACATAGAATCAACATATTCTTCATTATGGCCTTGAATTTTCGAGACCCAAACGAAAGTGTTGGTCTCTTCAAAGAATAATGAGTTGTTGGTCGAAAGCACATTCCTCTCATTTTCCATGGCCTCGACGCCAAAGACGAAGTCTACGGCTCGACGCTCATCTCCTCCCCGAGCTCTCCGTATCTTCGACCACCTCCTCCCGAGAATGATTTAGCTCCTCCTTTGCCCGGGCGAAAGCATCCTCCCGAGCCAAACGAGCATTTTCTTGAGCCCGGGCGGGCATCCTCGGCCGAGCTCGGGCGAAAGATCCGCTTAGTGCTCGCCGAGGATATTTGTCCTTGAGCCAACCTCGGTTCATCCCGAGTAATCGCTCACCGCCCACCTTTTCTTGAAACTTCTGATCAGAGCCAAGTAGTTGGCATGAAGGTTGACTGACTCAGCATAAACTTTCTCAAGAACGACCATAGATTGGCCCTGGAGTACCAGGCCAAGTCGCATGTTCTCCAAAGGTGTGGGACCCGTAGTAGACTCTTCTAGCTCAGTAGTCCATGCTCGAACAGGGGTCTGACACGCCTTTTTAACATGTTGGGGAATGCCCTAACCTTGCGTAACACTTGGCAGCAATAGTAATTTTTCAAATTGGGCATCAAGGGCGCCAACCCCGCTCAACCTACACATACACCCGAGCAAACAAACATGTCAAGGCGAACAAAATCGATCAAAAGGGAAATAAAGCGAACAAAATGTACCTATTCGCACGAGCCGGATCCCATCCCAAGAATGATTTATCCTCAGGGGACCGAAGCTCAAGGTTCAAAGGGGTCCATGACCGGGGTCCAGCAGGAGGTGGAGAAGATGTGCCAACCTCCATTTCAACAACTGGAGCGACGGACCGACCACGGCGGGCGCCATTCCGACGCTTCGGCGGAGCGGGTCAGGTTACCCTAATAAAGATTAGTGCTTGTCCGAGCTTGTTCGCGTGGTGTGCTTTCGTCTCGAGCTTGTTCGCCGCCCCTTTCGCAGGTCTTAAATCCTGGTCTCTTTTGGCGACGGAGTTCGTTTCGCCCGCCTCGCCGGTCGAACGAGTAGTCCTTTTCGATCGGGTTCGACTCGGGGCCAAACGCAGATGATCGGCTTGGCTTGCCACTTCCCCTTTCGCCTCTCCCGATTTTCGTTGAGCTTCCCGCCAACTTTGAATTCTAGCGAGCTCTTGAGGTCTTTTTTTCTTCGTGCCATCTCGGTATGTTCTGGACGTACTCAATGCATAACAAGAATAAACAGGAAAGCTACAAGTAAAACAATTCATTATGCAAGAAAGGATAACAACGAGCAAAAGGTGCAAAATTTATGCAAATGTAAGAGGCAATTCTTACAAGAGGGGTTAACTGCTACAAGATGGTGAGGAGGCACAAACAAGCCTCTTTTCTTCCTCTATTCGGCAGTATTCAGGGTCTTCACAGATCGTTCTGAGCGAGACTCGAGATCAATTTGCCAAACGCTGCTAAAATAGCCGTCGTTGGTCTCTTTGTCCGTCGCAGCTGGAATCCCTGAAATAAAGAGTAAGTTAAAATCAGTTCAAATTGAGGAACAAAATACACAAAAATACTTACTGCGATAAACCCCGAAGTCAGTAGGGATGTCTAAACGAGCATTTGGTTCACTTTCAGAAGTCGGGCTCTTCCAATCGCCCCCAACGAACCAAAATTTCTCCTTCCAATCACTGATTTTGTTCAGCACATCCTCAATAATTTTGCACTTGGCATTTGCTTGCATGAATAGACATCCATGTTCGCCTTTCGGACGGGTCAAATGCACCAATCGAGCAAGTTCAGCTGCTGAGGGATAATATCTAGGCTTCATATTGCCGAACAAAGTCAGGAAGCTCATGATCATGTGCCACCCATTCAGTTTCAGCTGCGTGATGGTGATATTCCATTCCACGAGCAAACGGGTGATACAGGATGGAGTGAAAACCTAAGGTCGCTTCCATTGTGTCCAAATTCACGGCAACACAACCCCTCGGGGTTGGTCTCCGCTCTCTCATCATCTGGACCGGTGCTTAAAAAGACATCTTTGGGGGTCTCGTAATTTCTATACAATTGAGCGAGCATATCATTATCGATTACACTCACAATCTTGCTTGCTGGGTACTCATTTTCAACCCTAGTCCTATGAGGTTGCTCGGGCCAATCAAAACTATAACGAGCATTATACTCATTATATGTGAAATTTTATGAGGACACCAACAGTATATCAAGCTCAAGATTTTGCTGCCGCCTATCCCTATGTTCGATTCAATTACATTCACAAACCATCAAAATTTCCCCTCACAATATTATCATCTCTATTTACATCAACATTATCTACAGCCCTAGACCTAATTTGAGGTTGGGGCAAAGAATCCTCATCTGAATCATCCGAAAAATCACTACGGACCAAGTCCCTATCTAATTTCGTTGGAATCGGAGGTAAGAACTAAAAACGGTCACGAACTTGCTAACTAAAACTCGAACTCCGAGACATTCGTCTCCCGACGCTAAGCGTTAAGCAGCTACGGGATACTACCGATAGAGGGGGAAGAGGAACTATGGTGCCCGATTCAATCGAGACAGAAGAATTTGAGCAAGAAGTCATAATCGCAATGAGAGAAAGTATGCAATGGTTACCTGAGTAAAAATCCTTCGCCGGAATAATGAAACCCTCGCCGGAAATTTGTTAAGGCACGAAAGAGATGGAAAGCAGAGGCAAAGAGAAGAAGAAAGGAAAGAAAAGGGATTAGGGCGGCGAAATGAGGTATTTATAGATACCGGATTCAATTTTGAAAATCTAACACGGAATGTGAAACGACATCAACTAGGGCCCAATCAGATTATAACAGCCGGGGCCCATGATGAATACAAAGCGACCTGGCTGGGGGGTATTGTTGTGTTCGATATAATTATTCAGCATTAATCGAACACGTAAGAGAGACACGTGTAATATTCAACTATTAAAATAATCATGCGATGATGGAAGTGTGCTCGCCGATTCGCCGACCAAACAAGTTTGTTCGACCAGCTTGCCACTTGTCAACCAAAGTTGCTCACATATTCGCCTGAGAAGTAAGTTTTGTTCGCCAGCATTCCATTTACCAACCAAAGTTGCTCAACCAAGCCTACCGAGCAAATAGGCATGTTCGCCACTCAGATCAGGAAAGAAGGAATCAAATGAGCTAAGACAAGTGATCTGAGGACTCGTGACAAACCTCGAGGGGCTCAGACAAGTCCGAGACCACTTAACAAGTCTGAGGACTCAGAGAGCCTAAGTGCTCAGACAAACCTGAGGAGTCAGTATGCTCGATGCTCAGACATTTTGAGGGTTCAGATATCCTGAAGACTCGCATAATCCCGGGGGGTCAAGATCTTGCCAGTACTTTCCGGATATCCCGGGCTCCGGACATCCCGAGGGTTCGGGCCAAACCCGGGGGTCAAGATGCTTTCAGATATCCCAAGGCTCATACATCCTGAGGGTTCACCAAACCGAGGGGTCAAGATGCTCGATGATATTCCGACATAAAATTGATATGGTTTAACGGGCTTAACAAAGCTTTCAAAATGAAGCGAAAGATTGATTTGGACGACCAAAAAAGTGTCTTTATGACAAAGCAAAAGAAAGATCAATCTAGAAGACGGTTGGAAAGGTGGCGACTTTAAGATGAATTCTTGTATACCAAGTCTCCAAATTACGCGCAAGAAACCAAATTTCACGCTTGTCGAGAATTATAAATGGAAGAAAAAATAACAAGAGACAAGTTATCAAAAAATTCTCAGAGAGGTGAGATATAGAAAAATTCGAGAGTTCATGCACGCAAAAACCCTAACACTCATATACTAATTCTCCAAATCATCTTCATCCATAATGATTCATCTTCATAAGATGTATCAAATATCAGACGCAGAAACTCGCAATACTACATCCCCGCCGCAGATGCCCCAGGTGGTAGCATTTTTCTTGACAAACTGGGTCAACAAATTCTTCTTATTTACAATTTATTTTACACGTGCATGTTTTGTTTGTGAGTCTTAACCGAATTAGCCACATAATATTCTCCAAATAAAACGACTCGCGACACTTATTTATTTGTCAAATAATGCCCTTTTTCCCTACAAAAATTGATTTACAACAAATCCTCATAACCACAACCACTTTCAAACACCCCTCATGAGTTGAAAAAGCAAAATAATTCTTGAAAAAAAAAATGGACGGAGGCCTTAGCTGCAGTAATTACTTGATTACAAGGCTAATTATACTGAAGGCTTCCAAAGACAAAAAGAAGATGCCAGCAATTGAGAGTCCTCAACTATCCTAAAATGCTGCACAATATTTCTGACTTCTAAAGATCAAAGCACTGGTACATTGATGAAAAGGGAATGACAAAAGAAACAAGTATCAAGATGTGAAAAATGTCCAAAGCTTTTTAGGTATGGAAGCTTCACCAGGATTATCCTCCTCATCTTCCTCATCGTCTTCATCCTCGTCCTCCCCACGTAAAGTGCTGTCTTGCTCATCTTCATCATTATACTCTGGAGTACGATTAAACTCCTCACTCAAGTACACATTCTCAGATGATTTAGCAGCAGTAATTTCATTGTCAATGTTGGCTGTAGATGCCTCAAACTGCATTGTACCATGGTAAATTTAAGAAAAGAATTGCACAAGTGAAAACCATGCAATTAGTACAACTTAGGATCAGACAGATTTACCCTTACTACTCTGTCAATCGAGACCGTTTTGGTCTGTACATTTTTATAAGACGTAACCTGCACCAATTCCTCATTATCGTGACTGGTGACTTCTTCCGGTGGAGCAGAAGTAATTTCATTATCGCGTGATACAGCAGCATCCTTAACTTGTTTCTCTGTTCTTTTCTCAGTGTCTGTTGAAGCAGCTACGCCTTTGCCCTTTCTGGAAAACAATAAAAAGACAGTGAGATTTTAGATCCATTCAAAGCAAGCTAGGCGTATAAAGAGTGTGAAACTTTAGTTGTTCAACATACTCCCTCCGACTCATTTTAACTGTCTTTATAGAGAAGATTTATTGACCCAAAATAATTGTAATTTTGCACTAATCTAAGAGAACTAAATACCATATTCCAATTTGGCCCTTCTACTTGTTTTTTGTGCATTAGAAAAGTAAACTTACTCTAGGTAGGTAACCAAGGGGGTAAAAATGTCACATTACACACATATTATTGTTATTTAATGGAGTCAGCTTGTTTGTTTATAAACAATTAAACACAGCTTTTTCAATCTATCAACCATGAGTGGTTGAGCGTGAAAATTCGGAAATTTAGAAATATGAAAACTTACGGATTATGACGTCGAAGATTATAGCGAGACTTCCCAGCACTTGGTACAGGAGGAGCACCTGTCTGCTGCCTCTTCCTGCGGCCACCTGTAGTCACGCTTTCTGATCGACCCTCACTGTCATAAGCATCCTCACTTTCTGTCATTTTAGAAGATTGTGCACGAGTTCTCTTCCTTCTGATGGTAACACCAGAATCTCCCCGACTTTCCTCATTGACAGAAGTGGTGTTATCCTCATTTAGCTGCAGATCCCCTGATTTAGTTCCTATGAAAGCTGCAGCATCTTCAACTACTGCCTTAACAGAATGTGTTCTATGGATTCTATCCTTTGCTTTTCTACTTGATTTTTGTCGATGATTTGTCTTCTCTAAATGCAAATCTTCAGCAACTTCTTGTACTGTGAGATCTTCTGTTTGTGTGGCAGCTTCAGGCCCTCCAACATGTTCAGACACATTAACCAGTGCACCAGACAAAGCCTGGTCCAGGTTCTGCGAAGGCATGTCTTGAACTTTCTTGGAAGGGGATAGTTTGTTCAAGATTCTAGGAGTGCACTTCTTAATAAACCAGGAAATACGTCCACCAGATTCTGAAGATTTTGGATCATTCTCACAAGGAGTTCCCTTTTTCTGTACTTCATATGCAGCAACTCTTTCAAGAAGTTGTTCCCCCATTGTGTGAAGTGGAGATGACTCATTGCCATCCCGCTCTGTTGTAAGAATGTCTGATAGCGTATAGTCTCTTGCCATGTCCCCACAGTTTTGGCACTTCTTTATTGTCTCAGGGAAGGAAACGAATCTGCTTCTCTCATTGATGAGTTGTTCCCTCTGCGACTTAAGCTTTTTGCTTACGACACTAAGTTCAGTAATGTCATTGTGCATCTCTAGCTGCTGTTGCTCCAACTGCCTCTTGTTCAACGCAATATTCTGTTTGTCTTCCTCCAATCTGGTCCTCTCGTTTTTCATATCATCAATTTTCTTCTCAACAGCATTCTTGGATTGACTGATATTACTACGTTCCTCCTCAGCTTTCTCCTCGAATTCTCTCTCTCTTTCCAGCAGGGCTCTCTCCATTTCCTCTTGCTTACTCAGCATTTCTTCCTCGAGATTCTTCCTACGAATCTCAAAATCATGACGTAATTTTGATAGCTCTTGTCGAGATTCTTCTGATAACACCGACTGTTCATACTGCATCGAGGCAGCAAACGATTCTTTTTCGATTCTAAGAGCCTCCAGCTCTCTTTTAATGTGATTCTCGGTGGCAATTTTGTCTTCTTTCAATTGTCTTTCTACAGAGTGTTTCAAGTTTTCAATTGTTCTTTTATCTTCTTCAAGTTGTGTTGCCTCTCTAGTGACCTCTGTTCTTTTTTCATCAAGGGCCACCCATTCTTCCTCGAATTTCTTCCTGTCTTGCTTCAAATAATCAGTTTTCTCAGAGAGCAATATACTCTGATGTTTGTACCTCTCTATCTCCTGTTTCAGCTCCAGTATCAGACGGTTATGCTCCTGCCTTTCTTCATCAGTAACCCTAAGCTTTTCAGTTTCATCGTGAATCTGCAATTTCTGTTGATGAATTTCAGTTTTCATTTTCTCAATCTCGTCGTTCAGAGCTTGCAAACTTTCTTTATCAGAATTTATTTCTCGCCTTTGTAAGTCGAGATTTTTCTCCTCCAATTTGAGGGCTTTCTCTCTTTCCTTCAGCCCTTTCAATGTTAATTCAAGATCCTTCTCTTTCCCCTTGACCCTTTCTGCCTTCTTCTCCACTGCTTCCTTCATCTTCTCCAATTTTTCCTCCAAATGGTTAATTTCACTCTGCTTCTTATCTAAGTTATCAAGTTTGACTTTATTTTCCACCTCAACCAACTTTCTTTTCTCTTCAAGTTCAGCTTCAAACTCTTGTGTTTTTATATCCAAAGCAGATCTGTGCTCATCAAGAAGATTCTGAATCTCTACCTATAATAAGAACAAAATGAGAAATCAAGGAAAAAGGGAATAGGAACAGATGTAAAAACTTAATAACTGCTAATTATTTGGTTAAATAGTGCAGCTTAGAAAATCAAGAGTGCAGTAAAACACAAGTAGTCTGCATGCAAGCGTAAGGAAGCAACTCACTCTCTCTCTAGCACTCAGCTTCTCTTTCATCACAGTTAACTGCTTCTCCTTCATCTCCAGTCTAGTTCTGAGATCTTCAACTTCCTGCAAAGAAGTAAACAAAATGAAATATATAAGAATAGACAAAATATAATTTGCAAAACAGGAGATGATTCTGAAAAACCCACTTCCTCTTTCGGAGTTAGCTCGGCTAGTTTTTTGTTAACACCATCCTCTTTCTTCTTCAGCGCCAAATTTGCAACCTCAGCCTTCTTACGTTCTTCTTCAATTCTACTCTCTTTCTCCTTGAGCATCCTATTGAGTTCATTTAGCTTTTCCTCTCTCTCATTAATCTCTCCCCTACCCTGACAAAGTCTCTGTTCCCCTTCTTGCAGCTTCCTCTCCCACTCCTGTATATCTTCTTTGTTTCTCAAAAAAGCAACTTCATGTGAATCTCGCCTGTTGAAAGAACAAAAGGAAATACGAAATTAAAAGTGTTATAATCAAATAAGGAAAGTATTTAGGGTGATGGCATGGAGAACTAATCATACTCAGAGTTAAAGGACATGTGCTCCCGCTTAAGAACACTTTCACGTGTCTCAACCTCTTGTAATTTCCTCTCTAATTCTAAACTCTTCCTATTTGCCTCAGCAAGTTTTGCATCAGCAGCAAGCAACTGTTGGTGGACCTCCAAAGACCTGTCCTGAACTCCAGCAATCAAATTATTGGCATCAGACAGCTTAGTCTCAGATGTCATCTTGATTTTATCATGCTGTGAGCGTATCTCGCGCAAAGACCTCTCAAGCTGCAGATATTCAAAATAATCAAAATTCAGTTAATTTAAAATCATCTAACTTATTTATGCTACTACATAAATGTCTTATCTTCTTCATCAAGTTCCTCAATTTTATCCTGGTCACTTTCAGTTTATTCGTTATTATTTTCTTCAGTCACACTCTCTTCAAGCTAGTTTTATTTTGTTTACCTAACATGAGTAATGAGTCATACTTACAGATTTGGAGACTAAGAGGCTTAATGAAAATCCACTTAAAGAGAGAAGCACGTGGAGAAGATTAATTGTTGCACATGACCTACCCTAACTACTTGCGATTATAATATTCAAGAGGCCCAACTTACCCCGGATGGCCAATTCATATTAGTTAGCCCGATTTAACTTATCAGTAAATGAATAATAAAGAGACCCAAAAGCTTGATCCCAATGTCAAGTGATGCAAGTGGTTTTCAACAGTCAAAAATAAACTATGTAGCATGCAATCAGAATAGCATTAAAATTTTCAGAAATAATTAGCCACAGAAAATTATATATTATCAGCAAAAGATGACTGTTCATCAAACATAATGAAGCAAGACAATAAAGCAGATACATACAAGTTACGAGGGTCATCTTTAAGAGAATAAGACAAATAAGTAACACGCTTAACTAATCTGAATATACAGAAGAAAATGCATCACCTCAGCCACACACTGTCTCTCAACATCCAGAGCTTTTCTTAAATTTGTTTCTCGCTCCTCCACTTGAGAAGCTGCAATTAAATGAGCGGTCTTTTCACGTTTGAGAACTTCCTGTGCTTCTAGAAGAGCTTCCCGAAGTTCTTCATGTTTTGAAGTCCACTCTTTTTTCTCAATTAGCAGCAGCCCCATGTTATACTGATAATCAAAGAGCTGCAAAATAAAAGGTAAATTAAATACTAAATTTAGCTGTTCGAACCATAATAACAGCAAATAAACCGACCATATATGGCTTCACTACTACAAATACTTGAAGCTAATTGACATTTTGCAATGACCAAACACAGGCTAAGCGTACCAAAACCCAGACTCTAGTGTCCGCTGAAATGCCAACACAAATATTTCTAACACTATATACAAAGTTAAAGTCAAATCACAGGAGCTTTGTCCCAGAACTCCTCTCTTCTACTCCTCACTCAACCAAGAGTACCAATACTAAGGGAGGTCAATTGTTCGGAAAGCACATTCTGAAAATGTGTTTCTCTATTCATTTCAGTCAACCTAGTCAAGCGTCAAGCAGTTTGAAAGTTCAAAGATATTTATCCATGGAAAAATTGACATTGCATGAAGAATAGAAGCAACCATGGATCCTAATAACATAATCAAAAGCAATCACAAGATTGGACAAATAGATTTGAGGCCTAATTTGTTTTGAATAAGTTTTGGGAGGCTAAATGAATTCAAATCAATATTTATGCAGTAAAACGCATATGATGAATACGGGATTTTGAATTTTTTTTAAAAGTAGGAGGTTATACCAGCAATTTGCCCTTGATTATGTTGATGAAAGCTTCAATTGGACAAGGAAAAGTAAACTGCTGCTCCAATAGAGATAATTACAAAAAAATACTGAAACCACCTTGCCTACATTCTCTTAACAACGCTCAGGCTCCCCACATTCTTCATTAATAGTATTATGCAATGCCGTTATACATCAACTTATGTTATACTTCTTGGATAGAACCAGTCACTATAAAGGAAGCAGCAGAGGGCAGGCAGTTTGATTCTCAAAGAATTGCTATCTAACATTTAACTCATATATAGCACTATGTATCCATAATTTCACACTCACGATTAAAACATGTTCCTATTCATCTAGCTCCACATTCTACATGAGTTTTATAATTGACCATTTCACATTCATTAAGGAAATCAAATACCACTCATGAAAGACTGAAACACATACAAGCTACAAAACCCAAAAAGAAGTAAGATTTTCCGCAATCAAACCTCTCTTTCAAGCCTCTGGGTTTTCTCCTGCAACGCCTCACGATCACGCCTCTCCAACGCCGCCTCATCCAACAACCCCACTTCCCTAAACCTTCTCCAGTCATCCATATTCTCCGTACTACCAATATTTCCATTATCACTCAACAAGGCCATCGGCGGCGGCGGCGGCGGAGGCGCGTTGTCATTAAGAGCCACCAATTTGTTGTTGTCAGTAGGGTTCGGTGTGCGCGCTTCACTCCTCGGTGTTCTCGACGGCCCCGCCCACTGCCGTTTCGGAGTAAACATCGTCGCTACCAATTTTGGATGAAATCTTGCGAATTAGCTTCGATTGTCGAACTAGTTCGATGAAACCCTAATTTGAGATTCGTAAACGTGGGGTCAAAAAATGGTAGGGTTTTAACGGTTTCGGATGTTTGACGGGTCCGTGAAGTTGAATGAATACGGGGAGGGTATTTTTGACGGAATATTCGGGCTCCGGTGGACGGAATATTTAAATAGAGTGTGCAGTGAAAGAGAAAGGAAGAAACCCGTTAGACGCGGTGTTACACCTCTGTATTTCTGGTATGAATGAATTATCTGGTTTCGAATTGGTTAAGCCGACGTGCTTTTACATGTTTACCCTTTATGAGCTGTGACTATGCAAGCTGATTTTATATTTTTTATTTTTATGATAAAGGAATACGAAGCAGCTATTAATGTTCATAATTTTACTATATTCATACGCAGTTATTAATATTCATAATTTTACTATGTAGGCTCATATGTAGAATCAATAAGTACACGCACCATCAATTATTCTTTTTATTATATTTAATTTAGTAAGATCAATTATTCATTTAATTCTTTCGAAATTAAAATTGTAATTGCAGTACATCCATCAAAGTCATCATTCTTCATCAATTTAATAATTCTTCATCAGGTGTCGACTTACATGGCCTGCATACTTTTGTAACGACGGACCAAAAAAATGCGATTGGAACAATAATATACGATAGTAAATTGAAGATAATAATTCAAATAAGGATATGAACATATTTTTTCACTAGTATTCTTCTTTTGATACATGATTGTTGAGATTACTAAGGAGTTTCTAAAATATAAAAAAAGTGAGACCGTTTAATGGAGGAGATGAAAAAGAAAGAAAGGCACAACAGTTGGGAGATAAAGTAGATGGGGTTAGTAATTAATTGACACCTTTTTTTAAATTAAAAATATTTATTTAGTTTTTTTTAAGGACATTTTTGTCCAGGATTGATAATGGGTGTTAATTCATCCACCCATAAAAGATTTTCATGTGGAGCGTATCATGAATGTCCAATGTTATACTCTCAAATTTATATATGGGTATCTATAATTTATGATAAATTTCCAATTTTTGTAATTGAATTGTATTTTGTTAATTGCATGAAAATACCTATGTAATAAAAGGATGCACGAAATTTCCAATGACTCACCAAGTTTTGTTGAAAGAACACTAACAATGTTAAATTTAAGTGTGACTTTACACAGCTTTATTTCTCTATAAATAAATAATAAACACAAACACAACATTCAAATAAAAACATATAGACACAAAATATATATCAATATACAGTGGCAGATCTAGGGTTTTAGATTTGGAGATACGATAGTAAGTAAAATATTTTGAACTAATTAATGATTTGTTCTATTATTTTGGGGATATATAATTTTTTTTATTTTTTTATTTTACATAAAAAAAAATTATAGAGTTTTTTAAATTTTGGGGTACAGTTGTACCCTTGTCATTAGCTAGACCTACCACTATTATCATGTGAACGACGGAAATTTAATACTTATTTTATCACACACATAAAATTTTATGCATTTAATAAAATATAGAGAATATTATTGTCTCTTTTCATGTATCACATGTTTTTCATTTGATCAATTAGCATATAGATATACTCATGAAATCACTCTCTATATGATAATCTAATTGATATGTAGATCATCAAAAGGGTTCATGTTATGATGAAAGTGGTCTATCATGCCATGTTCAATGTCATTACAATTCAACATATTACTATCTTGAATTTATATACTTCATCCGTCTCATGCTTTATTTTTTATTTTTTAAAAAGATTTGTCCCATATTTATTTTCCCTTTTCATAAAGAGTAATATTATTGTAAATCAGGTCTATACATAAATGTTATTATTGATATGCAAAAAAATTATCAATATTTAAATAATAAAAGTATAATTTAAACAGTTATAGTCATTGTGCATAACATTGTTAATTTTGTATACATAACAACGATAAATTTTTTTATATAACAGTAATATTAAGAAATTAAATACACCATGAACTCGAGGTTCACATAAGTTTTTTTCCTTCATAAATAACATAAAATCATCACATCCCTTCAAATTTTCATACCTTTCAAACATCTTATATTTACCACACACATCATTCAAACTCTTAATAAAAAAACATCTATTTTATCAATATAGCCGAATGGTTAATTTTAACTCCAATAAAATATTATTTTATCCTCTTAAATACTAGTAAATAATTTTTATATTAAAAATCGTGTAAACAATAAATGAGAATGAAGTGCAGAATTGAGGTAGCATGAATCATGAATTAGATGGAATATCCTCGTTAATATATCCTTAGAAGCTGTCTTTAGCTCACTTATAAATTTACTAGTCATTGAACAAATCAAGTTTCGGTTTCAACAAATTCTTTCTAATTTATTTGCAAGTGATCAAAATAGTTGTCATGTTTCAAAGAACAATTGAAGAGTGGAATCCGAATCAATTATAACGGTACGAATTTGATCATATGCCCGCAGTTGGGCACAAACTTATATGCTCACCACTTATATGGAGTGTCACATATGCAAAATCTTATAACGGTACGAATTTGATCATATGCCCGCAGTTTGGCACAAACTTATATGCCCACCACTTATATGGCGTGCCACATATGCAAAATCTCCACCATCATTTAATTAGTTTTTTTAATTAATTCAATCTTCTGATTTATATATATTTCATATTTTACCTAATTTCATTAATTACATTAATTTTTTTTTACCCGACCTGGACCCGACTCGACCCCGAAACTGGCCCAAGTGGTTCATGGTTCACCCGGCCCGAATGGTTCATGGGTTTAGGGTTCATGATTTAGAGTTTATGTTTATATAATTAATGAGAAGATTGAATTAATTAAATAAAGTAATTAAATAATGATGAGGACCTTGCATATGTGGCGCGCCACATAAGCGGTGGATATATAAATTTGTGTCCACCTACGGGCATATGATCAAATCCATATAAATTAATTGTATTACAAAAATAATCATTGTTTTGATGCCAATTAAGAATATTGTTACAAACTTTTACATGGAGAATATGTAAGGAGTGAAAGTTGAATTATTTTGAAAAAGGCTAAAATTAAAATTAGCATTTTCTATTGAAACTGATATTTGCGCAGAAAAGCCCCAAATCGGGAGTATTCATTCATAGAGAAAATATCTCAAGTTGTTACAGATAGAAGCTAACTACCCCTATTTATAATATGACTTTAGATTCCTGGCATAGGAGTTTAGGTCATGCCTCTTATAGTACTATGCAACATTTACAGTTTTTGAAGGGAAAATGCAATGTAAATAATGAACATCTTGTTCACTATTGTGATGTTTGTTTTAGAGCTAAACAACATAGACATTCTTTTCGTCATAGCACTATACAATCAAAAGATTGCTTTGAATTGTTACATTTGGATGTTTGGGGGCCATGTAAGGAGGATTCTCTTACTCATACACCATATTTTTTGACAATTGTTGATGATTTTAGTAGGGGGACTTGGGTGTTCTTAATGAAACATAAATCTGAGGTTTAAATTTTTCTCAAGAAATTCTTCTTGATGGTTGAGAAGCAGTTTGATAAAGTGGTTAAGAGGGTTAGGAGTGACAATGGTATGGAGTTTATGGGTGCAAATTGTCAACATTTATTGCATTCTTTGGGTATTTTACATGATAGATCTTGTGCATATACACCACAACAAAATGGGGTTGTGGAGAGGAAACATAGGCACCTCTTGGAAGTAGCAAGAGCAGTCCTATTTCAGGCATGTCTGCCTCTGAAATTCTGGTCTCATGCAGTTTTAATAGCTGCTTTCCTCATTAATAGATTACCATCTGCCTTGTTAAAATGGAAGTGTCCCTTTCAGATTCTTTACAATAAGGATCCAGATTATGGGAGGTTGAAGCCCTTTGGTTGTTTAGCATATGCTGCTAATGTAAACCCTCACAAGTCCAAATTTGACTCCAGGTCTCATAGATGCATATTTTTGGGTTATGTAGCTGGTCAGAAAGGTTTTCAGTTGTATAATACTGAGACTTATCAATTGTTAGTCTCAAGGGATGTGGTCTTTTTTGAATCATTGTTCCCTTTTGCTCCTGTTACCACAGAGAGTGAGGTCACGTCTTCTGTTACACCTAGTGCAGTGGAAGGTTTCAGATATACAAGTCCTTCATCTGCTCCAGCAGCCTCCACGGTATTACCCCCTGATAGTGTAGAGGTCAGAAGAAGCTCAAGACAAACTCACAAGCCAGCTTGGATGAGTGATTATGTATGTGTTGTGAATGAAGATCAGTTCTCTCTCCCACAAGTCTCATCACCTCCTAAGGTCCCTGCAGGTACACCCTATCCAATCCTTACTTTTCCATACATACAACCTCCTTCTTTGTCTCAATCTTTCTTGGCCTTTATAGCTAACATTTCCCTGGAGTAGAAATTATGCTGAGGCAAGCAAAAACTGTAAACGTGCTCACTTTGTCCTCCATGTTATCTTTGGCAACCTGCTTCCCTATTTCACAATCGCAATTGAGCTCTGGCGAAATACTTGATAGCTCATCCCAAAGCTTAGTCAGCTTGTTGAAATACTCCAATATAGAGTTATTTCCTTGCGATAGATTCCTAATTTCTCGTTTAATTTTGATTTTCATCGGTCCATTGCTTTCACCGTACCTTTTACAGATTGTATCCCACAAGTGCTTAGCTGAATCAGTGTGAACAAACGTGTCACTGAGTTCCTTCGATAACGTGTTCAGAATCCAGGAGGATACGGAGAGATGGACCTACCTTGGAGCGAGGGGGTCACTTGGGCCCCCTGACCCCACTTGAATTTCTTATATATATATACTTATAATTAAACACACTGTGCATTATGCAGTCATCCATAAGAAGCGCGAAGAAGATAAATTGTGTATTAACGCCTAATATTTTGGAAGAATGAGTATTATTTGTGTTATAGATTATACCCTATATCATGTATAAAACTATCTCATACTTAACGTTCTGCCTCCTTTAAACAAAGTATTATATGCATCATGTTCTCTGTCTGACACCACTATTATTAATCTTGTAAAAATCAACACTCTATAAATAAAATGTTGATTTTTTTAGGTGAAAAATGGGTAACAAAAAATAGAAAGAATATGTATAATTCACATTTTCAATATACATATAAATATATTCGACTCTGTTAATATAAAGATGTTTAGTCCAAATAATTTTCGAAAATATATAAAAATTCTAAAGTGCATTTAACTACACCGTGTTATAAATTGGGCCCCCCGGTAAAAATTTCGGGTCCGTCCGTCCAGTCCACCTTCTTCCAGATCGCAAATGTTTCATTATTCAAATCGGGCTTAAGAAGCTCACCATTGATAAATTGTAACTTCGTTTTAGCACCGAGTGCTAAAATCACAGATCGCTTCCAAGGAATAAAATTTGTACCTGTAAACGGATGCGGAACCAAAACGACTGCACCGTGGAGATAAAATGGATCGCTTTCATATCTGTGAACCACATCTCCGGAATTCACTGAATCTGCATTCAAAACATTCCAATTTGTATTGCGACGAGGCGCCATTTCAATCAAACGAAGAACTCTTTATCGAACCAACAATCAAAAAAATCCAGAATCTAATCTGCTCTAGATACCATATTGAAACTGATATTCGCGCAGAAAAACCCCAAATCGGGAGTATTCATTCATAGAGAAAATATCTCAAGTTGTTACAGATAGAAGCTAACTACCCCTATTTATAGAACACAAGTGAAGAACGAAAGACGGTTATCCGTAACGACGTCATCTGTGATGATGGGTAGCAAGCAAGTAGAAAGCGTGTAACACTTTAATAAGTGAAACTCACGCTTTTTATTTACAATTCCTTCATTTTCAATGACCAGTCAAGGCGTGGACAAACTCTTCCCTTCCCTTCCGCCTCTCTTTTAGAGTTTTTTCAAATACTGTTTTTTTAAATAAAAACTTAAAAGATATTAACAATTCAGTATTAATTATTTTCACTAAATTATAATATTAATTATTTTAATTAAATAGTACTTTATAATTATGTATCAATTAATTGACCGTGCAACCAAGACAATCAGTGTCATTTAAGAAAAAAATTAATAATATTAAATAACTGTTAATATGCTATATGCTATATCCTTTATCATATTCAATATAAAATATTATATTTTAAGTAGCATTTAGTGATATCATCAATAAGAATTTTTATTTTTTTTTGGAGGAAATTAAAATACCAATGGATAATAATTATATTTGAAAGAAATTTAGGATTGTTATTTAATGAACGCCATTTGATAAATATCTGTTTTGTACTATAATTCACAAATCGAAGTATTGTGAAATAAAAATTTGAAGTTTTGAACTCAATAAACTAGGAAGACTTCCCCTCCTTGAACAAAATTCTCCTATTAATATCATGAAAAAATTATTTCTCATCGAAAAATCCACATTATAAAGAAGCATGAAATTAATTTGAAAAATCTACATTATAAAGAAGCATGAAATTAATTTGTTTATATTTCATACCTACTCATCACTATTTCTTCATTTAGGCACGCTGAACGTGATGGTTATAATTCAATTTATCTCATACCATTACCGTGTTAATTTATATTTAATTTATATAAATATAAATATAGTAAAAAAATCAGAAAACGGAAAAGAATTAAGAGAACAATTTTCACCTAAAATAAATACCCCTCAGACTAGTGAGTCCAATTTCCTCACAATATGCAAATCATATATATATAACACAACACTATCGTTCTGTATAAATTACTGGCGAAAAAGCAGTGTAGCAACATAAGCAGACTCAGAAGATGGCTGCGGAGAGTTCAATGGCGGCGTCAGGCAATAGATCTGGCGGCGGCGGACCATCGGCCGACTCATACATCGGCAGCTTGATTAGTTTGACTTCGAAGAGTGAAATCAGATATGAAGGCATTCTCTACAACATCAATACTGAAGAGTCCAGCATCGGCTTACGCAACGGTGAGAACAATTAAGAAGAGCAGTTAATTTCCTTCTTGGTGTTTTTAAAATCGTATTAGTCTTTTTCCGATATTTGTTTGTTTTTCTCTTCACTTGTAACTTGAATTTCGTTTTTTTTGTTCATATTTGCGTAATTGTGGTGTTATTTGACGTTTTTTATTTTATTTCCCCACGGTGCCTTATTTTCGATATACGAAGTATTTGCTCTGGTTAGGGTTTTCACATTCAGCTGATTCTGTTCGTAGTTTTTCTTCAGATGGGTTCCTTTTTGGCTGTAGCGAATTTGTTTGTGTTTTTGTCTTTCGAGATGGATTACTTTTGGTGAAATGTTTGCCAAATATTGGAGCTTTATACGCATTATTTGATTTAGGTTTTGACTTGTGGTTTTGCATCAAAGTGTTAATTGCATTAATTTTTTATTATATAATTGATCATTTGTTATGTATAATTAGCTGCAGTTTGTGTTAGGCCAGTACTGAAAAAGTAATTTAGATTTTGTAAGCAATTTGGGAATAATAGTTTTTTTAAGAATTTCAGAATACACTTCTATAAAGCTAAATAAAAATTTGGTTTTAAAAAAATTCTTATTCTTCTTCCATGTTACAAGATCTGATCAATTCTGGCTGATTGGCCACACTATTATAATTTTCACGTTTTAAGTGAAATGATAACCTTGGACTCCATTTACATACGTCACAAAGTAACAGGAAAAATAAACCCGAACTGGCATGGATGGTCATTGTTTCCTTAAGCGGGTCAGATATATTGGTCATGCTGTATATTGAGATAGAGCACACTACAATATGTTTGTTTTCCATGGTAACTTGTGGTTTGAAACTAATTGATTATCTCAAAATACTTTGGTCATTTAGTTTGTTTTTGCTGTTGCTGTAGTGAGATCATTCGGAACAGAAGGACGAAAAAAGGATGGACCTCAGGTCCCTCCAAGTGACAAAATTTATGAATACATCCTTTTTAGAGGAACTGATATCAAGGTATCAATTGGTTTCTGATGCTATCTTTTCCCCCTAAATTACTCTGATTTCTTTTGTTAGTGCATGAGATTGCCTCTATAAGAAAATGAGCACTTTTTATCTCACAAGTTAGTAAATTATTTTCACATATCTTTTGTGGCAGATTTTGTTATTAAAGCTCATTCTTGAATATATTGCTACCCCTTTTCTTGGGGTGCTTGAGTTTGAGGGCCATGATGTACTCTTACAATATTGTGTCATGCTTCAATTTCAAATTTTATTTTTTTCACAGGATTTGCAGGTCAAAGCTTCCCCTCCAGTTCAGACTACACCCCCAATCAACACTGATCCTGCAATTATTCAGGCATGTATACCACAATTTCTATTGTAATGTGATGCGGAAGGATCACTCTAACCAATGTAAGTTCTGATGCAGTCACACTACCCACGTCCAACAACCACTCCGACAAGCTTTTCTACTGCTCCTATTGGTTCCTTGCCTGATCCTGGATCCCATTCTGCTCAAATGGGACTCCCTGGATCACCTTTCCCTAATAATCTCCCTTTATATCAACCTGGAGGAAACTTGAATGCATGGGGCCCTTCTCCACCAAGTGCAAACGGTAGTGGGTTACCTATGCCAATGTATTGGCAGGGATACTATGGCCCACCTAATGGTCTTCCCCAACTACCTCAACAACCCCTGCTTCGACCTCCTTCTGGCTTGCCCATTGTCCCTTCCATGCAACAGATGCAGTTTCCTGCTTTCAACCCATCCATGCCAATGGGAGCACCAAACCTGCCCGGTTCAAACCTGTCCGACTACCATTCTTCTTTGGTTCCCAATAATACAAATTCTGCTAGTTTAACCTCTTCTACTACTTCAACTTTGTCTATGAGTGTGCCCCCTCTGCAGCCTACATCACTAGCATCTGAAACTACAAACAATCTGCTGCCAAACAAATTTCCTCTCTCTTCTATCCCTACATCAACACCTAGTACTAGCTTGCCATCATTGGCTCAACTCTCAGTTCCTGATCATGCAGGAATATCTTCAGTTTCTAACAAAACCAATGCAGCAGCTGGCTTGCCTCAGCAGAATGCAGCTCAGCCAGTGACATCTGTTGCTGGGACATCTGGTTTCTGGTCTTAGGGAAATGTCGGGACCTTCACTTGTTACCCCAGGGCATCTGCTGCAGTCTGGGCCATCTGCTCCATCTGCTCCTCAAACCTTAAAAACAACACAGAAGGATGTGGAAGTAGTTCAAGTATCACCAAAGACATTATCAGAACCATCAGCTCCTGTTGTAACGGAAGGTCAACCACCAATATTACCTTTACCGCCAAACGCTCGTGCTAATAAGGTTTTATTCTTTTCACGTTTGCTTTATTCTTGTTGCACTTTGTGAATGTTGTTGTTTTTATTTTTGACTGAATGTTATGGAAATCAAGAACTTGGACCAGTTCAAAAGGATTTTTATGTTTGCATGAGGGTGAAAGGTTTGTAGCTTTATTTATTGGCATAGAGAGGATTTTTGGAACTGACGTGTAAATAGTACTAGGTGAAATAAGGGGCTCCTGCCGATGGGGTAGTGGCTGAGGGAGTGATGATAAAAGTGTACAAATCTGTTTATGGAAAAAAAGTATGATGTGTTGTTTCTTTTTTCTGTGTAGAGTTTTTGGAAAATTAGTTTTGCAATTGCAAATTCGCCTCTTGAGTTTTGAGTGAAAATTGCCTAGTTAACTTTTCTAATAAATCTTTGGGAAAAAAAAAATTCAACTTAACACAGTTATATAAAATTTTAAACCCAGCCATTAATATTAGGGAAATAGGAGGATATTGGATGGCGGTGATATCAATTGGTTGCGACAAGCCAGTTTGTCAGTTGTCACTAATTAACATGACTCAACATCATCAAAGCTCGGGCGTAATTTTTCATCAACATGATATAAGTTCATTTTAGTTTGTTGTGCAGCATACATGATTATAGTGATTGCCATTATTGGTGTCTGAGAAATTAAGCCATCCTTTAACTTTCATATTCTTAATTTCTCTATTCCTCATCCTGTTGGCTTTTCAGCCCAAAATCTGCTCTCTGATAGGCTTTTGAATATACAATCAATTGGAGTTTAGGAGCTAACAATTTGTCTCATTGTTGTTCCTATAGCCTAATGGAGGTTCTTATCACATGCGTAGCAACTACAGAGGGCGTGGTGGAAGAGGACCTGGAGTAAGAGCTTGTTTGTATTATGAATATTTATTGCATTGTTGTATTTTACTTTACTCCTGATCAAAGATGCATTTCTTCATTTTTGACCAATTTGGTGACAATAGAGCATTTTTCCTTCTGCCTGGCAGGCTTCACGCCCTGTGACAAAATTTACCGAAGATTTTGATTTTAATGCAATGAATGAGAAATTCCAAAAGGATGTAGTTTGGGGTTATCTCGGTAAAAGTAATAGAAAGGATAATGAAGGTAATGGAAGTGGCAGTGATGAAGAACCACAGGACGAGAATGATGTTGAATTGCCTGTTGAGATAAAGGTGATTGTTTAATCAAAGCCTAGCTTTTGATATTGGCAGTTCATACCAGACTTAAAAGTTAAACTTTTCATCATTCTTGTGCATTTGACAGCCCCTTTACAATAAGGATGACTTCTTCGACTCGATTTCCTCCAATGCCTTGGACAATGATGCCAATCGTGGAAGGACTAGGTATTCGGAGCAAATGAAGTTAGATACAGAGGTATGTCCAATCCTTTACAAATCTCCCAACTCTTACCTTTTCAGATTAACTAACGTTATTTTTTAACATATGTGCAAGACATTTGGAGAATTTTCAAGGTATCGAGGTGGCAGGGGAGGCCGTGGGCCCAATCGTGGGCGGTTTCGTGGGTCTTCTTACGGAAGATGTTATAATGGATATGGATATGCCAGTAGGGGTCGTGGACGAGGGGGGCAAAATCGTGATTCCTAGTGCATTACCAACATATATCTTGCAAGAGCTCAGTAGATTAAATTGGGCGTGTAATGTCTGTGCTTTTATTGTGTGGATTGAGTAATAAATCTAGGAACCCTTAATCTCCTACCTTTTTATATCTTTTCCATTTCTCATCTATTTGAGGTTGAAATAGAGGATTACCTGTTGTTTTGCTCTTGCAAAGGAGATTGCTAGGTGGTTGGTAGCTGATATTCTGTGACCCTCAAACTGAAAGGTAATGAAGAATTGGATTGTTTTTTCCGATGTTTATAGAAGATGAGACTATTACATCAATTCACTTGAACTTTATTCATTCATAATTCGAAATTTGCACGAAGAGCATAGGTATTGAGCTTTATTTAGGCAGGTCATCTTATTCTTGCAGTGTGCAGTTTTGATCTATTTGCAGGTGGCAACTAAAACCTTTCTTGGTGGAAGAGCAGGCCTTCTTCCATGAAGTGTAGCATAATTATCAAGGAAAAGCACATCCCCCTTTTCCCACTTGAACTGAATGCTTTCTTCTTCTATAATTTGCTCGCATCTTTTCACCACATCTGCAGGTATTTCAGTTCCGTCGGCCATAGTGGCGGAGCTGAGCTCCTTCCCGTGCATCCCCACCATGGTGTTGAACCACATTCTTCTCCCCTTTCTTCCCTCGAACACCCTTGTCAAATTTCTTGGACACAGTATCACCTTCACACCACCGTTTGGTAGCCATTCCATGTCCATCCCCATTGCCTTGGCCCTGCATCCGAATTGTCACATTAAAACCTCGTTCAAGCGAATTGAATTTGAATACAAATTAATTTATACTAATGTAGCCTGGATTCTGTGTACCTTTTCTCTGCTTCTGCACGATCTGGGGTTGCGAATGTGTCTTGCCACCCCCGTCCTCTCATGGACGCCTTATTGTCGCTGCTGAGAGCCGTGAATGTATACCTTCAGCCCCTTCTTTTCCAGCTCCTCCACAAACTCAGGGAACTCTTCTATCATCCGCTCAGTCACCCGGAAACTAGGCACAAACGGCGTCTCCCCACCTTCCGGTGAAGGCACTTCACAGTAGAGTATCACCTTCTTTGGGAATTCCTTCATCTGAATGCAAAAAAGTGAACAATTTAAAGACATAAAACCACATAAACAAACATCCGTCATATGCAGTTCTGCTTACCAAGACCATCTCATGATGATAGTATATGAACTCAGATAAAGGTCCCTCATTGGCTGTCCATATCCTCTTGTGTATTTGTGTACGTGGTGCGGGGCCCACGTACCGAATATCTTCCCACCCGAACGTCTCAACAATGTCGTTGAACTCCACAGCATCCTTAACATCAAAGCCCCTGATCAGAACTGCACTATTCTTGGTAATCATCTCCTCGAACCACTCCTTGTTGGCGTCGATTGCTTGCAATAAGGATGTTATGTCGTTTTTGCCCCCGACTGGAGGTAGCAGAACTAGTGGCAGAGTTTCACCATCAACCAGCTTCTCACCTTCACATTTCCCCACCTTGAAGTCCTTGCAAGTGAACTCCATTTCTTGATACTTTCACTTGTTCTGTTTCTAACCTCCTTTGTGATTTTTCTCTGAAGTGTGTGTGTCTTGAATCTAGAGGCTTGTTTGTGTTATATTTATAGCCTAGAAACTGCTGTTACATAAGTATCCTCATTCAAACAGATGACACAGGTATACGATGAATTTTTCGATGAATTCATCTGTGCCGAATGATAATTGATACGGCCTAGGTAGTTTGTTTGCATATTTGGAAACTTGTGGAGTTCAAATTTGGCTTCAACTGTTGTATCTTTGGCTTCAGTATGTTTGTATTGTATAGGACAAACAATTCGTTTGAGATCAACTGATTATTTTATGTAAATATATTTTGCTGGAATTAGTTAAAACCAATGTTATTACAACTAATTTTACTGTATTCTAATATTCCTTTTTTTACTATAATCTCATTCCATGATTTTCAGGAGTTAATAAAATTTTGCACCTAACAATGAAATTGTTCCATCCAAGTTCTTGAATTTTTTAAATTAAAAAAATTATATCTTATTTTTGCTCAAGAAATCTGCTTTCTGCAATATTATTTGATCGCAATGATAAACAAGAAAACATGGACTGCTGATTTCTTGATGAAATCTACGAATCGTGAACATAAACTAATTTTCTTGATCTAATCACCGTTCTTAGATTTTTATTCGTATCTAGTTTATATGTTTCATCTCAGACCAAAATTATTTTATAATTTTAAATCTAATTTAAAAATATTTTGAAATTAAATTACTAAGTATAGAAAACAAATAAATGTGGTTTAAAAGTATAAAATGAAACGTGATATGAAATATTTTTTTTTTTCAAGAAATCTGCCTTTTGTGAATATGACCAATGATTTAAAAAAACTCTTTAAGAATATAAAAAACAAGAATTCGATTATTCATTATCGTTTTAAAACACGTTTATAATATAACTCAAATGTTTTTTTTTTTGAAAAGAATTTGTTTTTATAAGAACTTGCTTGTTAAAAATGGACTAGAGCTTTACCTTTAAAAAATGCTGATTTCTTGATGAAATCTACGAATCGTGAACAGAAACTAATTTTCTTGATGTAATCACAATTCTTGATTTTTATTCATCTTGAAAACGAGATCATAAAATGCAATTTTGTTCTAAATCAAATCCTCTGTTTAACTTTTCGTTAATGCTTCATAATTTAGTTTATTTGAAATGTGATTTATGAATATTGATGCAATTATGAGGTATAATATTGACTTAGGTTGCCTTTTGAAAAAAATCTCAGTTTCCTTTGAATTGATGAATGTTGCATTTGAACTCCCTGCTTACGGATCCGAACATCTTACATTAAAAAAAAAAAGTTCACTTTTCAGAAGGTTTGATATGAATAGGGTCAATTCCCATATTGCATATTTCATTTTACTTGATGATTTATTATAATGTTGGTGTTACCTAGATGATAAAAACTTTCAACCCTGTATTTATCCTAAGTTTGACCTTTTTCTATACAAGGTTTGACTTTTATGTTACTGGTACGAATTGAATTATCATCAGTTTAATTAAATGACAATCGCACCCTCATATTTCTATCGTCTAACATAACTTTATCTTTTACTTACAGAAATTGTAGGTTATCATTATTCTCTAACGGAAACCCACAGTATACATGTACTGTATCTGAGTATATTATTATTTATTATTAACTCACACATGGTATGCATAAATTATTGTGAATTGCGTGTACATAATTCATTGCGAGGTGTACCACAAACGGGTCCATTTTATCATTTCTTTAAATAAAGAACCATAGATGCTCTTTAATTTAATTATTAAGGGTGAAATGAAATGCGCGTACTTGTGTATGTTTAAATCATAGCATAATCCAGAAAACAATTAACAACTCCAAATAAAGTAGGCCCCCAAGAAAAAAAGAAGATGCTTTTTTTTCCCAATAATAATAATAATAATAATAATAATAATAATAATAATAATAATAATAATAATAATGTTAATTGGTACTCCACTTTGGTGAGCAACCGACACAGCAATAAAAGATCCGACATCTGTTTAATCAATTTTTTCACTCACACTCTGAAAGTGCTTGCAAAATCAAGATCAGTACTCGGAAAATTGCTATGTCCACACCATTTTCTGTTGTGCTTTTTGCCAGATTCTCAGCTTGCATAGTCGCAGTTCTTGTACTTATATGGGCTCTACACTTCAAAACCAGCTTCATCCCCCACTCCCCATCTCAAGAAGACATCATTTATGCTGTAATCCCCAACATTTTTTTCTTGAAATTTTCTTTATATTTACTTCAATTTCCATGATTATTTTAAAGAAAAAAATTGCATTTTTTGAACAGGTTTTGCATCCTTTGTTAATGGTGATAGGCTTCATCCTTATCAGTGGAGAAGGTAGGAATCAATAATGTGAGGGCAGAAAATTAATGGGTTTTGATTAATTTTGATTTTTTTTTTAATTCTAATTTAATTTTGTTGGTTTTCTTTAGCAATTTTGGTGCACAGAAATTTACCTGGTTCAAGAAATTTCAAGAAATTGGTGCACCTTTGTCTCCAAGGTGTGGCTTTAGCTTGTGGCATATTTGGAATTTGGACAAAATTTCATGGGCAGGATGGGATTGCAGCTAATTTCTACAGTTTGCATTCTTGGATGGGTCTAGTATGTGTCACCCTCTTTGGAGCTCAGGTAATTAAAATATTTGTATAAAATTCATCAACCATAATTATTTATTCAATTACTAAAAAAGTTAAAGATACTATGGTGCAGTGGGTATTCGGGTTTATGAGTTTTTGGCACAAAGGGGAGGTACGAACAACAAGGCATAAGGTACTACCTTGGCATGTGTTCCTAGGGTTGTACATATATGGTTTAGCAGTGGTAACAGCGGAAACAGGGCTTCTTGAAAAGCTAACTTTGTTGCAAACCAAAGGCAATGTACTAAAACGTTGCCCAGAATCAGCGATTGTAAATGGTTTAGGCCTGGGTTTGGCTTTGCTGGGAAGTGTTGTAATAGTAGCAGCAATTACTTCGAAGCACCAATCTTTAAAATCTGAGATCCTTTATTCAAACACAAAGTACTCTTCTTATTAGCCCAATAACTTTGTATCTATTGAAGTTTTTTGTCAGAAATTGTTATTCTTGTTGTCTGTGACTGTGTTGTGTTCTCTCTTGATTGCAAATGACACTGATTTCTGATACACTATGCATATTATAATAATTACGAAATTTCTCCACTTTATAAAAATTGTCAATTAAAAAAATATTTAAGGTATGTTTGTTTAGCAATTTTGGTGCACAGAAATTTACCTGGTTCAAGAAACTCCTATAAATTTGGTGCATCTCTGTCTCCAAGGTGTATAAAAAAATATATATTTGTTTTGGACAAATTTTCATGGGCAAGATGGGATTTTCTTTTAATTTCAACAGTTTTGCATTCTTGAATGATGTGAGTATTATTACCCTCTTTGGGGTTCAGGTAAGGAAAAATATTTGTATAAAATTCATCAATTAAATTTTTCAATTACTAAAAAAATAAAGATACTATGGTGCATTTTATATTCGGGGAGATGAGTTTTTGACACAAATTTTAAACGAACAACAAGGCATAAGGTACTGATTGGCATGTGTTCCTAGGGTTCATTCGGATGGTTTAGCAGTGGTAAAACGGAAACATACCCTTAGAACTTTGGTTCTAGTGAAGTGTAGTGTAGTGTCTCTTAGTACCTTAAGAAAGAGAAGGAATAAAGGATTTTAGAATTGGGCTTTTATTAGATTGAAGAGTCCCTCATGGGCTGAAGCCACTACGTTTTCACGACCTGTATCTGGGCTTTCCTTTTAAGTTGGGCCGACGTTTCGATTTACGGATAATTTGTAGTCCTATAAACTATGAGTTTTTAAGAAATTTCTTTAGAAATTCCATTTTCTTTTGTATGCTTTCCTTTTAATTTGGGCCGACGTTTTGATTTATGGATAATTTGTAGTCCTGTAAACTATAAATTCTTAAGAAATATATTTATACTCCAATTCTTTTGTATGTATTCTAGTACATAGGTCAATCTTTAAAAAAGAATTTCCCCAAATATGAGTTTTTGTATAACCCAATTAATTATTGGGCTCAACTGTGCCATCCTTGACGGGTTATGGGCCCATTAAGAGTAAAAATAAGCGAGTATTGGGCCAAACTGTGTAATCCAATCCTTGAGGCGTTAGGGGCCCACGAGATTGGCGTGGGTGTGAGCCTCCGTGCTTTACAGCCTCTCATTTTGTCACATATGACAAATGCAGCCAAAAAAGAGCGCCAAATAATTAAAACCACATAAACTTTTGGCATAATCCACTTTCTTATTTATCTATCCATTCAAGCAAAGCCACGGATTAAATGCCAAATTTACCTTTTTCAACCCACTAATACTAAAACTTCCCCACATAAGATATGAGATGCCATTTTTGTTTCCATCTAGAATTTGAACTTTTAACTGAACCCAAATCCTTAATTATCCATTTAAAGAATTTTTCAAAGTGCTAGTACCAAACAAAGCACTACTATTGATACTCATAAATTCAATTAAGTAATACTCTGTTTATGAGTGAGAATTGAGTGGACAGAGTGTGGCCAGTTAGCCGGGATAAATTCCCACAGGTTGCCTTCAATTACGACAAAAAATTTCTTGTTCAAGAATAACATTTACTGTTGTCCTTTTCACTTTCAGCCATTTATAAATGTTCAATTCATTTTTTTTAGCTCATTTATCTGCAATAAGAAATTAGCAGAGGAGGGAGACCCACCTTGCAGAATTTCAATCTTGTTATTTGGAGGATAACTGACCACTCGAAATTGGTGGCTTGTTGGACTTGTATTTATCAAATACTTTGTCCGCAAGCAAGTTTTTTTCCTATTTTTCTACGAACGGTGTGTAAAGCTTGTAAGCAGATAATGCTGGCGATGTTTAGATTTTTGTTCCCAGAAAGATTGGTAGTTTTTCTTGATTTGCAGTATTAACTTGTCAAAAGTATTAGTTGATACTATTTGTTTGTATGGATTCTTGGGCTGAAATTTGAGATATGGGGTTGAAGGAAAATGGGGAAAGCCTTATTGAGGCTCTGTTTCTGTTAATTTATGAGTGGAAAAATCAGTATTTTTCATCAATAATTCCCACATGATTGTTCGGGTGGGATTTCTTGTTGCTGCTTCTATTGCAGCTTATGCTGTTAAGCAGATTAATGTCAAAAGTTCGAAGCCGGAAGACAATTTGAAGAAGCCCTCAGGTAGTACTTTTTATTGTGATAGAATTATAGGAAAATTCCAAATATGCCTTGTTCTTGATTTGTATCTTTCAATTAAGGATTAAGGAAACATATATATCAGTGACGAATTTTCTTGCAATTAATTTGCACATTTAGAAAATGATGAAGCATCAATTAATGAAGAGGAAGAGAAGTTGCACGCCACGTGTTCGGACAATGGCCTCAATGAAGTGTTTGTAAGTGTATGCGTTTTTATTTTCATTTCCAAAGATCTTGTTACTGTATATTTGGCATTATATATCCAATGTTTGATTCGTTTTTAGAGCGAAGAGGAAGAGAAAGAAGAAGTGAAGTTAATCAACAGCATTATAAATCCTGCTCCAAATAGCCCACCTGATTATGAAGATGATGAGTTTTTACCAGAATTCGAAAGCCTTTTATCTGGAGAAATCGATTTCCCATTGCCTGCTACCGATAAATACGACACATCAGCTACAATCAAATCAGAAAAGACAGGGTTTACGAGACTGAGATGGCGAACAACGCTAATGAACTTGAAAAATTGCGTAATCTTGTTAAGGAGTTGGAAGAAAGAGAGGTGAAGCTAGAGGGGGAGCTCCTTGAATACTATGGATTAAAGGAGCAAGAATCGAGCATCTTTGAGTTGCAAAAACAGCTCAAGATTAAGACTGTGGAAATCGACATGCTTAATATCACCATAAATTCTTTACAATCTGAGAGGAAAAAGCTTCAGGAGGAGGTCTCCAATGGTGTTAATGCTAGGAAAGAGCTAGAAATGGCGAGGAAAAAGATAAAGGACTTGCAGAAGCAGATTCAGCTTGAAGCTAACCAGACAAAGGGTCAGCTTTTATTGCTGAAACAGCAAGTTAGTGGGCTTCAAACTAAAGAGCAGGAAACCTTTAAGAATGATGCTGAAGTCGAAAAGAAACTGAAAGCTGTGAAGGAGTTGGAGGTGGCTGTTATGGAGTTCAAGAGAATGAACAAAGAGCTTCAGCATGAAAAGAGGGAATTGATAA
The DNA here is from genome assembly GCA_037126765.1 of Stenogyne calaminthoides. Lineage (NCBI taxonomy): Eukaryota > Viridiplantae > Streptophyta > Magnoliopsida > Lamiales > Lamiaceae > Stenogyne > Stenogyne calaminthoides. The sequence goes on from JBBCBC010000042.1 coordinate 2,537,648, forward strand.
TGAAACTAGATTCTGCGGAGTCTAAAGTTAGATCCCTCTCCAACATGACTGAGGTATATTTCAAACTGCATTATTGTATGATTCTTATAAGGCTTAATTACTGGAAAAATCACCATTTTTGCTTCGTCTGCTTTTTAATCCAAACCTGTATGAACTAACAAATAAAACATCATTTAACTTTTTTTTTTTTTTTGCAATCCTACAACTCGGGCAGTTTGTCCCTTGCCCGATTCCAATCCTATATATGTTTAACTAGTTTAGAGTTGATATCGTGCTGTAACTTAGGGTGAATCCAATATAAATATTTTTTCCTTTCTATTTTAAAAAGGACTAAAACTGGACAAAAAAAGAACTGAAATTGGACACCTTAAGACTAAAATTGATGAAGTAGAAAGAAATTTTTTTTACATTGGATCCATATTGATTCCATATAGATGCCTGGGGAGAATAGGCATTTTGTTTAATTGGTGTTATGTGTTTGATTTGCTGTTTCGTTTGGATTAAACTGAAATCGAAGAAAAGATGGTTATTTTTCAGGCAATTAAGCCTTCTTAGAATCAATAATGTGCTCAATTGGTGATAGGATAGTCGAAGCACTTTTTCTAACATGGTCTAGTTTATGTTCCTTCAGACAGAGATGGTTGCCAAGGTGAGAGAAGAGGTGAATGAATTGAAACATACAAATGAGGACCTAGTTAAACAGGTGGAAGGCCTTCAAATGAACAGATTCAGTGAAGTCGAGGAGCTAGTTTATCTTCGTTGGGTAAACGCCTGTCTAAGATTCGAGCTTCGTAACTACCAAACCCCTTCGGGAAAAGTATCAGCTCGTGATCTTAGTAACAACTTGAGTCCCAGATCCCAAGAGAGGGCCAAACAGCTTATGTTAGAATATGCAGGATCGGAGCGTGGAGGAGGTGGGGACACAGATATGGACAGCAACTTCGATAATACTTCAGTTGATAGTGAGGATTTCGATAATGCTTCTATTGATAGTTCTGTTAGCAAATTCAGTAGTATTAGTAAGAAGCCTAGTTTGATCCAAAAGCTGAAGAGATGGGGAAAGGTTAAAGACGATACAAGCTCTTTTTCTTCACCAGCTCGATCATTTACAGGATCGCCTAGCAGGGCCCCGAAACCAAGGGGCCCCTTAGAAGCGCTGATGATGAGAAATGCAGGAGATGGGGTGGCAATCACTAGTGTTGGGACGGGAGAAAATGATGAGTTTAATTCACCTGAAACTCCAAACTTAACTCGTTCTGAATCGCTCAATTCTGTTTCATCGTCTTTCCAGTTGATGTCTAAATCTGTTGAAGGGGTTTTGGACGAAAAGTATCCTGCGTATAAGGACCGCCATAAGCTGGCTTTGGAGAGGGAGAAGCAGCTTAAGGACAAGGCTCAACAAGCAAGATCAGTTAAGTTTGGTGATGGTTTGAGGGTGGATATTAAACCAATATCTCTGCCTCCAAAGCTTACTAATATAAAAGAGAAACCTGTAGCAGTAGTCTCTGGAAATTCAAACGAACAATACAGTGATACAAAAAGTGATTCTTCTCCAATAGTTAGCAAAATTCATCTTGCTCAAATCGAGAAACGTGCTCCTAGGGTCCCTCGACCACCCCCTAAATCATCGGGAGGTGCCAGTGATGGAAGTGCTAATGCTCCGAGTCGAGCACCGGGTGGTCCACCTCCACCACCACCTCCGCCAGGTGCACCGCCTCCACCACCGCCACCTGGTGGACCTCCCCGCCCTCCTCCTCCACCAGGAGGCCTTTCCAGAGGGGCTGGAGGTGGTGGTGATAAGGTTCACCGGGCGCCTGAACTGGTTGAATTTTACCAGTCATTAATGAAACGTGAGGCGAAGAAGGATACCACATCTTTGATCTCCGGTGGATCATCGAACGCCTCTGAGGCAAGGAGCAACATGATTGGGGAGATTGCGAACAAATCATCCTTCCTCTTGGCTGTATGTTAACTTGGTTCTTTTCGAGTAATTACATTTATATCACCTAAATACTTTATGGACAGTGAAAGAATCTGAAATCTTGAATCAGGTTAAAGCTGATGTGGAGACACAAGGTGATTTCGTCCAGTCATTGGCGAGCGAAGTTCGTGCAGCTTCGTTTGTGAAGATAGATGACTTGGTGGCGTTTGTCAACTGGTTGGATGAGGAACTCTCCTTCTTAGTATGTACTTTATCTGTGTCTCTATTTTGTTGTCAATCACGGTTAAAGATGGTATTCCTTACGAATGTTTTTAATCGTGTGCTTCGTAGGTGGATGAACGAGCTGTCCTGAAGCATTTTGATTGGCCAGAGGGGAAAGCAGATGCATTAAGAGAGGCGTCATTTGAATATCAGGACTTGATGAAATTGGAGAAGCAAGTTTCATCATTCACTGATGATCCAAGTCTTCCCTGCGAACCTGCTCTGAAGAAGATGTACAAATTGCTCGAAAAGTAAGTTCTCCAACACTAGATTCTTGTAGTAACAAATCAGCTCAATTGGCCTTTGAAACTTATTACATTTTTGGCTTCTTACAGGGTGGAGAATAGTGTATATGCACTTTTACGTACACGAGACATGGCAGTTTCCCGATACAAGGAATTTGGTATCCCGGTTGATTGGCTGCAAGATTCTGGAGTAGTTGGCAAGGTACTCATACATAGTTCAAGATTCAGAGTAAAATTTGGGAGCACCAGTTGCACCTGGTGCACAACTAATACTTTTGAATAATATAACCAATACTTTTTAGTGAATTAATGAATGCCTCTTAAAAATACACGCCAATTACACGATGCTAAGTGGCGTATACAAGTTTTTTGGCCAAGATTCATAAATATAGTGTTGGTCATATTGGAACATGGTTTAAAGTAAAGATATTCGAATCATGGTTTAAATGTCTTATTACAGATCAAGCTTTCATCTGTACAACTAGCGCGAAAATACATGAAGCGCGTTGCATCGGAGCTTGATGCAATGGACGAACCAGAGAAAGAACCCAACAAAGAATTCTTGCTCCTACAGGGTGTTCGCTTTGCGTTCCGGGTGCATCAGGTATATATACATTATGCACCCCTCAATATCTCCAGTTTTAGCATAAAAGTATGTTGAATTTGAGTTTTTAATAATTGAAACTTGTTTCAGTTTGCGGGAGGGTTTGATGCAGAAAGCATGAAGGCTTTTGAAGAGCTAAGAAGCAGAGCTCATACACAGAATACTACAGAAGAAAATAAACCTGGAGAATGAAAAGCTCATGTGTCTTTTTTTTTTTTTGGTATTTCCACTTTTTACATGTACATTTGTCATTTTTTACGAGCAGAGAAACTAATATGTATATTGGAGTTTATAGGATTAAATCGACATATAAATTTTAAGTAAAATTACATATTTGAATATACAGGATTTGTCTACAAAATTTGTTTGAGATGTTTCATAGTGAAAAATGTAGAGGCTATAAAATTTGGATTATTTTTTTTGGTATAATGGGAGCTCTTCGTTTACATGTATTCTTTTAAAATGACTTAGGCTCCCAAATAATAAAAAATGTTCTTAAATAAATAAGTTAATAGTCATACCTCCGAAGTTAGGTAGGTTACCTAGACCTAATATAACTGGATTGGCCCCCTTCGCGTGAAGTCACATACGGAATTTATTTTTTTTTTTTAATATTTAATGGGAGCTCTTCTTTTACATATATTCTTTTAAAATGACTTAGGCTCCCAAATAATAAAAAATGTTCATAAATTAATAGTCGTACTTACGAAGTTAGGTAGGTTACCTAATATAACTGGATTGAGTCCCCTTCGCGTGAAGTCACATGCGGAATTTATTTACGAAGTATAATATTTCAACTTCAATAAATGTTTCTTTATTTGGGATTTGAAATTGATAATTTTTACAATAATATTTTGTGAGAACAAACTCCCAAATGAACTTGTTCAACGCATGTAACTAGATTCATATTAATAATATAATATTAATTTGTTGATATCATTGTTTTATAAATTAAAATTATTTTATAAATATAATAATATCAGTTGATAATTGTATGATATTAATTTATAAATGTAAAAATATCAATTTTATACTGTGAACAAATTTTATTAGAGATGGACTCATTTGTTAGTTTGAGCTCCAATCACAATTCTGCAATAAATATATTTTTTTTTGTTAAATACTCAACTTTCTCTAATTGAATTTCATATTTCAACTTTTAACGGTGATTCAAATGCATGTTTTTACGGCATAAATATTGAAACTCTAATCATATGAGATTGTTTTTTAAAATTAATAATACCCACCCGATGTAATTGATTAAAGAACCAAAAGGTTGCATTTTATAAGTTAATACTTAATAAGACGAAATTCAACTAAAAAACGTGCGTGTGAAAGCATAACTTCTTAAAATTTCACCACTAAAAAAATATTTTCCCAAAATAAAATCCACACCTACTTTCAAATTACAAACTACAATTCTATCAAGTGGTTTTCTTATAGCGTACCAACTATTACCTAGTTGATTTAGAAATTGCCAACAGTTTAATTCTACAAACACAAACCATTAAACAAAAAAAATAAAAGAAAAGAAACCAATATTAAACATGATCATTACCAAAACAAAAAAAGAAACATGATCAATACATACTATTTTCGTCTCTGGGCAAATTAAAGCTTCTCAAAGGTGTCATGGGGGTGTTTCTCGGCGATTTGGGCATCTCCGGCACCCTATTGCCTGAGTAATCATAATATATTACCCCCGAAAACTCCGGCGGCTGGCATTTCTCCCCCATCAGAATCGCCTTCTGCCACACCCCACTCTCTTCATCTTTCAGGCCAACTTCCGACGACTTCTTGTCGTTGACCGTCATGGCCTTCTGGCTTATGGCTGCGATCATCTGCTTCGGCGTTGACCGGAACGGGGCTTTGACGGTCGTGTTTGGATCGCTTGGATTGGATTTGTACTTAGCGGAGACTCTTCTTGCATGTTTTGCGCATAGGGATACTAGTAGTGATACCGAAACAAACAGGCCTAGTCCTAATAGGACGGGCGAGAAGCGTTCTTGAATATGGATTATTGGCATGGGGCGAACCATTTTTATTTTTTATTTTTGAAAATTTTGATAAAGTTAATTTTGTTGATGATGGGGGAGAGATGAAATGGTGAAAGAATTTGGGATGGGGTTTGAATTTATATGTGGGATTGGTGTTAATTTATGGGTAGGGGTTGGAAGGTGGGAAGAGACAAATTCAACCTTATATTACTTGTGGTATTTATTTAATAAAATGGGGTGTGTGTGTGTATAGTGCTTTATGAACTGGACTTTTTTGTGTCATTTCATGATTTGAATGCGTTAATTGATTAATTAGGGAAATTTAGTGAGATATGGAAATGAAATAATGGACCGGTGGACCACCATATGTTGTGTTTATCATACTTTTCAGTTTTTACACGTTTGACTTGGAGAGTATTTAAAGAGTAATATATATTTGGATGGTCTATATCAATTATCATGCAGAATATATTTGCCTATTTGGTGGACACTTGTATGGTTTTCACACACTCCAAGAAATGAAGTTCCCAAAATGAGTTGAACTAATTGATATTTGCAAATCTTAGGTCCTAATTAGTTTGGCTTATTTTGGAAGATGATAATCATTTGGGGAAATTATTAATATGTACAATTAAAATTTTTATGCAAATTATTAATATATATAAATGTAAATATATCTATGTATATGTAATAATTTTATAAGTATTTAAATTATACGAGATATTTGAAGCTCACCTCGATTTGAATTCGTTTTATGCGAGTTTTTCAATGTATTTAATTAGATTATAAATAAAAAAAAAAAATGAAAAAATAATCAAAAATCATCTAAAATTTAAAAAAAAAATTTTTGAAATGAATAATAAATAAGTTTCTAATCATTTCTCAATTTTTTCTGGCCTAAATAATTAGTTTAGAGATGTAAATGAGTTGATTTAAGTTGAATTGATACGATGTGAAATCTTGATTCAGTGAGATATTTGAAGCTCGGACTTTATGCTCAACTCGATTTGAATTGATCATGCTCAATTAATGTATTAATTAGATTATAAACAGTTTGAAATATTGCATTTTAATTAAGAGACTCAATAAAACTTGTCAAAACAACTCTTCTGAAATTGTAATATTAATTAGACATATATGGTATTATTATCTATTATGGATGGACCAAAATAGGTTAACAAATTAAATGTTAGCTTAAAAGCCTAACTCAACTTGGGGCAGGGCAGTTGGGTCAACTACGAGTTTACTAGAGCTACCATAGACCAAGTCTATCATTATCAAAGACTTCTTCAAAAGTCAGAAATATGACCAATCGGACAAGAGTTGACTTTCTGTATATCTCATTCTGCAAATTGGCAATTTGGGGTTTTATCACCTTTTAGAAACTGCGGACTGCCTAAATAAATAATTAGGGATATTGGTTTTATAATTTATAGATTTATAGTTCCTTCTGTTTAGATATATGTTGATTTCGTTGGTTCAATTATTGTGGAGTTATGACCATTTATAATTTTCCTTGCAAAAAAAGAAGATTTAATTTAGTCTACGATATGATGCCATGACAATAAATGAGTTATTATAAATATAAATTCGAAAAAAATATTCTATATGAACATGTCTTATTCGTTAGGTATTGTTGCATATAAAGTATTGAAATGGTTGACCGTCAACTCTCAATTTTTTGAACAATTCAATGAAAAATTAAACTTTTAAAAGAGGTGCATGGTCCAAGCAAATTTCTGCTACATGAAATCGTTGACTACCTGAAATTTATTGCAGGCTACATAGGCTTGTGACAGTGTGTGAATCGTGCGTCCATGATACTATATATCGTATGTGCTTCCATGTCTGTTTTTTTCACCCTTTCTTTATGTTCTGTTTCTCTCTTTTTCCTTATAGGAATGATTGATGGGGTGAATCACCCAGGGTGATAAAAATCTTATGATTAAAATTACTTTTATACTTTTAAATAAAATTAATAATTGAATATGATTAAGGACAAAAAATGTCATTTTAATAAAAAAGGTCTAAGGGAATCCCGTGATCAAGATATATAGCATCACCCTTTTCTTTAGTCATCATATTTTCACTTTAATATAAGATTATTTGGCCATAAAGACAAAAAAGTATTTTAATAGGTCTAAGGGATTCTATATTGAAAAGATATATCTCCAATTTTAATTAATGGTTCATCCATGAGAATTTGAAGAGATAAAATTTAAAGGCCAAAAAGTTACATGTCTACATTTTTTTTAAAAAGGCCTAATAATAGAATTTAATTTAAAGATAAGTCTCCATTAAAAAAATTAAAGACGAGTTAAATTTATGATAAAATATGGTAAAACACCAATAAAATTGTAACGCCAATAAGAAAGATGAATTTGGTTGATTGGAAATTTTGAATCTAAATCTAGGGTGAGCTGAAAAATGTACTTGATCCCAAAAACACATTGGAACACAAAAACATGAAATACCTTTTTATTCAAAAAAAAAAAAACGTTGCACCATTCTGAGACACAAGAAATTACATGAACTTAATTTTGAATCATAAACTGATTAAGATACAAAAAAGCATTTTATTAATTTTTATCTGGAAAATGGGCTTGGGCCACAGCCCACAACTCAAGATGATGACCCAAACCAAGAGGCGCAATCTCCAGGGTGAAAGCCCAGAATGCGGCAAGATGGTTTTAAGATGAGTTATGACCTCAATGTTGAGGCCCATGATTAATATGAAGGCCCGAAACCTAAACCTGAAAAGGAACAGCCAGGTCAAGTTCAACATCTGTGACAATTATTTTGGCCCAAACGCACCTCAATTTCTCCCTAAATATAAATATAAATTTAGAAACACAAATTAATGAAAATGAGAAATCCACATTTAGAAAACCGCTTATGTTGATTTTTGCTAATTTTATGAGTTTATATAGTTAACATTATTTACCAATGAATTTAACAAAGCAAATTATGAACGATCAGTTTTACAAGTTTTTTTTTTTTTTTTTTTTTGAGAAGCGAGTTTTACAAGTTGAACATAGTGATTTAACACTTATCAATGTTATCCATCTAAAAAAAAAAACACTTATCAATGTTATCATCCGCATTTTAAGTTTTTTCCCTCAATATTATCAAGCTCGCGAAGACCAGTTAACTAATAAGATGGACAGTCTCTTTTTGTAGTAAAAAGGCACACTCTTTAGTAATATAATCCTGCCGTTTTAAAAAAAATAATCTGGACTGTAATTACAGTTAATCTGTCTTTGCCAACATTATTTACCAATGAATTTAACAAAGCAAATTATGAACGAGTTTTACAAGTTTTTTTTTGAGAAGCGAGTTTTACAAGTTGAACATAATGATTTAACACTTATCAATGTTATCATCCGCATTTTAAGTTTTTTCCCTCAATATTATCAAGCTCGCGAAGATCAGTTTACTAATAAGATGGACAGTCCTATTTGTTTTGGTCTTTAATTAGTTATCTACCATGCAGTTAAAAAGAAAAAATAAAATGGACTGTATTTACAGTTTATCTGTCTTTGTCTATTTGGTCTTGTAATTATACTTGAAATCTCACCGCATTCCATTTGAAAAAAGTATTTATATGTAATAATTATTAAATATCTCAAACGATTTTTTTTATATTTTGACTGTTTTTACTTGTAATTCAATTCTCTCTCTATATATGCATTATTAAACACATATTATACGTGTCAGCGTGTGATCTTTACCAAAATAGGAATTACAGGAGAATTGCACATGCGTGGTGGCGAAAATTTCACGGAAAATAGGACAGGCCATGTCCAAGGATTAGACAATAATGTATAAATAAATATGATTAGAAAGAATGTCTGAAGATGAAAATACAGTTGAGTATGAAATCTAAACTTGCAGCATATTTTAGGATTTCCACACACACCCTCTAATTTAAATTAAATATTAGTAGTATTAGTGGCCCACCGGCCGTCTACATATATCACCGTCAACTGTATGTGAACAAAATCCCCTTCAAAAGATCTAAAGTGCATTGCTTTTACGCTTTTTTTTACTTACCATAATTACAATCTATGATTACTGATGTTAAAGTTAATTTCATGCTCCACTTAATTAATACTATTACTACTAATGAGTGTTTTTCCCAAACTTCCTACTTAATTTGATATTTTCTTAATTAGATATTTATAGTGTGAACTATTAATTGAAAGATTTTTGATTGGCCTAGCTACAATGAATGAAATATGTATTTCCTATACACACACACACACATATAGTGTATTGATGAAATGGTAACGTTTTCATAGTTTATTAGTTTTGTGTTGTGGGATCAGCTAATTAGTACTGTTTAATTCATTCTCTATTTTTAATTATGTCATGTATATAAATATCACATAGTAAGAATAATAATAATAATAAAAAAAAAAATCCATGCGCCATCAATTAAATATCTTATAATACTATTTTCCATCTTTTTTTCCCAAGAAAGAATGAAAATAATGGTGAAGATATACGACCATTAGAATGAAAACAAAATTTCCAGAAATTAATTTTGGTTTGACTTTGTATAATCAGCACCAAAACGAGCAATTAAAGTATATTAAAAGCACTTGTCTAAGACCTGTCAAAAAAAAAAAAGCACTTATCTAAGATATACTCAATGGAGTACTAGTATGTACATGACAAAATTCCATATCGAGCTGCAGCAGGAAACATGGGGTTTGCCACGTTAGTAGCCAGCTCATCACGTGCATTGCACACACACCCTATTAATTAGTTTTTTTTTTTTTTTTCTCACCAACAATATTAATTATCATATTTAATTTAGCTAAATTAATTATACACCCATTTTCCCTCCTCCCTCATGCCGTGCCGTCACAACTACTCATCATTCTTGAATTTTCCTTCCCAATTTCACACAACTGGCGATCAATTGCCCATAGCTTTATTCATCATTCATGAAATTACATAAGCTAAAAGTATAATAAAAATAAAAATAAAAATAAAAATAAAAATAAAAATAAAAATAAAAATAAAAATAAAAATAAAAATAAAAATAAAAATAAAAATAAAAATAAAAATAAAAATAAAAATAAAAATAAAAATAAAAATAAAAATAAAAATAAAAATAAAAGAATTACAATTCATATACCTGTTACAAATTCTAAACTTCTCATCATACAATATACACAACTTTAAACTCACTACACCACTTATATATTCTTTTATAAAAAGAAAGAGAACAAAATTTGAAACAATATTATACTAACCATAATGTTGTCACGTATATGATCATCATCAATATAATTTAATCAATCCTCATATAAGTATATAACTAATTAATGGTGCAAAGGATTTGGACCGGTGGGTACTAGCCGCTTCTCAACACCATAACGAGGGTCGATATCGCCTCCGCCCGGTGGGCCCCGCCGCGTGTGGCCGCCCGGCGGAAGTTCTCTCCGGTGGCGCTTGAGAAATGGGATGAAATCGAATTTGGTGGCGAGTGTTTTCCGATGTGGGATCAAAGGATGATCATGCTCCATTTTGGATGAAAAGGTGGTGGTGGTGTTTTTTGATTCTTTTGAAGGCATTTGTGGTTGTAGAAATCATGAAAGAATAGTAATATGATGAGAAAGAGCAATAAAAATGGGTAGAAAAGAAGAGGGGCTCTCATGATCATCATAGTGTGGAGAGTTTAATTGGTTATGAAGGAGATAAAGAGGTTGAAGAGGAAGCATGGATCAATGAAATAAGGAGGAAAATGGGTGGCTTTTTATTTTTGATTAATTTTTTTTTTAAATAGTGGGATTGAGAAATTTTGAAGGGTTGACAGCTTGAGGTTATGGAGAGGGGTTGAATTTGGATGGTTAGTGCTTGCTTCCATGTGAGACTTGTGAGCTAGTTAATATTCTAATTTAATGTGGGAGGAGAGGGGGTGGGTGGGGGTTGAAGAAAAGGGGGGGGGGGGTGTTCAATTGCCAATAAATGTTGCTTAGAAATCAAGAAACAAAAAGTGTAATTATGTGGATTGTCAACCCCTGAATTATATATTGTTTGATTATGTTTAGTACTAGCTGAATGTTTACTATTTGTATCTTGAAAATGGAGAATATATATATCATCAAGTCTTCTCTTTGTTTATGAGGAAACAAAAAATGCTAATGTGATGGGGGAAATTATAAAGAAACATGGTGTCCAAGGTGCTTTAGTCAAATTTAAGACATTCAACATTAATATAGTGTTTTCTGAGATGTTCAAGTTGATGGAGCCTTTGAATGTGGTTATTGAAAGTTAATGAATTGCATATTTTATTTATGATTCATCAATTGAGATAATTTACATGAATGCGAAGTTTATTCTATATATATTTTTCGATTATAACAAGCTGCATTTTTCTTCAAAATTTTTGGAATAATTAGAAATTAATTCATATACATTAATTTATTATCACCACGCAATTTTCTTAACTAATGCTAAATTACATGATAATGTGTATCATATACACATTAGTACATATATAATCATACACACATAAATTGTAAATTCACAATAATATTGCACTTGATGTATTCTATTAATAGATATTATTTGTACGAATTAAAGTATTTATTGTTATAAATCCATCATAATGTATGGAAGGCTAGACCCACGCTATATATTAAATTATAAAAAAGTTCAACACTTCATCATTCCAATGTGTGCATTCAAATGCAATTATTCTAATATTCACGTACTTAATTTAGTCTTCATCTCTATACTTAAAAGTTGATTTTAGTGTCCCTTAAAAAAAAAGTTGATTTTATTGTCTAAGACTATCTTATGTGGGTGAACTCGATTTTCAATGTTTGCTTTGAAAATTATACATAATGTGTTTTTGTTGAGACATATGATCACTGGAATATTATATTGGGCGTTATATAATTATTATACTCCAGATTGTAGATCTGTATACCTAGTAACATATAGTTTGATATTAATAAGTAACACCATAACAAAGAGATATATATAAAATAATATCCAGATTGAGTTTGTTTTTAAATTATAAAATCCTAATCTTAAATCACAAAACTAACAGGACTCGGAAGTATTTTTTTTTTGGAAAGAAAGCAGGACATAGAAGTTAGAGTTTTAAAATCTCATATTTCTCATTAAAGAAAAACCATATTCCAACTTCCAAGCATAGACTTGGTCTTCGCTGGACAATATTAATACCGACTCCTTAATGCTAGTTATGCCGCATGTAGTAGAACATGAATATTAATTATAAAAATAATATACTTATATTTCACAGAATATATAATTATATTTCACAGACTTTATGTTTTAAGTAAAGAAGTCGGTATGCGTAATGTGTGTGGGAGTGGAAATGCAATCCACTTTTTCTTTGGACCAAGCAATCTATGAACTGTTTGAGAAAAGGTGAAAATATTATTAGAATTAATGTCAAGGAAAATAAAAGGTGAAGATTGAAGAAGAAGAACAACAAAAGGAACTATATTTTAAAGGTAAATATAGTACACCACAATCATGAGAGAAAAGCAATATGATTGGCCTTTAATTCTTAATATTACAAATATATATAGTAGTATGTGTTTCAATCTAATTTAAATTTTAAATGTGAACTTGCATTTGATGATGCTTATTGGATTAGTCTCAACTCGTTCAAATTACAATAGCTGAAAATCAAACGAGATGAGTAAACTAAAAATTTAAGCTCATGATTTTCGATTGATAAATTTATTAATTATATTCTTAATACAAATACTTTTGATGAAGTTAATAACATTATACTTATAAATTAATATTACTAATCTTATAAATTAATACATATATCATTTAATGCTACGATCTCAATTTACAAATGTAATGATATGAGTTGATAAGTGTTATGATACTAGTTCATAAATGTGGTAATATGATTTCTTAAAGTACACTATTTAAATATCACCTTATTAAAGTAGTATGACTATAAGTTCTTTTAATAATTTTGTGAAAGGTACTAAAATATTCGTTTTGCATAAAAGAAGTTATATTTACTAGAATAAATTATAATCTCTGGGCCGATAAGATCTTGTCCGGCCATTTTGCTATGTGATCACGATACATATTTTGAAATACTTTATTTTTATTTCCTTATTACAAGTATGGGCTTCTCTCATTTTCTATTTTAGGATAAATCTTCAGCCCATTAGCTTTGCCGACATTTCATAGCCCAGGCCCACCCCTCAAAATCCATATTATAAAACGACGGCGTAACCTGAACTTAATTCTCCTATATAAATATCAGGACAAAATATAAAACGCAAGGTAGAAAAAGGGGGCCAGAATATTTGCCATATTTGATTCAGAACTTCATCGAAATCAATCATACGTTAAGAGCTAAGCAGAAAATCATCGAATTCCGCCGCCGAAGATAACCGAATTTCAGAATGGTGTGTTTTTCTTTATCTGCTAATTTATTCAGTCATATGATTTTAGGGGTTAGGGTTGGAGCTACGATTTGATGTGATTAGTTCGTGAATATAATCGACGTTATCCTCTGCGGACTGGAAATAAATAAGTTGCATTATCTTATGTGAAACAAAGATTATTTGATTTATTGGGACATAGATTAGTTGATTTATTGAGACATGCGATTTATTTTGCGTCAACAGCTTCCGTTCTTAATAGCCTTTTCAGTGATTCGAGTTAGATTAGGTTTTATAATCATACGCGTTTATGATTTTTTGGCCTCAATTGTTGGTATGTTCATGGGGAAAACGATTTTCTTATTGTAGTTAGGTTAAAATGTGTTGATAAATAACTTTTTTAGGCCCAATAAATTTGATTTTGCAGCTATTAAATTTTCTGGTTCAGAATTGTATATTGTAGATTAGTGATTTCAATTCCTTTTTATTTCTTAGTAATTCAACTCAATATTTGTATATTATCTACTCTTTTTATTCGTGCTTTGTGTTCTTGTTTTCATGAAAACATGTTTTTAAATGACTAAATGTACTTGTTTGGTATCTGCAGTCGACTCTTGCAGCAGCTCGAGCGGATAATTTTTACTACCCACCAGAATGGGAGCCAAAGAAGGTATTCTTCAGTTTTAACTTTGTGACATGCACTGCGACATATCAATTATTATATGTACATGTTAAGAGACTTATATTGCTTTCATATGCAGGGTGGATTGAACAAGTTTAACGGTCAACATGCTCTGCGGGAGAGAGCAAGAAAAATAGATCAAGGCATCTTGATCATAAGGTACTGGAACAAGTCTATACTATCGATATTTTCATTGAGATCAAAGCAGAATAGCATATCCCCTTGATTTATTGTTGGTGAATAGGAAACGGATATGGATGTTGAAATTTGTATTTGATACATTTATTGCTAACTTTCTGTCTGCTATTCAACTACTCCAAGTCACGACTAAATGTTTTAATGCTGGTGAACACAACCAAATGACTTGGGCAGAATTTGGAGGCCACATTATACTTTGTTTTACAACCTCTGTACACATCAAACTTTTTCAGATTGTACTAACGTGAAGAGCTATACTGGATAATATGACTCTTCTGTATCCCAATTCTATTATTCATATTCCTTTCTGTATGTTCATTGCGATGAAGGAGTATGGATATACGTTTGGCCATACCCTGCATTCTACTTTTCATAACTGTGTTTCGGATTCCCATGGTTGTTAAGGGGGAGAAAGAGAAGTCATGAGTATCTGTAATTTGTGCACCTGTTTTGCATTTTGTTGTTACTCGTGTACTTTGTTAAAAATTTGGCCATCATGACCATTTTAGAAAATGATTCACTGATGAGGGGGTTTGCAAATGGTCCATTTCTGAGCGAGTAACAGCATCTTATGATGATGTTATTGTTATTGTACAATCTTATTCGATCTTTATATTTTGAAACCTTATGCAACGCTTATTTATTTCATGCTTTTATTTTTACAGGTTCGAGATGCCTTATAATATCTGGTGTGGTGGATGTGAGTCCATGATTGCAAAAGGTGTAAGGTTCAATGCAGAGAAAAAGCAAGTGGGCAACTATTACTCTACGAAGGTACTATGACTTCGAACTGATAACCGAACTTGCTCTTAGGATACTGCTGGTTATAAACCCTTTATATTTTCTCTCAGATATGGAGCTTTACAATGAAGTCCGCATGCTGCCAACATGAGATTGTTATTCAAACCGACCCACAAAACTGTGAATATCTGGTTATTAGTGGGGCCCGGAAGAAGATTGAGGAATATGATGCTGAAGATGCTGAAACATTGGTGCTCCCAGTTGACGAAGGTGAGTATAATTTTTAGGCAAATACTTCTATGCACCAACTGCACCGCACAACTCAAGTGCATTTTAAAAAGGTATTAGTTGTTTTACTAAAAGTCATTAGTTGGTCAGTTTTAGTTGTTTTAGTTGTTTTCATTGAACAATATTAGTTATGCACCGTGCAGCTGGTGTACCCAAGTTTTACTCGATTGTTAAATATTTTAAGAGTTGGATTATTGAAGACATTCTAAACCCAATTCCCTCCTTCAGATAAAAGTAAGCTAGTGGATCCCTTTAAACTGCTGGAACACCAGGAAGGAGATCTGAAGAAGAAGAAAGAAGCAGAGCCAATACTTGTGCGCCTCCAAAAAATTTCAGAGTCCAGGCATTTAGATGATTATGCATTGAACAAATCGTTAAGGGCAAGGCTTAGGGATCAGAAGAAAAGAGTAGCTGAAGAAGAGGCTAGTTCTAGGAAAGCAGGGTTTGGGATAAGACTTCTCCCAGTTTCCGAAGAGGATGCTACTTCTGCTTCAAGGGTTAAATTTGCTAAAAAATTTGAGAGGAATAGGAAAGAGAAGAGGGCACTAATTCAATCAGCTTCAATTTTCTCTGGATCATCATCTACTTCTGTATCTGACAAAAGGCGTTTGGAGCTCGAAGCTAAGAGGAGAAAAATAAGTGCTTCCACTGCATCAAAATTGTTAGTCGGAGGAATTAAGCCATCATCCTGGGCTCGCTCTTCTGCTCCATCAAGAAAATCTATCCGATCTTAATTAGCTGGTGACAGCTAGCTAATTCATCTATCACTTCGTATCGTGCTTACAGAGAAATGTGATTTTTAGAAATCTGAAGTTGCTACGATCTTATATTTTCGGATAGTTGTGTTCAAGTTTGTATGTACATATTCTGTATCGATAAGCCTGAGTTCCAACACGTTTAACCTATCGTTCCTTGTATTTTGTTGGTTATTTTGGTCTATGTGAGTGAAAATTCGCTTATACTTTTGTTGTGAAACTTGAATATTTGCTACTATTTGATATTCTTGTACGGAATAATGCATCAATTGAATCCTCTATTATTTGCTACTATTCGATATTCTTGTACGGAATAATGCATCAATTGAATTCTCTATTATTTGCTACTATTCGATATTCTTGTACGGATAAATTTATTTATTTTTTATCATTTGTTCATGGATTTTAGTTTTGAAATTTTACTCTTTAACTTAATTTGTTTTTAGTTCTCCTCACTGATCCGTCCCGGGCGGGGTCCGTATTCGAATTGGATGGCCCAAATCTCCCATATTACCCCTCGGGTTAGAACTTTCCCCAGCCCGTTTCATAAACGAGTGCCCTGGAGATTCTACTTTGGAGTATGGAAACGGGCTGGGGAAAGTTCTAACCCGGGGGTAATATGGGAGATTCAGGGCTATCCAATTCGAATACGGACTTTACCGGATGGAGTGATTGATTTCAGAGGGAAACGTCATACGTAACCCGAGCAATGATATCCCAACTCATTCGGGATATCTGCGAAGTTCGCACTGCGTATTGCCCGTAAAGATAGTACTCCCTCTGTCATAATTTTGATTGTCCACTTTCCGTAAATAGTCGTCCTAATTTTGTTTGGTCATTTCCTAAAAAGGAAATAAAGCAACTTTCAATACTATTTAACATTCTTATTTCTCTCCACTAAATCCATTTTACATCATTTAATACTATTATTTCCCCCCACCAAACTCACTTTACCCATTTTACACCATTTAATATTATTATCTTCTACATTTTCTTAATTCCAGTGTCTGCAGTAACCGAATAATAAAAAATAGGACGGAGGGAGTAGTATTAAATTTTCAGTGTACTTTCCATTTTTAGCTAGTGGAGAGAACTTTGCGTGCGATGGTCTCACACACCGATGAAATTTCATTGTTGATAGGGCATATATTTATTTATGACCGAGATTTTTGATAGTGCATATATATATTTATTTAAAGTATGACTGTGTCGGTCTCCTAGAGCATCCACGATGTACCATCCAATGGATGTTTAACCATTGGATGGATGAAAGTTGTGTTTAACACCGCTGTGGGTGTTCATTGGATTGGAGAGAGAGTGTCATCCATCCAATGAAATGGATGGAGAGAGTGTATTTTTTGCAAAAAAATAAATGTGATGACATAAGAGAGTATTTTTTCATTTTTTATTTTTATTTATACTTTTTAATATATGTAAGCTTATAAATTTTTTATATTTAAAATTTGGATTAATTTCAAATATGCATGTGAATTGAAACTTTTTAACAATTTTTAATATAATAAACTCCTCAAGATTAATATTTTGGATTTTACGTCGTTGACAACAATTTTTGCATGCGATGTCTTGATCTCATTTAAGTGTTCAAACATTGTAATAGAGTATGTGGTATCATTTAATTAAGAGTGGGTGGATATTAACAAAGAAGTATGTGAGAAATTTTCTTAACGAAGAAGGTGATGAGCCAGCAACATTCGTCCAAGGCCCAAATGGAAAATTTCAAGATTTTCTTTGAAGAAATTATGAGTTACGCGACAATGACGTGCATCACCAATTTCGAGCCGATTTTGTTGGGCATATTTGGACACGCTACAACAACAATTGATGAATTACTATTTTAATTTTAATATTGTATTCTTCAATTTGAGTCTTGTCCAGTTTAATTCTAAATGATCTTATAGTGTTTTAATTCATTGTAATGTTTCAATTGAATGGATGAAGTCATGGTGGGACTCATAAATAGTGAATGGATGGATGAATGGATGATTAAATGAACCATTGTGAGAGTTTGTTTAAAAAGTTAAGTATTTAAAAATAGATGATGTGGAAATGATGTGGAGCACAGAGAGTGGATGGATGAAATCCATCAATTGTGGATGATCTAAGTTCATTTGTCAAATAATATGTTAAATGCGATCCCTATAAGGCCATTTGTCAATAATATCTTAAAATTTTAAATTAAATGTGATCCGAACGTTGTATAAAATGGGCTCGTACAATTTTTTGCTTTATTAGAAAAAGAAAAGAAAAGAAAAAGATGAATAGGAGTGTACAATGATTACAATAGATAAAAAAAAAGCACGAGAAGTTAAATTTAAATTAAGATAATTAAGAGTATAAATGATAGGAGTAATTCTTGTATGCAATCTAACACTACTTTTTTTTATGATAAATTAAGAGCAAATACTCATATGAAAGAGTCTCATGTATGAGATGGGGTAGAATCTAGCACAAAGTACACACACCTCTCCCAAAATATTGAAGCATCAATGCTCAATTTATGTCCCGTCTCACCGTGAAATAGTCTCATGTAAGTGTGTCACTTCTTATATTAGTTTATGTAGACTACTAGTCAAATTATTTAGGATTAACACGATTCTTTCATTCCAATTATTTGAAAATTAAAATAAAATAAAAGTTGAAAGAATTGTTTTTCATCATTTATTTTAATTCTTTAGATGGTGTAGGCAAGAGCGTTAGGGCAGCGCCCGGGATAAGTTGGCTAGCCTAAGGCCACGATTAATCAATCGGTCCGAACCAATAGATTGGGCAATCTTCCTAATATAGGGTTATAATTGAGGTCTGCTACTTCAATTTTTTGGGTTATTACAAGTCGGTCCAAATACGGTGACCTATTTTGATGTCTATAACATGGCAAAAAAAGGCCCTTGGATCAATAAAAAAGCACGGTGTGGATGAGAGGTAGGAAGAAGGAGAAGGGGAGTTGTATGTAGCAGATAAAAAGCATAATCATAACCATATCTTTGTTGATGTATCAAAGAGATATACTTCCTCACCTTTAGTGACCGTACAAGTGAACTTTTTGGAAAAATATACTATAATACAAAACGGGGCTGCAATATGATGGAGGTGAATATATCAAAGATAGCCATATTCTACGTACGGTACCTAACACTTCTATTTCACCAAGCAACATCTCATATTAATTTCAACTGCATGCTATGAACGTGTATAATAGTAGTAGTGGGGGCTAAGGGAAATTATACAAATGTTAAGGAATACTCCATATTTCCTAATTTGGATTGTCCAACTTTTCCGTGAATAGTTGTTCTAATTTTGTTTGACTATTTAATACTATTATTTCTCTTCACTAAACTTACTTTACACCATTTAATATTATTATTTCCCTCCACCAAACCCACTTTACCCACTTTACACCATTTAATACTATTATCTCTTATTTTTTCTTGATCTCCGTGTCTACAGTAATCGGATAATCAAAAATAGGACGGAAGGAGTAATCAACAACTGATTGAGAAAATAAAAATACTTCCTTCATCCCACTGTAATTGTCTTGCTTTCCTTTTATGGACGTCTCACTATAACTTTCTCATTTCATAAATATGAAAAAATAATACTCTACTACCTTATATTTTTATTCTCAATAAAGCAAATAGACTCACCATTTAATATATGACTCCCTACTTTTCCTCCATAAAAATGCAAAAAGGTTCACCAATTAATATTTTAATATTATTCTTTAAACTATTCAATCAAAAGAAATGAGATAATTAGAATGTGAGTGAAGGAGTATTGTTACATGTTGCTAGTGTTTTGTACTCATTTTGCAATAAAAGGTGACAAAAAGTTATCGTAAAATGATTGTTGGATGAGGAATTAATGATGAAATGATTGAGAAAAAAATATTATAAGAGGAGATATAGTTAATTAAAATGAAATAATGATTAATTTATTTAGAGTCTCATTGCCTCACGCAAGATATAAAAATGTGAACACATTATCTTTTATATATTCTCATTAATCACTACAATACCGTTACCTTATGCTTATTTTCATTACAATTCTGATTAAAAAATATTGAACCAAACAACCACTTAATTAATTACATGTTGCTAGCTCCTTTTACTTTTGGTATGATGAAGTACAAAAAGAAAGTGGTGTAAGATATATAATAGTCTGTAATGTTGTTTTAGCTAGGCAGCTATTATTGAACATGTATAGGTCTCTTAATTTGCTGAGTTCACACAGTGGACCTAATAAAAGACAAATTAAGACGAAAGGGTTTGTCCAAAAAATGCATGCGCATGCTATGTCTGTTTCTGCGACAAACTCGCTAAATATGAGGATTTTTATTAATTCACTTCTCTTATATGTCACACTCTATATATCTACATGCATCTCTTTCGAGATCTCCGTTTGTAATTGTGTTTGTAATTTTTTCACTATGGGAAAAATTGTGAATGCTTCAACATTTCAACCTTTTCCAGATTAGGGGGACTCTCATCTCTGCACAGGTGATTTTTAAAGTCATTCTTTCATTCTGATTTCAACAAAATTACAACTCTTCTTTTCACTATCCACATTAATTTCTTTCAACTTTTATATTAATCACTGCACAATATATATGCTTTAGTTTATAATGTAATATATACATCTTGAAATTGTGACAGCAACATTTATGCTATATACTTCAAATTTGGCTCAGATCTTGTGTTAATTTGTTTCTTGGAAAAAACCTCATGAAAAATGTAAAATACAAATCCCCTCCAAACCCCCAAGTAAAAAAAAAAAAAGAAAAAGAAAAAGAAAGAAGAAAAAAAAAAAAAACAAAAACAAAGGGTGAACTTGTTGCATCTAAGGTTGGGGTTCACAAGAAGTAAAAATTAGGGGTAGGCTACATATGTAATCTTTTTCAAGCTTTTGAATTTTGTATTTTATTGCATTATGGTCCTCCTTATATATATTATTTCCCTACCAATGCCCTACATTTTCAAACTTGATTCAGAACTGCTGTCAGAATCAAGTGGCCCAGACGTTCAAGTCTTGTGGATGATCACTGTCCAAATTCATTGTACATCAATCTTCTTATAAATCATGTGCAATATATCCTTAAATTGATTAACTACTAACTGTTGTGAGAATATAGTTATGATTATATGTTAATAAAACATTAACTTTTAAGTAATGTACATGCTCTATCTTGGAATCATAAATGTAATCCTAAATAACATACTTTCTTGGAGATCATCTAATTTATCATTAATCAAACCTATCAATCAAAGCTAGCTAGCTCTAGTTGATAAAGTACTCCTGAATTGACTAAATTAGGGCTTGATTGTAACCACTATTTCAATGGCAGAAACAGTTCTATTTTGAACAAGTTGGGTCACATGTACTTTAAAAAAAGTGCTTCTATACTATTATGATGAGGTTGCAAACACCCCTTTAATTTGCCTATTTTATTGATATATATGCTAGCTATAGTTTATAAAATAATACTCCATTATTCTAATTATATGTACACCAACTCATCTAATCAAATCTGAAAATGCAATTTGCAAAGGCATAGTAACGATAAGACTATTTCCAAAGGAGATGTTTTAACTCAATCTGTCACAAATCCTCCTTCTGTACCTAAAATTAAGTTGAACTCAAATCTCCATCTATATATGAATAGTGGACTCAAATATGAGTCCAACTATTCAGCAAACCATATCTACCTTTTCTCTCTTTCTTTTTATTTTATTTTCAAACAACTTTTTTTTTAATAATCTAATATGCTTTTTTAAAAAAAATATCCTCTTTATAATCAATACACATAATATTATAATTTTCTACTAATATTATGAGACATTAGAACTATAGATATTAAAAAGTTTGAAACATAAAACTTAGTTGTACTGTAATATTTTGTTAATACAAACAATAATTGATCTATCACTTTATTTATTATTAAAAATTAATTAATTAATAAAATAAATATAAATATATAATATATATATATATATATATATATATGTGTGTGTGTGTGTATAACTAGGAACAAATATTTGATAAAATAAATAATAAAAAAAAATAAAGAGTGGGTGTTTTGTGCACACAAGTACACCGTGCACTCATGCAATAGAATTAATGACCAATTTAAATATATATTCGACATGTTCTGTGGATACATGAGTAGGGTTGAGACGAGTGTACGGATCTTAAATTCGTGCACCAGTTTCACATGAGATTTTGTCAAAAATAAAATCAGAGATATTCTGAGAATATTTTTGAGACAAAATTTGAATTTGATGGATGAAGATGATTTTATTGTTTGCTTAAATTTAAATTTTGATGGTCAAATTATGATTTTTGACCCAAATTGAGTCAAGTGTTGGGAATGGAATGAGCCCATATGACATATCTTGCTATCTATATATATGCATCCACCAATACATGACTTATGTATATATTTTTTTTTAAAATCACAATTTACCCCATTGTTCTAGACATACCGTTGAAGGATGAGACATGGATGGTGATTGGTGACCAAGAGTTGTTCTGGGTATTTAATTGGGGCAAAATATATTTGATTTTTTAATAAGTCATATATAAGTCTGTTAATATGAATGATGAATTAGTGGCAAAAATAGTTATTAATTTGGTACCATTAGAACTCAATTATTATTGTTGTACGTACATAAAAACTTAATTTACATTTTCTGATCCTACAAAAAACAATTTGTTAACTTATTTTAATTATATAGGCATTCTTGTATGAGACCGTCTACCACGGTGATTTTGAGTGTAATTCAAAGATTGATAACTTTTAATCACTTTTGAAAGGGGTGGGTGTTAATTTTCTTCAAAGATTATCTTTCATCACGTGTATTAACATCACATAAGAGTTTTTGTCTTAATAATTAATTGATTTATACTTGCTTTTTATTTGACTGAATATCACTCAACTGTCAGTACGAATTGGCTATTGCTAATTGAATTGTCCAGTCAAAATGAAAACGACCCTGAAAGCATAATGTACCACTGGATGATGCATAGTAGGAAGGATTATATCCCATCATTTTTCCTTTTCATTTTCGTTTATATATATTGAAAAGATTACTTACCTCACATTTGCTACGTACAATAATGGAGACACTCTAGCTACTTTCTGGATAATTATGAGATGTTGAAAGCCTTACTCGAAAACACTTAATTTCTTGTCAATTTTTTTTTTTTTAAAATAGAAATGCAGAAACTAATACAACTATATTATAATTGATTTTAATAATTATATTACAAGTGAACTTTCTTGCATTAAAAATGGTCATCTTAGAATTTGGTTGGTGAGAAGTTTGTGGTGGTAGTGGTGGTTTGTAATTTTTGGCTTTTGCTAATTTTTTTTTCTTTTTTTCAAAGCAGTTTTGTGATAGTAAAAATTTCTCTTCCACACATGGAATTTTGCCTATAAAGATTCCGATGTAATTTTTTTTATTGTTTTATATAATATTATTACAATCTTATCTGCATGTTTTTAATTAATTTTCTGCATTTTCTTGTGTCATTCTTCTCGTAATACATTCATTTTACATTAGACATTTAAATGTCTTGCCCTTGAAATACGAGGCACTAGAATGGCCCATTTGGAGCTGAAATCATCATTTAATATCTCTTTATAATTTTCCTTTCATTATATTTTTAAATGTACTGGGAAATTTTACACAAAAAAATTGATTAATATTACTTTATGTTTGGTTTGCAGCAGAGAGAGTGCAAAAAAAAAATACTCCGGTTTGCAGCAGCCATTGTATTTACTCAGGTACCATGTAGCAGGTTTACAAAATCACTGCAGCACAGCATTGTCGGAAAATTAGTGTGTTACTGTTGTATTGTTTTCTCCCAACATTTTTGTCTTTTATTGACTACATTTATTACAAAAATAAACATTAAAAAAAAACTTTTGCTATAAATATCTTAGTATATAGCATGAAAGATTTTGACGCCATTAGGTTTTGATTGAAACAGATTTATTTGCTTAAGAAGATGAACATCTTTTGGTTATTTATGAATTATGATGAACCTTGTTAGCATGTTTAATTAGGTTCAAGTTATATTTGATGATTTCGAAATCCTAATTATACATTTCAACCTACTAATTTTAACAATATAACAAATATCATCTATTTTTCCTATATTGTCGCGACATATTAATTAAATTCACCCACACAATCCCATATATTTCTACAAGACTTCAACATTCTTGGATTGCAAAGTGTTACTTCCACACTACTTAAACACGTTCCAAATTTAACTGAACTTAGTAATTGTCAAAAAAAAATAAAAATTAAACATATATATATATATATATATATTTTAAATATGAGCATACATCTGCAGTTGTAACATTAAAGCCATGAGGACTATTGATGATTTAAATCTTCAACATTACTCCATAATAACATGAACAACACCCTGTATATCCCCTCTTTTTGAAAAAATACATTATAATTGTAGACCAAATCTGCATTGATGCTGAAATCTACCGGTTATTAATAATTCAATTTATATATAGTGTTTGTAACCAATTATCACACCGTTCAATGTTATAAGGAGTAGCTATATGTTTATGCGTTGAAATAAAGAATACACCTATTGCACCAACTCATCACTTGTGGCCATTTATTAGAGGTTGAATTTAGAATGATATATATGGAGAACTATTCTGTTAATTTAGTAATTTCTTTCTTACTTAATTATTTCTTAATTATTTTCTGTTCTTCCTACTAGTTAGCATGAGGGAAGAATGTCACAAAACAATAAGAACTACTTCTACAATAGAAATGAAAGCTGATCAAAATCAGTCTGAATGTAGGTGCATGCATCTTCTAAACTTGAATTACTAATGTTTCAAATTCAAGCACACTGCTTTATATCTACCAATTGTATCATAAAACTATTAGAAAGTTTTTAAAAAAGGACATAAAATATAGAAAATTTAGTACTATCATTTTGTGAA
This sequence comes from Stenogyne calaminthoides, assembly GCA_037126765.1. Classification (NCBI taxonomy): domain Eukaryota; kingdom Viridiplantae; phylum Streptophyta; class Magnoliopsida; order Lamiales; family Lamiaceae; genus Stenogyne; species Stenogyne calaminthoides. Next base: position 2,562,761 of record JBBCBC010000042.1, read on the forward strand.
TATAGTCAAATTAGGCAAGGGCATTATTGTAGTCTATTTTGGTATCAATATTACTTTTAAGATATGGATAAAACCTTTCTGCTCATACCATAGGGTTGATAATTAGGGACTAATCCAACTACCATTTTAGGGCAATTCTTATAACTCATTACTTATTAAAAAACTACCACTGAGTTAATCTTCCCACTCCATTGAACCACACTCAAGAATCCAATTAAAAGACAGCATTATATATATCCAATCAGACGGTCAATATTTTAAACCCTCTTAGAGATTTCATATTTGGAAATTGTAAGAAAAATCAGAAGAAGAAAAACCAAAAGAGAGAGAATCATAATTAAACTTCACACTTTACTACACTGAAGGAACTATCTTTTGAAAAATTAAATAAGAAAGATAATGCAACTACACTCTAATTTCTGTAAACTAATGCCTAGTCATATCGTTGATAATATTTATTTAGTTCCAAAGGGTCAGTCACAAAATTAAATGGATATATCTATGTCCATGAATTACAAATAAATGTATGTTTATTCCATTGGTGCTACTGCAACCAATTTATTTATAACAACATCCATATATACATTGTTGCTGTAACTACTACTATATGTTGGTTGTTCACTGAAATTAGTGGACTTTATTATTAGTAGTTTAAGCATACACTGCCTAAGAACCTTATAAAATTCGAGCTTTTCCACATGAAGGGGGCAAACTCATATCCCGGAAGGCTGGAGAGACATTTCAAAATTCAGGCATACCAATTTTTATATCTGTAATCAAGAAGTCGTCGGAGGTAATATTCTGGGCTGAAATGTGTATTTTACTGTCAAATTAGGTCAATTTTTTTGTTTTTTAACCCTTAAGATTAACATTTCTGTTGCTTTATCTTCAAATAATGCTACAAATTTTGGATAAACAAATAACATTGTGTAATCATCACAACAATTTAATCTGTTCTTTTTATATGCCTAAAACATCTTTAAAAGGGCTCTTCTAATATGCCTAACATATCTTGTTAGGCATGTATATGTTCAATTTATCATACATTTATAGGCCATATTAATTAACTCACGTATATAACTAATCAATTCTTTCACCATTATGCAATGTTATCTTGTCTAAACCTTAAATGCCAGAAATGTTGACCAAACTTTAACAAAAAAGATTGATTCCTAAAATTATTAATTAAACTCCATATATATGTACTCACATGGGAGTGATAAAAATCAAACTGCAAATCTAGATATAGAAGAAGTTATTGAATTGGTCATAATGGTTTGAGGAAGATGGTACAATAGAATCATACTTAATTATTTACCTCTATTGATACAGCTGAAATACATGCAAGAAGAGGTTCTCCCAACTAAAGATCTCAAATTCAAATCCAAGATCAATTAACTATATCTCACACAAATTCAAACCCCATCAATGTAGCTAGCTACAACATCAATCATGTTTGATGAAAGAATGGAAAATCCAAGGTGGAGTTACCTGCAGTGTGTGAGACTTGATTTGTGACTGCCAACTGAAATGATCTATCATTGTTCAAAACATTATCCCAATTTCCAAGAAACCCCATCAGATTATTGGTGGGCTCATGAGAAGTTGATGAATTTCCCTGCAGAAGTTTTTCAATAGTGCCCACATCTGGTGTTGGGTAATAATCACCATATGGACAAATTACCCTTTCCTCATGTCCTAATTCTTGCCTTAATTTGCTCATCATTTTCTCCCTTGTTCTGCACCTCGCCCTCGCCCTAGCCCTCTCCCTCGACTCCCTCGCATTAGGCTGCTGCTCGCCCCGCGATTTTGGCTTCCTTTTAGGGTTCCCATCTTTAGCTGAAATACCATTTCTACCCTTCACCATCACCATGTGGTTATCATTATTGGAATTCTCCTCAATTCCAGACACCACTTCCTCACATTCGGAGACGAAAGATTCACTCTTTGCATCACTAATATTCCCTTTTTTAGTGAGGTCCTTTATGGCGTTGTTGGATTTAGAAAAGAGCCACTCAATAGTGTTACTGGCTTTGTCATAACCTAACATGTCTTGAAGATCAAAGAATTTTCTTGCAACTTGTAAGGATAGTCTCATCCTCCTGTCTCTAACCCCCTGAGCCGTGCAAATCTTGCTGTGCCTGTCTTTCTTCCCTGTCCTCTTCCTCGCTCCTGCTCCCCCCAGGTTTCGCCGTCGACTTGGGGGCGCCACGTGTCCGTTCAAGATTGGATGATGATCAGCAGCAGCAGCAGCTGGTTTCTCTTTTGTAGTAGTAGTTTCCTTTTTAGGGGAAGAATTAGGGTTGTTTTTAATTATGTGATCAGTGATGTGATCGGACGGTGGGGAGTGATATTGATCTGGGAATATGAGGTGGTTGAAGGGAAGTTCGTGTTCGTCGAAAAAGGGAGAAGGGAAGTTAGAGAAAAAGGGATTTGAGATAGGGTTTTGAATTTGATCATGCTTTTTGAATAAGGTGGTGGATTCAAGTTCAAGAGGGTTAATATCGGTGTAAGAAAACATTATCTCGGGGATTGTAAATGCAGCAGCTGCAGCAGTACTATTAGTCTTTCTCTTTTGTTTATAAAGTTGTATGGAGTTACTTTCTTTTCTTGTATGTGGACTGTGACCTGGAAGTGATGAATAGAGAAATAGTAGTAATTACTTGATGTGTGTATTGAAAGGTTAGGGCAAAAGAAGCTGGTGGGTGCACTCTCTGTGAATTATAGTAATTCTTAAAATGAAGAAGCTAGGGGGTGACAATTGGCTATTATAGTGATGGTGATGATGGTGGGTTGCAGGGGTTTTAACTAAACAAAGTGATGCCTATATATATATATATATATTGGTGTATGCATAGATTATCAATCAAATGTATATATATGTAGCTTTATATTGGGTCTATATCAACTGAGAACTCACGTGGGAGCAGGTGAGGATGTATAGAGCGACCCATGACCTAGATGCATTCAAATGCACTGTGGGCTCATAATGCATTTTAAATCATGCATTAACTTGTTATGTTATACTAAAAGATATAACTTATTGTGAACAGTTCAATGTGAACAAGTTGCATCTTTCATTATAACAAGTTGAACGATTCTAAAATGCACTACGAGTGCACGGTGCATGAGTTTGGTGCACATGAGACACACCCATAGTATTAAACTACAAATTTATAATAGTTATCTTTAAGTAACTGTAAATCTACTAAACCGTATACAAATTATAAAACCAACTTAATAATGAATGAAATAAAAGTATATGGTGCATAATTTGAATGTTGTGGAGGAATTTGGGTGATTCCTCCCCACTGAAGCATGTCTCATTGATATTTTACTTGTTTAATTGTGATCAGGCGTACAAGCCATTTTTTGGTATTAAGTATATTAACAATTCAATAAGAATTTGTCAAATTAATATGAGTTCAATCATAAGGGAAAGAGTTTGAACTTTAATATATACTTTCAGTCATACGAATTCATGCATCACTCGAATTAATCAATTTATTCAACAAATTAATGGAAATAATAATACTAAAGTCTAATAATTAGAAAAACTGTAGCTCCTCTCCGACGAAGGAATTAGGCATCAGTTGATGATGAGTATTGTACATCTTCAGCAATTGTCAAAATGATGACTATTGAGAGTTGGATGATTATTAAGGTGAATTAGGAACGAGAAAGGGAATGAAAATGAAACATACCGGCACATATCTCTTAAATATGTGAGGTATAATAAATTTCTTATTTTTAAAGAATCAAAATCATACAAATATAACTTTAATTACCCAAATATGATTTTGATTTACATAACTCACCCCCAAATCCTCCCAATCGAGCAACCCCAGCATTAGTAGTTATGTATGTATATGTACATTATAATTTTAGGCATCTAGGTAGGTGTCCCCCAAGCTAAGGGGCTATGGGTAGGGCAATTATTTGAAGCACTATTAAAACTGCTTTATTTCCATTGAAGGCCATGTTTCTTTGACCGTATGACTATATGTCCCTTTCAGTACTAAAGTTGATCTAAACCCTATATACCCCCTCCTTTCTTACTCTATCCACCACTTGCTCATTCACAACTTTTTTTTTGCCTTAATCACTTCATTTTTTTATCACTTATTCTCTTTGTCAACACACACAATAATATATAATTGAGTTAGTTTATAAAGTTGATCATTTAAACATTAATGATAATTAATATAATTAAGAGTTGAAAGTTTTATAGACATTATCAAGGTTAAAACTTTCAAACTAGCCTAGATATTTACTGATGCTGATCTGAACAATTTGTATTTTGTTTCATAATTCACGATACATTAAATGAAGATTACTGATTTGTGACACGAGGGTATATATATTTTATTTATTGCACATTTTCGAATAACTATCTTGGTTAGGGTCGTAAATCAATCTGTGCCGAATGCAATTGTTCAAACTTAGAAAGGTTATTATCAAACTATGAAATCTATGTTGAACTTGTCTGATCAAGTCGAGCTCGGACAGTTATTTATGTTTACACTTGTTTTATCTTTTTTCACTTATCGAGTTCAAACTCTAACAGGCTTCAGATTTTACCAATCATATATAAAATGTTGATCTAGCCAATTGTTTGATACATGCATCGATCAAGTTTGAATAAAAAATGGTCTCATAGCTTTAACCTCAGATAGATTAGTCACATAAGTTTTTTATCATCTATTTAGTATCAATAGCTTTGATAATGTCCAATTTTAGTCCCAATTTAAATCGAAAAACTCAAAACGAAGTTGTTTTGCCGTTTCAATTTGAGGCTTTCAGGTGGATGTTGTGAATGGACTTTCATGTTTATTTTTAAGTGTGTTTGACTAATTTTTGCCATCAACTCTATTTTACTTTTAATTTTAAAAAAAATAATTATATGCCTGCAATTTCGGTTGTTTAAAAAAAATACATGTGGCAGTCCAATCATAGCATCCGCCGAAAAGCCCCAAATTGATACGGCAAAACGACGTTGTTTTGAGTTTTCTGATCGAAATTGGAAAAATTATTGGGACGAAATCAACGATAAAAAAACTTATGAAATTAAATTTATTTGAGATCAAACTTATAGGACCAATTGTGATCTAAACTTTACATCGATCAAAAGAACTTTAATTTTATTGAACACTCTTGAATCGAAGATCAAACAATTTGGTTTGATTTTGACTTTTTCTTCCCTACAGTTCATTTGAAAAAAAAGGGGATATTACTAGTTTTGTTACGTTAATATGGAGTAAATTTTTTCAATAGTTTTTCAATAATATTGTACTAAAATTCACATTGTTTTTAATTACCCTCCTGAATTTAATTCCAACTGAAAAAAAAAATGGGGTAGGGGTGTGGGGTGTTTTAATTAATTGGCATTTAATTTCAATTAACTAGTGCCACAAAATAGCAAGCACAAAGAATCTTTACTGCATTGATTCGATGTTGAATTGATCATGAAATTCCTTTCCTTCAGCGAATTTATCGTTCTGAAAGAATTTTTAAAGTCACAATCTTGAAAAAAAATGACCTGCGCCTAGCCTGCATGTGCCGCAGTGCACTTCATATGTTCAAAAATTGTGTGTTATATTCTTGTATTTCAATATTTGCAATAGTAATGCAGTATGCAATGACCAGTAATATATATATGGTTGTAATTAAAAAAATAATACTATGAGATTGAGCTCTATTTAAATTCATCCAATAAATAAATACTATACTTAATAATCACTAAACTTTGTGTTATACTTAGCATTTAATGCGCTGATTAGGGTTAATATTATGGTTGTAAATAACTAATAGTTAGTTAAGGAGGCATACTTACATGAGAATGCCTCAAGGTGAGATGGAGTGTAATTAATTTGAACATTGACACATTAACACTTTAAAAAAGTTGGGTGTTGATTGTGATAAGTTGCACTCGATTTCATGTATAAGACTGTCTTATACGGGTTTTAATTTGTGTTTGTGTTTAATTGATTAGAATGGAATTACATGTTTATACACACATTTAATTTTACGAGTGCTGCAATTCAGCGGCTAACTTGAATATATATCTTAACAACCCAAATCAGCGCAATAAATGCTAAATATAACAGTTTGAAGATCTCAGAGATTACAAGACTTTTTGTAAATTAAATTTGAGGTTTATATATAAAAATGTTTATTTATCAAAAGTATCCTAAAGCTAGCTAGCTAGCTAGTCATAAACTTTCAGACCAATACATCATCTTGGAATGGACTTGACTTCAATGCATCTTCATGATTCATACACTTTTTATATATGTGGAAGACATTTACTATTTACTTTTTAAGTTTTAAGAGTCTAATTCACAAAAAAGGTTGCAAATAAATCTGCATAAAGTATAATTCATTGTCTCAATTGCTTCCTATATATATATATAGTAATTAAATAAGATAAAATGATCCAAGTCAATTACTTTCCCGCTGATACAGAAAATAAATATATAAACCAAGAAAAAAGGTGTAGTTATCTGTCTAAAAGGAAAAAGATAAAATAATGAAATAAAAGTAAGACGTACGTGTGTATATCTGTGGCGTGGAAGAAGTGTAGATGATTTGAGGAATGATAAATAAAAGACATGATTTAGAGACATAACCACACCCAACACAGTTTTTGTTTTGACAGCCTACCTACACATTGTAGAATCCGGACCACATCGTATTATTATTAGCTTCTTACTATTATTTTGTTTTTATTCATGAAACGTCAGGGATTTAAATCAAAATGGTCTCGTAACTTTGCACCTTTATTGAAAAGATCCTGCATATATAACATTTTTTTTTTTAGTCCCGTATGTTTTTAATTTGTGCCGATTTAGTCTCAAATTGCCGGAGACCGGTCAAACTACCCAAAACGATGTCGTTTTTAGGGCGTATGATACACGCACCCCTAATTTTGATCGGGAAACACTGTATCATGCGCCGATTTAGTCCCAAATTAGGGGCGCGTGTATCACACGCGCCAAAAATGACGTCGTTTTGGGGTAATTTGACCGGTCTTCGGCGATTTGGGACTAAATCGACACAAATTAAAAATATACGGGACTAAATTAAAACAATTGATATATACGAGATATTTTTCAATAAATGTGCAAAGATACGAGACCTTTTTTATTTAAATTCCTGAAAGGCCCCATGATATTTATTTATCGCTAGCTGACTGACCCCAACAATTAATGAATCCACTGAATTAACTTTGATTATATAAATATTGGGATTGGAATAATAATTATTCCTATATGTATTAAACTTCGGACAAGTTTTGTGTGAAAATGTATTATGTGTAATGAGAAAAAATCTTTTTAATAAAAATGTAGTATCATTTTAAAAACAAAAGATAATATTTTCAAAAGAGTGTAATTATTTTTCTTTTTATAAAAAAACTGTGTTGATATCAATTTGTGTACAATTTTTCATGAGTGCAACCTAAATTCTATTTTTGTGGTATTTTTTGGTGTGGCGTGTATGACAATCGGATAAAAAAATTATGCAAGTTGAAAACTGAAAAATGATCTATTTTACAGGTTACAAATTATATATTAATTTTTTAATCATTTAAAAACGTTATTCCTAAATTATATTATATCTCATCGTGAGACGATCTCATGCAAATGTTTAACCCTATAATTAACCCTACCGCCGCCGCCGTCGCCTTGCCGCCAACCTTCCCTACCGCCGCCGTCGTCGCCTCCTTTCTCCTTCCATAGGTAATTATTCTTTTATATATATATATTTTAGTATATATATCTATTGAATTAATGTGTATATGTATATATATGTTGAATTAATGTGTATATGTATATATATTGAATTATGTGTATATATATATATATATATATATATTGAATTAATGTGTATATATATGTATATTGGTGTATATATATCATGTTGTATGTATTGGTGTATGTATATTGGTGTATATATATTGGTGTTTGATGCACTCAAGGTGTTTGATAGTATGCTTGTGTGAGGATTTAAGCATAAATTATTGTTAATTTATTAGGATTAATGTTGTTAGTGTTAGAGATGAACAACTTGTTAGAGATTAATATATATTGTGTGGCTTGACTTGATTTTTTATGCTAAAAAACAAAAAAGGTCAACCAAAAAACGAAAAATAAAAACATTTATGGTCATGAACGAGAAAGGTCAACATTTATGGTCATGAACGAGAAAGGTCAACCAAAAAACGAAAAAGAAAAACAAGTGCTAAAAAGAAATGTACGACTTTATTGAATGTTGTTTCTTCTGCTATATTAAATGTTGTTTCTTTTACTTTATTAAATAAAGTGAACTGGATCAACAGGTTCCGAGGCAACGAGATAATGAACATTGTGGACATTTTGTGTGTTGCTCTATTGAAGATATAATCCGCGCTTCTCTAACGAATATTCCTCTCAATATAAGTCAATTTATCGATTTATTTAAATTATTATTGATTGAATAAAAATTCATACTATATTGATTGATTCGTTGTTTGCAGTTTGTCTACGAACGTGAGCTCAATTCTTACTCTAAGAAAAGACTGGAGAAATGAAAAAACGATTGGACGGGGTACCTTTACAATCGATTCTTATATTCATACGATATTGAGTGAACGTTGTTTGAAATTTTGGTAGCATGTAATTAAATTATATATTTGTGATGATATATATTTCATATTTTTGGTGTATTGGACGTATGTTTATGATTGTATGTTTATTTATTTCATGATGTGTATGTTTATTAATTTATTTGATGTTTTGGTATATATATATATATATGTGGTATAAGTTTTGGTTTATGATTTTATTATAGGATTTTTGGTTTATGGTATTGGACGTATATATAAGTTTTGGTTTATAGTTTTATTATATGATTTTTAAAATATAAATTAATAATTAAAAAAAGATATTGGATGACGGTTAATAAATTTGCCTATGTAATATAATAAACGTAAATTAAAAAAATAAATTAAGTTAGATAATGGTTATTAACCTATTGTTTAGACATTTTAATGATTTGAAAAACGTATTTTGGACAAATTCCAAAAAAAAATAAATTAAGTCATTTTTTAAATTGCCGAAAGTTCAAATGCCAGTATTAATGTAAGTAACTATAATGAATTTGTTTTTTCCTCTTTCAAAAAGCTCTAACTATAATGAATAATAAATAATGCTTTATTAATCTTATTTATAAATATACTTTTGAATTTTATTCTTAAAAAAAGGATTCCTAAATCATCTTTTTTTTTAAAGGCAATTAATTACAATAGTTTCTTAACATAATCAATTATAATAATTTCTTCTACCATCTGCATACATACAGTAACATCATTTCTCTTTGTATGTTTTAACCCAAGAGGCGCCGCCTGCCGGTGGTTGAAACTTTTTTTAACCACTAATTTATCCACGCCGACCTAAATCATCTCATAAATTTTGCAGTTTTGGGTATACACTCGATCTTGCACTACGCTTCAAAATATGAGAATATTAAATATACGTTCAATGGGCCACTTTCCAATTAGCCAAATATCTGTTGGGCTCAGATCTGTGAATCTCATTAGGCCCATTAAAAAGGCCTAAATCAAAAAATGATTTGGGCTTTGAACAAATTACGATTTAAAAAATTATTGATCCAATTATATTCGGAGATTTATTTAACTGTAAAAAAGACTAATAGTTTTATTGGCCCACGCCGGTAATCACCCATCAATAACACACTATTCATCGTTTACTTTATTTATTTCTTTCTTAAAATAGATCTCATTTAATTTTTTGACAGGAATAGATCTCATTTATTGATAATAATAAAATAATACACGACTCTGTATAATTTCAGGCTTTCAGCTTTACGTTTGTTACCATAAAATCTTGGTAATAGACTAATAGTACTTCAAAATAATTCGTCCCAATAAATTCAGTCCATGAATTATTAATTTGTACAGTTAAATCTAATATTGCCTGAGAACATTATTAACCAACACTACTTTCGGCAGGGCATGTTTGGTTTGAACATGATTAAAGCAAAGTCATCTACTTTTCACTTCTGCTTCAAATATTTCAATTTGAATGTGCCTTATTATGAAATTTGACCCCACAATTAATCAGTTGAAATTTGAACGCCTTCTATTTTTACCTGATATGGACAAATGACTGTACATAAATTTAAAATTAGATTTGATTAAAACGCAATATTTATAAACATATGTAACGCTTTCTTATACGATACATATTAAACTATTTTTTATTTTAATGAAAATAGTACTATATATTTGATTTATACAGTATTTATTTATACAATCCGGGTTAGTATTTTGTTAATTTCAAATAATTAACAGCAAAAAATCAGATATATTATGTGTGTTTAGGTTTATTAGTGGGAGAAAAATCATTTGGGATGAATGTGACCATATACTAATATGTTGATAAGTTGTTCCTGCATTACTTTCCGACAAATAGACAAGATTAGTTTATAATCCATGACACTCAGACCACTTAGATTTTTCCTGGTCCACTAACACCAACTGTCTTTTTCATCACATTCTCTTTCTCTCTATCAAACATAAATATAATTTTATTTCTCCGAAGCTTCATGAGTTTTTATTTTATGATTACTTGACCTTTGACTTCAGAAAAAATAATGGTATCAATTTGATAAGAGATAGATAGTTAAACTAATATTGTATACGACTCTAATTTGAACTCGAAAAGATGATTAAACTAATTTAATTGTTTTAATTAGCATCCCTCCTAAAATGAATACAGATGTCCGTACTCACAAGTGGGATAAGTGTATGCGACAATTTTCTGTGCATGCATAATTTGTTTGGTACGATTTACTTCTCTATGTATTTTTTGGCCTTCTTCTCTCTTTATTTTAGTTTTTAGGTATTACTACTAACAAAATAATATACTTTAGCAAAACATTTGATACCATCTAAAAAAAGTACATTTGAATTACATACAAATTTGATAAAAAATTATATTAGATGGTCTTAAATGAAACATACTCTCATGTATATTTTGAAACAAAATGATCAAGTCTAAATATTAAGGTGGAGCTTCATGGACCCATTACTACACATTTGAACTTTGCCAGACAACAAAGACTTGGATAGCCATTTTTTTTCAAACAAATTTCCAAGAATAACTTGAAGAAACGGTTTTATAAAAAAAAAAAAAAAAAAAAAAAAGGCAGGGTTTGAAACCGCTGTCCAAAAAAAACCTTGGGACACGGTTTCAAACCGCTGTCTAATACCACTTGCACAAATTTACTAACCGTTGTCTAAGTAAAATGATTTGGACAAATGTTAATAACATTATTTTTTTTTTTTTATATATATGACCGAGACCTAGCTCAGACTTCATTTCTTTCTCTCCAATTTCCTCTCCCCAAAATCGCAATAAAAACCGAAGACCAAATTGCCTTGCCGCTTCGGTTTCTTCAACCAAATCGTTCGTTAAATCGCTGTTGACTGACTTTAACCGCCGTCGTCGGCTTCTCCTCTCTCCCAAATCGTCGCCCTCCCTCCTCCTCTCCTACCCCCCTGCCGCCTCCCTCCCTCCCCACTGCCGCCGCCGTCCCATCCTCCACCCGCCCGCCTCCATAACACTTAGTTGGTACAGTGGATTAATGTGCAATCTTTAATTTTACTTTTTTTCAAGATTTAGCTTTATTCATATTGCATATTCCGTATTGAACATTATAAATATGATTATACAGTTGAATTGAACATTATATGAGTAAGTCAATATAACGTGTGTTAAAAAAAATCAAATGAATAGGTCTTCCATGAAATATTTTATATGCAATATCTATCGATTATAAGAAAAGTGGGGCACAAAATAAATATAAATATAAAATGGGGCCTCAACTCAAGTCGTATTTCCATTGAATTTTTCAAGCTTTAGCTTTATTCATATTATATATGTTGTTTTTGTTGTTTTTTGAACTGAACTAATCTTGTTGTTTATAACACTTAGTTTTGTTTATATTATATATGTTGCTCTTGTTTTTTAATTTGAAATATTATATTTTGCTCCATAACACTTAGTTGCTCTTGTTGTTTATATATTCGGGTCTACTTGAGAAGACAATGTCATTCAAGCCTAATACACATGTGTTCATAGTATAAGAGTATGCTATCAACCTAAATTTTAATTTATAAGTAGATGATCGCAGATGTAACTTATAAGTAGATGTATCATGTATCTTTGCATAGATAGTTCTTATCATGTATGAAACATCCGGTTGTGAATATTATTTGTTTTTTTGTTTATTAAATGTTGTTTTTTACGCTTTACTGAGGATCATGTCTCGTTTGCCATATCCCGGAGATGATGGAGATTTCGATGGAGATCATGGCGATATGATCATGGTGCATATGATGACTTGAGAGAGTGTGACACGATCTTCGCCACCACCACTAGCGACTCAGGGAGAAGCGCTTTCGGGTATAGTTACAATGTCATCTATTAAGAGAGCTCAGAGTAAAAGGAAAAACACTTCGTAATTTTATTACAATTGAAGCAGTTTGAAATCGATAAATATATTGATTGATCGTTGAACCTAATTAAATACTATGTTAATTTATCGTTCAATGAGTTTGGACAATAATAGGAAAAAGAGTGAGTCGTTGTCCTTCTACATTTGAGCATTTGTTCGAGAGAGTGATCCCTTATCGTCGCCAAATTAAGGAGGGGGCGTAATTTCAAACAAACCGACTCGCTTTGAAGGAAAGATTATGGGACGAGCTTACGGTATGTTAATTATATATTTATTGAAAGTTGTAGTATGACCCTTAAATTTACTAAATTGTTATGTTATATGCGTATAGACTACCTTCAGAGGTCTTGACCTCACAAAGAAAGAAGCAAATATTGTCGCAAAATTTGGACTAATGGCCAAGAATTTAGGACTTGGTTGAGAAGTAAACACGAGATCCAGGAAACCGGTCTTTACTAGTTAGTCCGCCTCTGCGTATCGAATAACCCTATGGTGGCTCCATACTTGGAGGAGTTTGTGAAGAGCTATGGAGGATGATTTTGTAAAATTGATCAATGTCATTTCCTCAATTTCTAATGCCCTAAGTTTTTTAGGTGTTTATCATATTTCTATTATCTTTGTAGGATCGAAGCAATAAAAATCGCGTTCAAGCCAAGTCGATAGAGTAGCGATATCGTGGATCCAACAAAGGTTATGCGAATAAAGAAAATATGGTGAGATCAAAATCCTAACTTTTTTTTTTTTTATATATATTCACTTTTAATATATCTAATAAAGGGACACGTTCATCACTATCGTAGAAAGAGGAAAGAAGAAAAATTTGGAGAGAGAGTGAGTTTATTGTTACCCGTTTCGACTTATTTGGACTACCGAGAAAGCGGTCGAGGCGGGAATATTCACGATCCCAATGCACAACGATCATCGAAGAAGTGGTAATCTATCCATTAATTTATCTTTCAATTACAAACTATTATTTATAAACAAATAATTAAATAATAATCTTTTGTTTTTGTGATTCGAGAATCGTCTATCTCGCACCATGACGCCTTCGATGACATTCGCATGATTGGCCCCGATGATCTGTTTTGGATTCGGGCTATGGGTCGCTGGGAGCATCCCGGCCGCTTCTGAGTGTCGGATATGGCGTGATTTAAGACATCTTTATCAATGGCACTTTGGTCTTCAAGCCATGAATATGGTGGGTATACTAACGGAACAGGTTGCCAAGTTGGCTAAAGATGTGGAACGTTTGAGGTCTGAGAAAAGATCGAGCCACGGAATATCGTCGAGTGGAGCAAGTTTGTGAACATAGTGTCGCTTAATGCTATGTTTTTCACTAACCTAAGGGACGACTTTATTGAGGCACTTCAAAACGTCTCACAGGTATCAGATACGCATGTCTCACATTTGTTTAAATTAAAGACTAGTGTATTAAAATTTTCTAACTAAATATCTTATTCGAACAGCCAACGACCTTTTGCTACACCAGATCCGGAGGATCCCGACGGTTGGTGGCCCTGTGCTCGTTGCACAGCTCCCATGGAATGATTCATGGTCATCCCATCACTCCTGGTTTCGTGAGGATCACACTCGATGTACCCATAATCGGAGAGGAGGATTCAACGGTGTCAAAACCAATCGATGAAGCCGTCACAGTCGGAACAGCGGTCGGGCACTTCATCGAATGACCGAGCAACTTGGTCTCTAGCACCATGAGGGTAAAATATTTGTTATTAAAGTTCATTATCTTATTTGTGGTTCTAAATAATATGGTAAATTAATTGTAGAATCTGTCGACCCCACGTGAGGCTAAATCGAGGACTCCTTTGCTTCTAAGACTTGGTTATCCCATGATCGGAGACTTAGATCACGATGATCATTTCTGATCTAGGGTGCACCGGATGGTATCGTCTAATGCTTTCGATATCGTCCACGGTTCCCATGCTTGCTCACTTTAATCGAGAATACTTTCCAAGAATTAAATCGATTGAGGAACATGTCTTGTGAGAAGTCTTGAATGATTTAAAGTGGTTGAGTGCAACCACCATAGCCCTTTTTACCTCGGTATGTGTTTACTAATTCTCGATATTCACTTTTCGTATAGTTTAATTTTTTTTTAAATATTAATTAGCGTATATATGTTGGTTAAAGATATTTGGGTGAGCTATATCTCTCGAGAGATAACCGAGCAAGTGGAATGTACTCATTCGTCTACCCCCAAGTGTCTTGCATAATGGGTGATAAGGCATGCAGACCATGGATGGGTTCGTTAATCACATCTTTGAATCTAACTGGGAGCGATCATCTCATTTTTTGGCCAACAAATGTGGGGTGAGTGATAAACATTTCGTTAAAATTTGTATTCATGTTTATAATATTTGCACATATATATGCTAAATTTGCAGTTAATTTTAATACTCTCAATATAATATAGGAACCATTGGGTCTTTGGGTCGCCATACACATGAATACATTAAGTGTGTATTTTATGGACCCACTTCGTGATGGAGTTTATTCTAATCGCATACGATCTCGTTTCATATATGGAAGCGTAAGTTCATTTTTAATATTCTATACAATGATTTGTTTTACTTTTAAAATTATGCATATTTAATCTATTTTTATTTTTTAATTATAATAATAATAGTGTGATGACGATGTATCGGAGTCGCCTTTAGTGAGTCGAGGCTCAAGATCCAAAGTTAAATAAAGTGAACCTGGATTAACATTAAGGTAAATTTAATTTAGTAAATTATCAAACTAATTAATAGAAAAGAAATCATAATTGTAATACGTTATTATATTGTTAATCAACAAAGGTTCCGAAGGCAAACGAGATAATGACCATTGTGGACATTTTGTTTGTTCTTTTATAGAAGATATAATCCCGCTTCTATAAATCTAACATTTCTCCCAATGTAAGTCAATTATTGATTTATTTAAATTATTATTGATTGAATAAAAATTCATACTATATTGAATGATTCGTTGTTTGCGGTTTGTCTATGAACCCGAGCTCAAGTCTTACTCTAAGAAAAGATGGAGAAATGGAAAAAACGATTGACGGGTACCTTTTACAATCGTTTTTCTTATATTCATCGATCAATATTGAGAGAATGTTGTTTGAAATATTGGTAGCATGTAATTAAATTATATATTTGTGATGATATATATTTCATGTTTTTTGTGTATTGGACGTATGTTTATGATTGTATGTTTATATATTTCGATGTTTTGGTATATATAGGTGGTTTATGGTTTTATTATAGGATTTTTTGGTTTATGTTATATGGTATTGGACGTATATATAAGTTTTATTATATGGTATTGGACGTATATATAAGTTTTATTATATGGTATTGGGACGATATATATTTAAGTTTTTTTGGATTTTTAAAATTAAAATTTTTGTCTTTTACATTTTACATTTGTTGAGAGTATTCCTTATTCAATCTTTGACTAAAGTTAAAAAAAAAAAAACAAAATTAGGGAAAAAGAAGATCAAAGATAAAATTCTTTTTCATTGTTGTCAAGCCCAAATGTGTATTAGTACTTCTTAGATAAAGATACACATTTACATTTTACATTTGTTGGAGTATTCCTTATTTATCTTTGACTAAAGGAAAAAAAAAAAAAAAAAATTAGGAAAAAAGAAGAATCAAAGATATAATTGGCGTCTCAAAATAACATTTGGACTTGTCAAAAGTGAAAAATGACCAAAGTGATAAAAAATCGTTGTCAAAAATCGTTTTCAAGCTTGGACGGTGATAAAAAATTTTAACCGCGATTACAAGTTTTTTTTTTGAGAGGCGGTTTTCAACCATATCCAACATATACACATGGACATCGGTTTTTAACCGCTCTCCAACACTTTTTTAAAAAAAAAAAAAAATCAATTTTTAGGCACGGGCCCACCAAGCATCTCATATATAAGCCACCAAGTCTCCCAATTAATTGAGGCAATTATTCGCTCATTGGGGGGACCGAACAGGACCTTAGGCGCGGGCGGGGATCAATGATCAATTCGGGCACTTCTTGCTTCTTCTTTTTCTTAATGAAATTAATTCTATATGTTCTAAAAATTATTTTTTCTTACAATTTTTTTTAAAATTCTTTATTTCAATTATCTTATTTATTAATTCAATCACATTTTTATATAATAATTTTTTTATATAAATTTAAATTTAAATTAAATTAAAATTGTATTTTTACTTGTACTTTTTTTTTAACTACCTTTCTTTTAAACTTGTAATATTTTTCCTTCTAAACAATTAATACTTTTCTATCAAAATAAATAATATTTTTTTTAAACAAATAATACTTTTTCATCTAAACAAAGTAGTACTTTTCTTTAAACAAGTTATACCTTTCTATCTAAACAAGTAATATTTTTCTATTTAAACAAGTAATACTTTTCTATCTAAACAAATAATAATTTTCTATTTAAACAAGCAATATTTTTCTATCTAAATAAGTAATATTTTTCTTTAAACAAGTAATATTTTTTCATCTAAACAAATAATATTTTTCTTTAAACAAGTTATACCTTTTTATCTAAACAAGTAATATTTTTCTATTTAAACAAGTAATACTTTTCTATTTAAACAAGTAATAGTACTTTTCTATCTAAATAAGTAATACTTAGACAAAATTGAATTAATTTATAAGAATATTAAATATTATAGGTATTAATTTATAAGAATTAATAGTGATACAAGTTCGTAAGTGTAATATTATGAATTTAATATTATGAACAAGTTTTACATAAGGGTTTGTGTTAATCTCATTATATAAGATTTAATATTAAAAAATAAATAACACGAGAATTTAAAGAATAAAATATTTGAATTATACATAAAAAAGAATTTACAAAAAAAAAAAAATAAAACAAAAAATACAAGCTTTACAAAAAAAAAAATTAATTAATTTTGGAGCGGTTATGAACCGTTGCCTGTTTTTGATCTTGGACAAATGGTTTTTTTTTAACCTTTTTTTTTTTTTTTTTTTAATAGAGCCACTTTCTCAGGGGACCAAACTTGAGAAATTATTCAAAAAAAGGGTTGTCCAAGTAGAGTTCTCGAAGCTCAAATGTGTAGTATTGATAAATTGAAGCCATGTGGTTGGTCAAGATCAGAATTAGCCGAAAGGCACTTTTAGCGAGATTTTGTTTTCTTGCAGAAAAAGCAAAAGTTTCATATTTTTCAATGATTCTAACATAAGAAATGTTGAATGTGTGAAAAAATAAAGAAATATGATATTTTCTTCCAAAAAAAATACAAATTAAATTATAAGGATTGACAAAAATTCAAAGGACCGGGACGCATTTGATCGATGCTGACATTTAGGTTCAAAAGATCAAATTCTTGGGCATTTTCTTGGAAGGAAGCCTTTGGAAAATGAGATTCCACTAGAATATAAATTTTACCCAGTTGTGGAAATTCTGTTGATGGACCACTTCTTATAACACTCATTATTCAGACCATTAATTTGTATGGAAGTGGATATCTTAATTTGCATCTATCTTTGGTAAATTAATTAATGATCAATGTATCATTAACACATAAAATAGTAATGATTGAATCAACTAATCTTGAGGAGAAGAAAATGATGATGAACAGATCAGGACATGAATAAAATGAATTAAGTGTATGTGTCAAGCTGAGATGCATGCCCTATTTGTACGATTTCAATCATGCATTTTAATTCTTACATATGTATGAATTACTTTTGGCGGATTAATAGTTTTGGTATTAATTTGGAGAAGGGAGAGGTCAAAATTATATGAAACAAAATAAAAAGAAAATCTTGTGTGAAACAATTTACATATAAGATGAATTTTTATTTTGATATTTGAGTCATGCTTCCTTTAAATTGTGATTATACTTAAAAGTTTATAAAATAATAGATCATATAATATAATAAAATTAAAAAGATCCGCCCAATATGCAAGACCATCTCATATTGTTTTTTTCTAAAATAAAACATTAATTCCTACTGTTTTCAAGCTCAGGTCCTGCATGTGACAGGCACCAGATTAATGCACAAAAAACAATAATGATATACTGTGTATAAAATTAAGATTTAAGAGTATACTTTTAATTAAAATAAAAACACGAATCCAAGTTCGATCTTGGCCGTAACCTCACCCCCACCTTTTCGAAGAACGCATTAATTAAGAAGTGTGATTAAAATATAAAAAGGGTGATCAAGGAGCATTTAATTATGATTAAAGCCATGAGCTTAAAAGTTAATTAAGTATAAGTAGCACTACTATTTAGCTTTGTGAGGGGGAACATACGTCATGAAAGCGTGATACTGATGTCATCATTAACCTCACATACAGGGACTCTCTCGTGGGCTATTGTGGTAGTGGGGGTTGCAGTTTCTATCATCAAATCTTTGAAATAATAAGACGGGATTTTTATACTTGAAAACTTACGATAAATAATAATAATAATGATAAATTAATAATGCGGATATATATATAGGAACTTAATAAAAAGGGTGGGACCCAAAAAGGTTATGGCAAATGGGGACCATAGTAGCCATGCGTGTGACCATGTAACAGAATTAGGGTTTGTCCTCTCTTCTCATGCCCCGAGGTGAATATTTTTATGAGTTAAATTAATTTGCCCACATTGTAATAATATTAATTAGTTAGTATAATGTTTAATTTATGTGAAATATATATATATATATATGTGTATTTATGTTTAATTTAATTAATGTTGATAAAACTAAATTATACTAATAAAAGATGGAGAATGAGTTTTGGAATATTAATTTGAAGTGAAGCATGTTATTGAAAGAGTAAAATTTAATGAAGTTTGCAAACGGCAAAATAATGATAACTATTGTCTTGCTCAGAGTGCAAAGCAAAAAATCTGTCTTTCCAAATATACTGAGAGGACAGGAACAGTCAATTCAATTATGGTGCTAAAAAAGGAGAATGAAAAGTTTAGTAGGCTTAATCATAATTTTTTCAACTTTTGTCAGCTGCGAAGCTCCATATTAGGTGTGTAAATTACTCAGACAATGTTGGACATGAAGATACCTAACTGAAAATCACTTTTTTGTTAATTTTACTAGCTAGATATATATATAGCACAATCTTTTAAAATTTTCTTCTTCTGTTATGTATTCCCTTTTCTTATTCTCCTAGAAATGGAGTAATAAATAGCGAGGAAACAATTTCTTAATACAAAATAAAATTCAAAGAATAATCATTTAAATTGACACCATTTTAGCTGTTATTTTATTTACTGATCAATTCCGAGAGACAATTGCTAAAATATTTAACATACTTTCTTATGATTTGACTCTGAAATCATTACAGATTATAAAAACAGTGGAAAAATTCTTTATATATGAATAAATTGAAAACATTTTGGAGACAAACCTTGGACATACATAAGGATTGTCTCTCTCTTTTATTTTTTATTTTTGTGGATAATGGCTTTCACATCAAAAAAGCAATTTTACTAAAGTTTGAATAGAATTGTCTCATTAATTATTAAATTTTGACAAAACAAAAACAATATATAATATATTTGGGTCAAGTAGAGTGAGTCTCTCCTCCTCCCATTAAAGTTGAGAAGCAACCTAGTATTCAAAATCCAAATCATAACACCCCACAATAGGACAAGAATAAGAGCACCTAAGTATACTATTGGCTGATAAAAGGCATTACAGTTAACCATTTGCATTCATATTTCCTACTTCCCAATAAAGCATTACTCAAACTACACCAATTTCAACCATCATTATTCTTGTTTCCAGTGTTTATTAACTATTTATGTCCAATACATGGACAAAAATATTGAAATGATCCTATAAGATGAATTTACATAAAGGAATCTCCAAAACTTCGTAAATTGCATTATTAATTTTTACTCTCAATTTTTTTCCCTAATTAGTGAGAACAAGCACACTAGAAGATTCTTGATTTGAATTAAAATGTTCACATATTAGCTCTATTAAATTCCCAAATTGATGAGATTATCTGGTAGCAAGTATAAAAATCAAGAATATAAAGATGCAACTGAAACCAAGGAAACTATTGCATATTGCATATAGAGACAGAAAGTGTATATATATATATATGCAAGAATAAAGATGGGGGTTGGTTGTATGGGGGAGTGTGTTCCAAGACACAATGATTGCATGGGCCCTAGGGAAGCAGAAAGGGTTTGGCGTGGAAATAGCTATGGCATAATATACAAGAAGGTGGATTGAGAAAAAATAGCATTCTTTTATATATGAATATGAATATGAATATGAATATGAATATGAATATGATGATCACACACAAAATATGCTTTATTTTATTTGGTGTAATTTGGTCGGTCGACAATCTGTGTGTTGTGTGTTGTGTGTTCACTGTGTTTCCCCCCTTCAAAGTTACTTATTTCTTTCTGCAGCGGCGACTGACGGGGAAGTGTAATTATAGGCTTTGAACCAATCACTAACCAACATGTCATATTATAATTACATTTACATATATATATATGTACACTAGTAAAAGTTCTCTCTTGTGATAGCTACATATATTGATATGTGGTAAGAGAGAGAAAAAAGAGAGTGCCGTAAGTTTAAAGGAAAGAAAGAAACACCATCACCACTACTTTCACACCTCTATATAAAGTTGTATTAGGACTAGTGATGAAGAGAGGGGGCCATGATACCAAATAAATTCCAAAAACATACCAACAAAACATTACACAAAATCAAAGATTATTTGATGCTAGTAGGATAAAAGCACACTTCTTCCCTTCACCTTTCACAAAGCCTGTCACAGAGAAGAAGAAAGAAAGAAACGTCTTAATTCCAAGAGAAGAAGGATTAGTAGAAGGGGGTTTATAAAAAACAAAGGTCTGTTTTTTAAATTCCTTTTCCATTTTATCTCTTCTTTTTTCATGACCCTTTCCTTTCACATATTCTGTCTTTTCATCTTTATGTGAAAGAAAGATGGAATGATTATGTTACTACCCTAAAGTTACTTCCATTTCAATCCTCTTCTTGTTCATAATCACACACATATATATTTATATGCACAATTAATTGGCCGGGGGTAATTTTGATAGGGGGCCGGTATCATAGTATGTACAACAATAGCAACAAAGAGAATCAAGAAAACGGAATCACTACCCTAACTGACAACATTGAGGGTTTCCAAATCCAGGATTACCAATCCCTGATTAATCCAGAGATGCACCCGCAACCAAACTCCGCCGCTGACGCGTACGGCGGTTCATCACCTCTAACTAACTTCCCTGTCGACGTGTCACATATCCTACCGTGGGCACTCCCCCCAACCGCCTTCAACCCGGCCCACTTCTCGACCCGCGACCACGACCCGTTTCTCCCACCGCCCCCGGGTCTCTTCAACCGGGTCAGGCCATCATTCGGGTACGACACGGACCACCACATGCGCCTAATTTCCGAGTCCCTGGCCCACGGGGTGCACCCTAACTCCGCCCCCTTCGGACTTCACGCCGAGCTACAAAAAATGACTGCCCAAGAAATTATGGATGCCAAGGCTCTTGCTGCCTCCAAAAGCCACAGTGAAGCTGAAAGAAGGCGAAGGGAGAGAATTAATAATCATCTTGCAAAGCTTAGAAGCTTACTCCCTAACACCACCAAAGTAAGCATCTATTAATCCAACTAGTATATATTTTAATATTATCATATGTACCATATTAATTTCATGTGTATATTATATCATATGTGCCATGTTAATTTCACAAATTAATTAATACTGGATGTTTAGGTGGCTCTCATTTTAAAATTGTTATTACTATAAATTAATTGA
The DNA here is from genome assembly GCA_037126765.1 of Stenogyne calaminthoides. NCBI lineage: Eukaryota > Viridiplantae > Streptophyta > Magnoliopsida > Lamiales > Lamiaceae > Stenogyne > Stenogyne calaminthoides. The sequence goes on from JBBCBC010000042.1 coordinate 2,585,091, forward strand.
TTTTTTCAAGTTTGTTTTTGGTAATTTCTAGAAATGCGATTATTATGGTTCCGAGGGAACAAGCGTAAATATCGCACAGTTTGATATGATAAAGAGGAGATTTAAATCAAAATGGTCCCGTAACTTTGCACATTTATTGAAAATGTCCCGTATATATCACGTGTTTCAATTTAGTCCCGTATGTTTTCAATTTGTGCCGATTTAGTCCCAAATCGCAGGAGATCGGTCAAACTATCCCAAAACGACGTCGTTTTTGGGGCGTGTGATACACGCGCCCCGAATTTTGATCGGGAAACACTGTATCATGCGCCGATTTAGTCCTAAATTAGGGGCGCGTGTATCACACGCGCCAAAAACAACGTCGTTTTTGGCTGGTTTGACTGGTCTCCGGCGATTTGGGACTAAATCGGCACAAATTGAATACATACGGGACTAAATTGAAACAAGTGATATATACAAGACATTTTCAATAAAGGTGTAAAATTACGGGACCTTTTTTATTTAAATCCCTGATAAAGAGGAACCAGGAAGCAGTTGAAAAGCTTCCGTGGAAATATCTTGCCGGATTCGCAGTCTATAAATTGAAATACGAAACTAGTGTCGCAAAAAGATAATTAATCTATAAAAAGCCAGACATAGAAGCACACTTGTCAGTCATAGGGCCTCATTTTCACACCCTAATTAATTTGACTGCAATCTCATTATTTATTTATTTTATATATATTCACACATTTAATTAATATAATTTATTCATAATTAATTTGTACTAGACGGATAAAGCGTCATTGCTAGCAGAAGTAATCCAGCATGTGAAGGAATTAAAGCGGCAGACATCCGTGATCGCAGAAACGAGCCACGTGCCAACCGAGATGGACGAATTAACGGTGGATAATGCATCGGATGAAGACGGAAGGCCGGTGATTAAAGCGTCGATTTGCTGTGAAGACAGGTCGGATCTTTTGCCTGATCTTATCCGGACCCTGAAAGACTTGAGGTTAAAAACGCTGAAAGCTGAAATCACGACTCTTGGAGGAAGAGTAAAAAATGTACTCTTCATAACCGGAGAGGATGATTCAAGCAGTGGGAATGAAGAATGTGATCAAAACCACTCGTTAAGCTCAATTCAAGAAGCGCTTAAAGCGGTTATGGAGAAATCGAACGGAGATGAATCGGGTTCGGGGAATGTTAAGAGACAAAGAACTAATATCAATATCCTTGAACACAGGTCCCTTTGATTAATCAAGGCTTTTCTTGCTAATTATTAAAATCTTTTTTTTTTTTTTTTGGTGTGGTTTTTTGGGTTGTGATTTTAGGTTGTTGATTTGGAAATTAATTAAAATCCAGAGAGAGAGAGAGTGAAAAGGACAGGTAAAATATGGTTGGTGAGAGTTCCAATTATGTTGGTTACACACAGTGGTAGTGAGAATGTTTGGAAAGAAACAAAGAGTGATCTTTTTCGTGTGGAGAGAAGCATTGGATCAAAACCTAACATGGAAATATGGACTTTTGAGAGGGTTTCTTGGTTCAGTTTTAGCTAGGCTGAAAACATGCATATTATTATCATCTCTACAAGCAATGTTTATTTCTGCATTAGGTTTTTGGAAAGTGACGTGTTAGGTTGTTGTCGTCGTCGGCATCGCCACCGGAACTCCGGCACCGCCATGAATGGGGGAGTTGTTGATTTGGGAATGTAAATATAGATATTTTCTCCTCTCTTTAGTGGTCATCAAATTTATGTATGATGACCCCGGATTAAGTTTGCTGTATCAAAGTGCAAGATTTTTTATGGGATAGTAAGTGTGTATGGGGGTAGTAAGTGTGTTGTAAGGTTATAATTAGTTGAGAAGAATATGTTCATTTTTCGGTGTGCAAAGTTTTATTGGATAGACCAAAAAGGAAAGTGTGTTTAGTTTTTTTGGGACGGAGTGAGTATATATGATGCAATGTACTTTGTTATAATTAATTGTTTCCCCATATATATATACATACACACACAAGTCCTTCCGAAAATTATTTATCTATAGATGTACGTAATCGTAATATATAAGTAAACAATATATTGTAATTGTTGGGTTATGGAGCCTGAGTGAAACGGGATGCAGGGCGCAGGGCGCTCGACCAGCGCTCGAGGTCGAGCAGGTGTGCTCGGTCGAGCGCCCCCCTATCCAGCGCCATGAGGGCGCTCGAGCAATGTATGTGATCGAGCAAAACCGCTCGACCAAGGGCTGAGGTCGAGCGGTTCCGAGGCCTGTACGCGGAGGCCCAGTTTCATCTTTTAGGGTTTCGGCCAGGATGGGCCACATCTAGGTTTTCTGTATAAATACCCCGCTGACTCCCCCATTGTATCTTGCACTACTTGCTGTTGGGATTATACTAGAAAGTATGCTTTTACTTTGTATAATCAAACTGAATTTCGGTCTTATTTACTGAAATAAATTGTTTATCACTGATGCTTTAAATATCACCGAATGTTATATATATATACTGCATAACTGTTCAATAAATAGTAGGTGTTACATTGTAGTTAATTTAGTGATACCAGATCACAGAAGATTAAATTAACAGTCCCTTGTAACCAAAAGTACACCATTCACGACCTAGATGGAAATGAACAATCCATCGTGAAAGGTTGAAGTGTAAAACTCAGATTGGCTTGTCTTGACCAAGAGATTACACTAGTGCATGTTTAGTGCACTGAAGAGGACCTACAGGAGGACAAATTCTTCAGAACTGAACTAGGAAGAATTAGACCTCGGTGGTTCGTTATTTCTTAATCTTCGTCCCTTAAATAGGATCGCGTGTGGTTATTAATTATTGCTTTGACTTATTACGGGTAGAGAATCAACGAGATTCAATACTTTATATCTTGGGCAATATTATTGGTCACATGCGATTGCTAAGATTTAATACGGAGAATCATGTGCAAGTACGCTTGTTTGATTTGCCCCCTTGGGAGGTTCATAAGTTTTATCATACCAAATCTTGCAAGTGGAACTAGTTTCCGGTATGGATAATAATGTTGAACCGTTCCTTAACCAAGGATAAAAGATATTAATTAATGGAAATCTATTTCAGTGGCTTGAATTAATTAATGGGATAGATAATCTTAAACACGGGAAATAATAACCGGGAGCCATATTGACTGTAATATGGGTTAAGATGGATAGTGCAATATTAATTATGTAGTGGGATTAATTAATATTTATGGGCTTGAATAATATTGTGGCTCAATATTGATAATTCAAGATCCATTGGAAGGTCCAATCTTAATTCTCCTAAAGGCCCCTCAAGTAGCCCAACATAAAGTCCAATAACTGAAAAAGGTGTTTAAAAATAAAATAAATTATTGTTGCTATTTTTCCTCATTTTTTTCAAAAAATATGAATAAAAGTGGAGAAAGATTTTCTTTGAATTTTGTTATGAATTGAAGACATGTATTCTTGAAATACAAGATTATCTCATTAAATTCAAGAAATCTCCCACTTGGTTATTTATATGATATTTTCGAAAATCTTGAAAGAATAAGGGAAAGAAAGATTTTTTGATTTTCTTGAAAAGATATTATGGAAGATATGTATTCTTGCAATACATGTATATCTCATAAATTCAAGAAGCTCCAAATCTTGAAATCTTTATCCTTGTTTTTTCGAAAATAACCATAACAAGAGAAGATGAGATTTTTATGAAATATTTTAATTATGGAGAAAAGAATATATGAAATATATTCAAGATTTCTTGAAGATCAAGAAAATATTTTTCCTCCCTATTCCATGATGAAAAATCGGCCACCACCTCTCTATAAATAAGGGATGAATGTTTCATTCCCAGAAGAACACGAAAATTGGTTTTTCGGAAAAATATCAGCGTCGATAAAATATCAAATATTTTGAAACGTCGACAAATTGTGTATTTTTGAAAAACGTCAATTGTGAGTGTACAATTCCATGTGCTGGAAAAATTAGTAAATCCACAAAGGTGGTGCGATAAATTTTTATTTTCCCTTTTTGTTAATTGTTCGCGAGCTTCCTTCCAACGGGATTGACGAAAAGGACTAAGTGGAATACTTGGGAAGGCTTTTTGGTGTGTTTTCATCGACGAGACCATTGCCACTCCAAGAGGTTAGTTCACGTAAACCCAGAGCAATTCGCGTCGCGTAAGATTTATGTGAACTATTTATATGCATGATTTGTTGTTGAATTATTATTTGAATTAATATAGGATTAATTCATGCTAGTAATAATTGTTAGAATTAAATTTGTATTTAAATATTCATCCCGAATAGATCCGTGCAATTAATTCCCCAACAACTAGTATCAGAGCCTCGGTTTCGGGCTCTGAATTTTAAATTGTAATTTAATTCGTTTTTATTAAATTTGAAATTGGATAGTAGAATTGCTAGATCTTTTTTGCAGGTATCCAATTGTCATGGAATTTAATGTGTTTATTTATGCATGCATATAAATTGTGGTTTTTTAATTCGATTCGTTCGAATTCGTTTTGCCTTGTGAGAAAATCCACGAGTAGATTAGAATTTGTTTGATTTGTTCAATGTAATAGACTAGTCTAGATCTAGGTTTATTTATTTTTGTAAATAAATTGTAACCCGGATCAGAAATGGAGACGGGACGGAAGAATTAAAAGACGGATCAGGAATCGGCGAGTGAAAAAGCGAGTCGCGCTAAACATGCAAGGGAGGCACGCGCATCGGAGCCGGGACGAAAGACGGGCGGGCCAGCAGGGAAAGCGCGCCGGGCCGAGGCAGGCTGGATGGGATCGACCAAGACGATCCCAAGACGGGGCGCCAAGGCGGGCGGAAGTCGCCAAAGTGAGGGTACATACCGGGTGAGCGATGTCGCCGTAGAGATCGCGCGGCGGGGCGATGCCGCCGAGGGCGACGCGGGCGAGTAAAGGCCGCAGACCGGGCAGCAGTCCGCCGACCGCCGAGATTCCGCCGAGTAAGCGCCGAAAGACCGTTAGGATGACGGCGGGGGCGCTTTAGGCCAGAGACATGGGCGCTTAATCGACACGGCCGGGGGAGTGCAAGACGTGCACTCTGACCCACGAGCTGGTCGATGACGTCACTAGACGTGGAGAACCTTTCGAGACGAAAAATGAAGGCAAAGAAGACGATTTCTCGAGATCAAGACATGACAAAAATTAACCGTGACAATTGGATATGTGTGCCCAATATGTTTAATTTTTTGTCTTGATGTTTATGCATTATTTTATGCTTATTTAAATTGTGTTTAAATTTGCGATGCATGAGAAAATGTTTTGAAAAATCTCACTTTCGAAAATTACTAAGTATGCTTAAACAATTAATTGACAATTTTATGGATAATAAAATTAAATTAATTTTGACCTCCATGATTTATTTATTTGTGGATTCTTTTGGAGAAATTCCCCCCACGGGACGGTCAAAAGATAGCTTTCACATGAATAAATTCCAAATGGATGATTGTGAATTATTACTAGTGGCGATGACCCCCACGAGGCTCGTTCAAAGCAAAATAATAATTTTGTATTTAATCATGGTTATTACTTAGGTATAAAATTGATATGCATATACTTCCCCGAAGTCCCTGTCAATTTTATATTGGTCAAGTGAGAGCCAACTATTAATCTAGTTATTAAAGGTTTGTAATCGTTTTGTTTGTAACTCGCTTGAATGTGTTTAAATAATGACCCACCCCACGTGACTTATTTAAACCATTTTTTGAGATGTTGGTGATGCATGTTCATATTTTTTGAGATTTTAATATGAAACATGTGATCGAACCTTGTGATATATTTGTGCTTATGTATATTATTATTTATTTTAGTTCAGCATGTCATAACCTTTTAATCCACTGCTATTATACTTAAAGTCAATAGAATAAGTATGGAAACTATATTGATTGGAAACGAAAAATTATAATTGTCCTAATCGCACAAAAAGCACAAGTGGATTCTTGACACACCAAAATCGGATGAGCCAACCGACGAGTAAAAAATGCGGGACTCGTCGGATCACCTTCTTGAGAGATATAAATCATCGAAAAATGGTGGAGGGCAAACCCGTAGGGGATTACGCCCTCAAAATTAATGGCCCATCCGAACAAACTTGAGGTTCTCGAAAGTCGCATTATAAACTGGAGACTCGGATGAATTTGGTATCGCGACTCTCGCCCAAAAGTTTTTGAGCATTTTGGCCTCGCTTAGTTGATTTGTTGCAAGCTTTGGTCTCGGCAGAGATGTTGATGGGGCACCAAACTCAAGCTTTGGCGGCAGTGGTTCTGTTTTCATCTTTAGGCCAAGGGATGGCAAGAAGAAGAAGGTGACCAAAAGCCATAAGCAATCGGGACTCAATTTGTTGCCAAGGGCAATGATAAGATGACGAATCTTTGGTGGTGTCAAGGAAAATCCAAAGAGGAAGTGCTTAGGTGCGGTGAAAGAGGACAATGGAGGTTTTACTGTTCCAACCCCCAAAAGGGGCGGAAAGAAAGGTAATTCTCACGCACTAATTGTTGAAACTTGTTTAGCGGCACAGATACTTCTCATTTCGTGGGTAGTTGATACTGGATCCACTAATCATGTTTTGCTTCACGGGTTCAAACCGATCCAAGAACTTAGTGGCAAAGTGAGATCCTCATCACACCGGGCGATCTTCATGAGTGGCGGCAACGATGGGAGAAGTGCAGACCTGTCTTTTGAAACACGAGTTTTAATTTTAAGAGATGTTCTTTATGTTCCCAATTTTAGAAAGAATTCACTTTCGGTTTCTAAAATTTCATTAATGGATACTTATTTTCTTCTAATAAGAATGACATCATTTCTTGAAATGATGAGTGTATCTGTTATGGGACATTGATGGACAATCTCTATACAATTAATCTTGTGCACACCACTCACTTAAATGCATCATATAACACATCAACAATTTTCCGATAAAAGAAAACGTTTCATCAAACGTGAACGAGACACTTCTATGGCATCTAAGATTGGGACATATTAATCCAAAGAGGATCCAAAGGTTGGTAGAAGATAGTTTCACCGGAGTCTCTCCAAGTTGAACCAATTCCAACCCGCGAATCATGTTTGGAGGGTAAAATGACCAAGGAGGGCATTCGGAGCCAAGGGAATAGAGCCAAAGAAGTGTTAGAAATCGTTCACACGCACGTATGTGGTCCAATGTCAACCAAAGCAAAGAGGAGGTTATGAGTATTTCTTCACTTTTATTGATGACTACTCAAGAATACGGTTATATTTTCCTTATGAAGCATAACCGAGACCTTTGAGAAATTCAAAGAATTTAAGGCTCAAGCAGAGAATCATAGGGAAAAACGTATCAAGTCTCTACGATCCGATCGTGGAGGCGAGTACCTCAGCGATGAGTTTTTGAACTACTTGTCAGATGAAGGGATTGTATCCCAGCTAACTGCACCCGGAACCTCTCAACAAAACGGGGTTGCAGAGCGAAGAAACAAAACTCTTTTGGAAATAGTTAGATCAATGATGAGTTATGCGGATCTTCCCAAGTCGTTCTGGGGTCATGCCTTGGAAACAACGGCTTACATTCTGAACTTGGTGCCATCCAGATCGGTTCCCAAAACTCCCAAAGAATTGTGGACCGGGCGCAAGCCCAGTTTGAGACACATGAGAATTTGGGGGTGTCCGGCCTACGTGTTGGACAAAGAAGCCGGAAAATGGGATCCTCGATCAGAATTAAGGTTATTTATAGGATACACCGAGGGAACAAAAGGGTGTATGCTCTATGGTCCCAAAGATCAAAAGGTGGTAATAAACACCCACTTTAAATTTTTGGAAGAAGGTTATATGAACAAAAGAAGACCTAGAAGTGAGATTATCTTAAATGAGCTAAGGGGGCTAACCTCATTGCCAACTGTACAAGATGACATACCAAACGACACACTTACACAACTGGAACCTCGTCGTAGTGGGAGGGTTGTGAGACAGCCCGAGAGATTCATGGGGATAGGAGAGTCCTCGGACTTGATTCCCGGACAAGACGAATCAGACCCATCGACATACGACGAGGCAATCCAAGACAAGGATACGGTTTCTTGGCAAATAGCAATGAAAGCCGAAGTGGGTTCTATGGATCATAACAGAGTGTGGGAGCTAGTCGAACCACTTAATGGGGTTAAACCCATTGGTTGCAAGTGGGTATACAAGAGAAAAAGAGGACCGGGCGGGAAGGTGGAAACCTTCAAGGCAAGGCTTGTGGCGAAAAGTTATACTCAGAAAGAAGGGATCGACTATGAGGAAACTTTTTCGCCTGTAGCAATGCTCAAGTCCATCCGAATTCTCTTGTCGATTGCTGGGCATCTCGACTTTGAAATCTGGCAAATGGATGTCAAGACGGCTTTCCTTAACGGAAGTCTTGATGAAGAAATCTATATGCAACAACCCCAAGGCTTCATTGAAAAAGGCCAAGAACACCTAGTTTGTAAGCTCATGAAGTCCATTTACGGACTCAAACAAGCATCCAGAGCTTGGAACCAATGTTTTGATCATGTAATAAAGTCTTATGGGTTTGATCAAAATGAGTTCGAGAGTTGTGTGTACAAAAAGCGTGTCGGAACTGCATTGGTATTCTTAGTACTATAAGTAGACGATATTCTGCTCATCGGGAACAATGTAAAGGTGTTATCAGACGTAAGGGCATGACTTTCAAAACAGTTTGATATGAAGGACTTAGGGAAAGTCGGGCACATCCTTGGGATCAAGATCACTCGAGATCGCAAGAAAATGATGATAGGCTTATCGCAAGCTTCATATATAGACACTGTCTTGAAGCGATTCAGCATGCAGGATTCCAAGAAAGACTTCGTACCTTTCAGGCATGGAATCCATCTATCCAAGAAAATGTGCCCTAAAACACAAAAGGAGATAGATGATATGAAAGACATTCCTTATGCTTTGGCTGTCGGAAGCCTTATGTATGCAATGCTGTGCACGAGACCGGATATCTGCTTTGTCGTTGGCATGGTGGCAAGATATCAAAGTAACCCGAGGAAAGAACATTGGACGGCAGTTAAAAACATTCTGAAGTATCTGAAAAGAACTCAAGATAGAATGTTGGTTTATCAGTCAGATAGTCTAATCCCCATCGCTACACATACTCGGATTTCCAATCAGACATAGATTCCAGAAACTATCTGCCTCAGTTAGTGTGCTTTCATTTGGGAAGTGTAGCCATGAAATGGACGAGTGTGAAGCAGAAATGCATCACTGACTCAACCATGGAAGTCGGGTAAGTAGCTGCTTGTGAAGCAGTGAAGGAACCAGTTTGGCTCTAGACCTTCTTAGTGGACTTGGATGAAGTTCCGAATTTGTCTAGCAATATTTGCTAGGGGCAGTTGCAAATTCAAGGGAACCAAGAGTCCACGAGTCAAACAAGCACACTGAAGGAAAGAAATCTTAGACGAGAAATCGTTAAGAGAGGAGATGAAGATGTTGGGGAATGAGTTGCACAGATCTATTCGGGGTGAATATTTAAATACAAATTTAATTCTTTAATTATTACTAGCATGAATTAATCTTATATTAATTCAAATAATAATTGCAACAACATATCATGCATATAAAAAGCCACGTAAAACCTTCAAGATGACGGAATCCACGAAGTTTACGTGAACGTACCTCTCGGGATGGCGGTGAATTCGGTTTGACGGACTAACCAAAAAGGACTTCACAAGTATTCCCTTAGCCCTTGCTCAACTATCCGGTGGAAGGACACTTGTTTAACAATTAACAAAGGAAAAAAAAAATAAACTTTGTTGCACCACTTATGTGGATTTGCTAATTTTTCCAGCACATGGAATTGTACTTGGGAATGAAACAATCATCCCCTATTTATAGGAGAGGAGTGGTCGAAATTTCTAGTAGAAAATCAATGTGGGAAAAGACTTTTCTTGATCACCAAGAAATCTTGAATATATCTCCTATATTCTTTTTCCCATAATTAAAATATTCTCATGCTAGGCTTGAGCCCGCTCCACAATTCTTTGAGAGTTTTGGGAACCGATTTGGATGGCACCAAGTTCAGAATGTAAGCCGCAGTTTCCAAGGCATGACCCCAGAACGACTTGGGAAGATCCGCATAACTCATCATTGATCTAACCATTTCCAAAAGAGTTATGTTTTTTCGCTTCCGCAACCCCGTTTTGTTGAGGGTTAAGATGTGCAAATGAGTCGATACTATCCCTTCATCAGATAAGTAGTTCAAAAACTCATCACTGAGGTATTCGCCTCCACGATCAGATCGTAGAGACTTGATACGTTTTTCCATATGATTCTCTGCTTGAGCCTTAAATTCTTTGAATTTTTCAAAGGTCTCAGATTTATGCTTCATAAGGAAAATGTAACTGTACCTTGAGTAATCATCAATAAAAGTGACAAAATACTCATAACCTCCTCTTGCTTTGGTTGACATTGGACCACATACATCCGTGTGAACGATCTCTAACACTTCTTTGGCCCTATTCCCTTGGCTCCAAATGCCCTCTTGGTCATTTTACCTTCCAAACATGATTCGCAGGTTGGAAGCGGTTCAACTTGGAGAAGCTCTAGTGAACCGTTTTTCACCAACCTTTGGATCCTCTTTGGATTTATATGACCCAATCTTAGATGCCAAAGAAGTGTGTCTCGCTCACGCCGATGAACGTTTTTTTCTAAAACAGCTTGAGTTGATGTGTTATAGGATGCATTTCGCGTGAGTGGTGTGCCACAAGTTAATTGTATAGAGATTATTCGCCAACGTTCCATGACGAGATAAATTTATCATAAAGAGAAATGGTAACAACTTTATTAAAAGTAACCGAATATCCATCATGAAAAAGTTTAGAAACCGAAATCAAATTCTTTCTAAAACTTGGAACGCATGTAACATCTCTTAAAATTAAAACTCGTCTTCAAAAGACAAAGTGCATTCTCCCATCGCTTCACCGCCACTCGAAGATCGCCAAAGTGTGATGAGGATCTCACTTCCACTTAGTTGTTGGGTCCGTTTGAACCCCTCAGAACGTGAAACAAACATGATCAAATGGATCCCGTGATCCACCACCCATAGATGGGAGGCATACGCCGCTAAACAAGTTTCAACAACTAGTGAGTGAGGATTACTTTTTTTTCCTTTCCTTTTGAGATTGGAACAGTCGACCTCCAATATCCTTTCTCCCCATAATTAAAACATATTCCTTTTAGTTCTCTCTTGACACCCAACCAGCCTAAGTCTTTTTTCTCACTTTTCTTAGTGATGAGTTTGCTTTGGTTCGACCACTTTCTTTTTTTGAGACTTGCCTTCCAATCGCCTAGATCTCGAGAAAAGACTTTTGGTCACCAATGCTTCGTCTTTTCTTTCCTAAATGCTTCTCCACTTTCTCCAAGGCTTTTGTAGATTATCCATAGTAAACATGTGATCACTCATCACAAAACCACAGTAAAATACATCGAAGCTCCTTGGCAGAGTAAGCAACAGAAATTCAATTTGGGCCTCATCACAATACTTAGTTCCGAGATAAGCTAGTTTTAAAAAATGGTGTTTGACTCTGAGAACATGCTCCCTTACAGGTGTTCCCTCAGCCATTTTCAGCCTAGCCAAGTCATCGTTTTTAAACTGATCGATCATACGGTCTTTTGTTGAAAACATTTCTTCAAGACTTTGCATAATTTCCACAGCGGACTCAACACCTTCATGAATGTGTTTCAAATCATCAGACAGTGAAGTCAAGATTACACGTTTCATGGGTTCATTGGCCTGCTCCCAAAACTTATACTCATGTCTTGCCGCATCAGTTGATTCATCAGTAGGCTTACGTGGCTTGGGTACATCAAGAATCCAATAATGTTTTTGTGCAGGTAGGGCAAAGTTCATATTTCGTTTCCAAACATTATAGTTTTCTCCAGTTAATTGGTGTTCTTTGAGTGTATATAATAGTGGATTAAAAGGTTGCGACATGATGAACTGAAATAAATAATAATATGCATAAGCACAAATATATCACAAGGTTTGATCACATGCATCATATTAAAATCTCAAAAAAAATATGAACATGCATCAGCCAACATCTCAAAACAGTTTAAATAAGCCACGTTGGGTGGGTCATTATTTAAACACATTCAAGCAAGTTACAAACAAGAACAGTTACAAACCTTTAATATCCAGATTAATAGTTGGCTCCCACTTGACCAATATAAAATCGACAGGACTTTGGGAAGTATATGCATATCAATTTTATACCTAAGTAATAACCATGATTAAATACAGGATTATTATTTTGCTTTGATCGAGCCTCGTTGGGAGGGTCATCGTCGCCACTAGTAATAACCCACAATCATCTGTTTGGAATTCATTCATGTGAAAGCTATCTTTTGACCATCCCGTTGGGGGAATTTCTCCAAAAGAATTCACAAATAAATAAATCATGGAGGTCAAAATTAATTCAATTTTATTATCCGGAATAAAATTGTCAATTAATTATTTAAACATACTTAGTAATTTTGAAGGTGAGATTTTTCCATTTGGCAACCCTCATGCAAACACATTTAAACAAATTAAATAAAGCATAAGATAGCACAAAAAATCAAGCAAAAGCGTAAAAAAATAAACATATTGGGCACAAATTATCCAATTGTCATGGTTTGATTTTCTTTGACTTGATCTTGAAGAAACACGCCTCAAATTTCTCCCACTCGCTCGTCTTCAAAAAATAATGCTTCAAACGCCACGCCTGGGCGCCTTAGCGGCGGGATGCACGCCCAAGATCCGCCTACCATACGGTTTAGAATGTTTTCAAGACCGCAAGCCCGTGGCGGTGCCGCGAAGGCCTCGACATGCCTAAGACCATCGTGACGTCGGCTGACTCTCGGCAGCGACGCTACAAGATCTACAAGTGCATCTTCGGTTCGCTCCTTCATGTGATTGGCTGACCAGCGTCTCTGCCTTCGTGAGGAGCCGCCCGTCTTCGTTGGGCTCGGCGCAAAGGTACCGAGTGGGTTAAGCGCAGCCCGTCGTTTCACGAGTTCCGGGCCGGCCTTTCGGGCCTTTCTCACAGGTTCGTAAGGCCATGCCAAGGCCAGCGCCGCCTTCATGATTCGATTTTGTCCTTTAATTCTTCGTCTCTTCGTTCCCGATCCGGTTATAATTTATTTACAAAAAATAAATAAACCTAGATCTAGACTAGTCTATTACATTGATCAAATCAAACAAATCCTAGTCTACTCGTGGATTTTCTCACGAGGCAAAACGAATCCGAACGAATCGAATTAAAACCACAATTTATATGCATGCATAAATAAACACATTAAAATCCATGACAATTGGATACCTGTAAAATAGATCTAACAGTTCTACTATCCAATTTCAAATTTAATGTCCATTTAATTAAATTACAATTTAAAAATTTGAGTCCAAACCTTGGCTCTGATACCAATTGTTGGGGAATGAGTTGCACAGATCTATTCGGGGTGAATATTTAAATACAAATTTAATTCTTTAATTATTACTAGCATGAATTAATCCTATATTAATTCAAATAATAATTGCAACAACATATCATGCATATAAAAAGCCACGTAAAACCTACGCATGCGGAATCTACGAGTTTACGTGAACGTACCTCTCGGGATGGAAGTGAATTCGGTTGGACGGACTAACCAAAAGGACTTCCCAAGTATTCCCTTAGCCCTTGCTCAACTATCCGGTGGAAGGACACTTGTCGAACAATTAACAAAAGGAAAAAAATAAACTTTGTTGCACCACTTATGTGGATTTGCTAATTTTTCCAGCACATGGAATTGTACTTGGGAATGAAACAATCATCCCATATTTATAGGAGATGAGTGGTCGAAATTTCTATTAGAAAATCAATGTGGGAAAAGACTTTTCTTGATCACCAAGAAATCTTGAATATATCTCCTATATTCTTTTTCCCATAATTAAAATATTCCACAAAAATCCCACCTCCTCAATATATGGAATTTTCAAAAATTTGGAGTGCAAGATTCCAAGATTTGGATCTTCTTGAATTTATGAGATATTCTTGTATTTCAAGAAATACATATCTTCCATAACATCTTTTCAAGAAAATCAAGAAAATCTTTATTGCCCTCTATTTTCAAAATTTCGAAATATCCCTTATGAATAACCAAGTGAGAGATTTCTTGAATTTAATGAGATAATCTTGTATTCCAAGAATACATATCTTCATTCCATAACAAAATTCAAAGAAAATCTTTCTCCCTCTTTTATCCATAAATTTCAAAAATTTAGAGGAAAAATAAGCAACAATGTTTATTTTATTTTAATAACCTTTTCAGTTAATGGACTATTTGTTGGGCTACTCAGGGGGCCTTTAGGAGAATTAAGATTGGACCTTCTAATGGACCTTGAATATCTAATATTGAGCCACAATATAATTCAAGCCCATAAATATTAATTAATCCCACTACATAATTAATATTGCACTATCCATCTTAACCCATATTACAGTCAATATGACTCCCAGTCATTATTTCCCGTGTTTAAGATTATCTAGCCCATTAATTAATTCAAGCCACTGAAATAGCTTTCCATTAATTAATATCTTTTATCCTTGGTCAAGGAACGGTTCAACATTATTATCCATACCGGAAACTAATTCCACTTGCAAGATTTGGTATGATAAAACTTATGAACCTCCCAAGAGGGTAAATCGAACAAGTGTACTTGCACACGATTCTTCGTATTAAATCTTAGCAATCACATGTGACTAATAATATTGCCCAAGATAAAAAGTATTGAATCTCTTTGATTCGCTACCCATGATAAGTCAAAGCAATAGTTATCAATCCCACGTGATCCTATTTAAGGAACGAAGATTAAGAAACAACGAACCACTGAGGTCTAATTCTTCCTTGTTCAGTTCTGAAAAATTTATCCTCATGTAGGTCCTATTCAGTGCATCAGTCATGCACTAGTGTAATCTCTTGGTCAAGACAAACCAATCTGAGCCTTACACCTCAACCTTTCGCGATGGGTTGTTCATTTCCATCTAGGTCGTGAATGGCGTACTTTTAGTTCCAATGGACTGTTAATTTAATCTTCTGTGATCTGGTATCACTAAATTAACTACAATGTAACACGTACGAATTATTGAACAGTTATGCAGTAAATATATGTAACATTCAATCATATTTAAAGCATCAGTGATAAACAATTTATTTCAGTAAATAAGTCTGAAAATTCAGTTTCGATTATACAAAGTAAAAAACATACTTTTCAGTATAATCCCAACAGAAGAGGTGGCTAAGATCGCATTGGAGGATAACTTAGTGTATACTTTCATAAAGTGTCTGCCTCTGGAAACATTCAAGAGACATGTGGGAGGAATGGTTGTCAAGTGCGTAGTCAATCTGCTTTGAGTATAAGTGGGAGAAATTATTAGGTTCGTGTAGGTGACATTAGATGTCAGGTATTAGGAACTACACGAGACATGTTGTAGTATACTTAAAAGCAGACTTTGAGTATAAGTGAGAGATTGTTGGGATTATACTGGAAAGTATGCTTTTACTTTTTATAATCAAACTGAATTTCGGTCTTATTTACTGAAATAAATTATTTATCACTGATGATTTAAATATCATTGAATGTTATATATATTTACTGCATAACTGTTCAATAAATAGTACGTGTTACATTGTAGTTAATTTAGTGATACCAGATCACAGAAGATTAAATTAACAGTCCCTTGTAACCAAAAGTACACCATTCACGACCTAGATGGAAATGAACAATCCATCGTGAAAGGTTGAAGTGTAAGGCTCAGATTGGCTTGTCTTGACCAAGATATTACACTAGTGCATGTTTAGTGCACTTAAGAGGACCTACAGGAGGACAAATTCTTCAGAACTGAACTAGGAAGAATTAGACCTCAGTGGTTAATTATTTCTTAATCTTCGTCCCTTAAATAGGATCGCGTGTGGTTAGTAATTATTGCTTTGACTTATTACAGGTAGAGAATCAACGAGATTCAATACTTTATATCTTGGGCAATATTATTGGTCACATGCGATTGCTAAGATTTAATACGGAGAATCGTGTGCAAGTACGCTTGTTCGATTTTCCCCCTTGGGAGGTTCATAAGTTTTATCATACCAAATCTTGCAAGTGGAACTAGTTTCCGGTATGGATAATAATGTTGAATCGTTCCTTAACCAAGGATAAAAAATATTAATTAATGGAAAGCTATTTCAGTGACTTGAATTAATTAATGGGCTAGATAATCTTAAACACGATAAATAATAATCGGGAGCCATATTGACTGTAATATGGGTTAAGATGGATAGTGCAATATTAATTATGTAGTGGGATTAATTAATATTTATGGGCTTGAGTAATATTGTGGCTCAATATTGATAATTCAAGATCCATTGGAAGGTCCAATCTTAATTCTCCTAAAGGCCCCTCAAGTGGCCCAACATAAAGTCCAATAACTGAAAAATGTGTTTAAAAATAAAATAAATTTTTGTTCTTTATTTTTCCATTTTTTTTTGAAAAATATGAATAAAAGGGAAGAAAGATTTTCTTTGAATTTTGTTATGGAATGAAGATATGTATTCTTGACATACAAGATTATCTCATTAAATTCAAGAAATCTCCCTCTTGGTTATTTATATGATATTTTCGAAAATCTTGAAAGAATAAGGGAAAAAAATATTTTCTTGATTTTCTTGAAAAGATATTATGGAAGATATGTATTCTTGCAATACAGGTATATCTCATAAATTCAAGAAGATCCAAATCTTGGAATCTTTATCCTTGTTTTTTTCAAAAATAACCATAACAAGAGAAGATGGGATTTTTATGGAATATTTTAATTATGGAGAAAAGAATATATGAAATATATTCAAGATTTCTTGAAGATCAAGAAAAGATTTTTCCTCCCTATTCCATGATGAAAAATCGCCACCACCTCTCTATAAATAGGGGATGAATGTTTCATTCCCGTAAGAACATTTAAAATTGGTTTTTAGGAAAATAAAACGTCGATAAAATATCAAATATTTTGAAACGTCGACAGATTGTGTATTTTCGAAAAATGTCAATTGTGAGTATACAATTCCATGTGCTGGAAAAATTAGTAAATCCACAAAGGTGGTGCAACAAATTTTTATTTTCCCTTTTTGTTAATTGTTCGTGAGCTTCCTTCCACGGGATTGACGAGCAAGGACTAGGGAATACTTGGGAACTATGTTTTAAAAACCGGAACCGGAAGTTGAGCCGGACGACCCCAAAAAAAGGTTGAGGTCGGAGGTCGGACCGGATTGAGGTAAGATGACGTCATAATAAATATTATATATATATATAATATGCATAATTTTTAAAAAATTCAAAATATAGAGTATGATAAGTGAATATAAAGTATCTAAACTCACTTCAAATTTCAAAGTTCAAACTTAAATTTCTAAACATAATAGAAATGTCCATTAACATAAATAGTTCCAACTTTCAAATTTCAATTTCCAAACATAATAGAAATGTCATCAACAATACAAAAGTCACAAGTATTAATTTTTATTTTTATTTTTTGATATTTAATTACTTGATATTTAAAATTTCAGAGATCAATACTAAAATAGTATTGAGATGATATTATAATTTTTATTTTTTTTTTTTGTGAGGAGGAGATGATATTATAATTACACTTGAATTCATTAAATTTACTTTTTTAGAAACCTTCTAAAATAACATTTTAAAATTTAGAGCACACTTAAATTCTTTTAAAAAAAAATACATATTAATTGTATTTTATAAATGAAAAATGAAAAGCAAAGCCCAAAAAATGATAAATGGAAAAAAAAAAAAACGGGTCAAAAAAAAAAAAAAAGAAATGGGTTAAAAACCTAATATTCTCTCCTTCATTTTCATCATTTTCCACTTCTCCATCTCCGGTTTCTTCTTCGTTTCTTCAATGGCTCCGTCGCCCGCCAAGCCATCCACCACCGACAACCTCTCACGCCACCTTTCTCTGCGGCCGCCCACCACCACCGCGACCCGCCACCGTGTTGGCCGCAGTCATGACCATCTCCTCGCGCCACGGCGTTATTTAAAAAAATCCTGACGCCCACCGCCACACCCTCTCAGTAGATGCTGAGCGACCCATTTTGGTCTGCCCGTCCTTTCCTTTGCAAGGTCGCCCGCCCAAGGTCTCCGCCCTTTTTTTTTTTTTTTTTTTTTTGTTGAAAACCGGCGGTTCACCGGTTCCCGGTTTTCACCGATTTTCGAACGGTTTTTCCGGTTTTGAGGTGGGCGGTCCAATAGCGGTTCTATACACCTCTATTGGGCGGCTTTGTGACGGTTCACCGGTCCGACCGGCCGGTCGGACCCGATTTTTAAAACATAGCTTGGGAAGGCTTTTTGGTGTGTTTTCATCGACGAGACCATTGCCACTCCAAGAGGTTAGTTCACGTAAACCCATAGCTATTCCGCATGCGTAGGATTTATGTGAAATGTTTATATGCATGATTTGTTGTTGAATTATTATTTGAATTAATATAGGATTAATTCATGCTAGTAATAATTGTTAGAATTAAATTTGTATTTAAATATTCATCCCGAATAGATCCGTGCAATTAATTCCCCAACACTTGCACTATCTTATACGATATAGTAGATCTCTTCTGGCTTGGTAGTGCCCCCAGACGTAGTCATTCCTGAAGAACTAGGTAACCAAATTGTTGTTCCTTAATTCCGTAGTTCCATTATTTTCCCCATAATTGCTTGCTTAAATTCCTAACCACTGGTATCAGAGCATCAGGCTCAAGGGATCTGTGGAGAGCAATTATGATGGGCCGGGTGGAAATCGCTGTTGAGAAGCTTGATGGAACGGATTTTGGATTTGTCGCTCGGTATGCGTCGGGCACAACCATTGAACGTCCGAGAACACACATGGCACTCGAAGCAAAAGCGGGTTGGTCGAAAGCAGAACCTTCGATTAAAGCCCCTGTGTCGAACGGGTTCCGTGAGGCGTTATGGAGTATGGGCGTTGTTTGGAGTAGGTGGTTGGATGCAAGATCAAGATGGGCGTTGACCGCGGGTCGAGATCATTTATCGGGTTAGATGCAAGATCAAGATGGGCGTTAGACACGTGCTCGAGATCGTTATATCGAGTTCATGCAAGATCAAGATGGGCGTTGACATGTGTGGTGAGATCGTTAGATCAGTTGGATGCAAGATCAAGATGGGCGTTAGACACGTGTTCGAGATCGCGGGGAATCGGTGGCGAATGATTCAAGGGAATGTTGTGGGGCGTTGTTTGGTTCTCGTGCGAATCAAAAACATTGGGGGCATTGCTTGGATCGAATGGACGTGAGGGTCCGTGTTGCGGTCTTGTGGGCGCAGTGATCTTGTGTTCGAGAAGGATGTTGTGGGACGTTGCTTGGATCAAGTGTGGATTCGAAGTCGAATGTTGAGGGACATTGCTAGAAGTGCGTGGTTTACTGCCGATGAGAGATTGGGAAGACGAGTTACAGTTGGAGTCACTCTCCAGGTGGGAGATTGTTGGGATTTTTGGAGTCCGAAGGCGGAATGAGTCCGGGGAGGACAAGGCGTTGAGAATGGGTCCGGGGAGGACAAGACGTTGGAATGAGTCGGGGGAGGACAAGGCGTTCGACCTAGTTGAGGTCGTGCACTTCCGCTCCATGTCCAGTCTCGGTGGGAGATTGTTGGGTTATGGAGCCCGAGTGAAACGGGATGTAGAAGGCGCAGGAGGAGAGTTTCGACCCGGCTTTCGAGGTCGAAAGGAGGTAAGCTCGATCAGCGCCCCATATCCAGTTATGGCGGGCGCTTCGAGCAATGTATGTGATCGCAGAACCACTCGACCATATTTGAGGTCGAGCGATTCCGGAGGCCCGGACGCGGAAATAGGGTTTCGGCGGATGGGCCAAATCTAGGGTTTTGGCCCGGTTAATTCGAAGTTTTTGTATAAATAACCCTGACGACCCTATTGTATCTTGCACTACTTGCACTATCTTATACGATATAGTAGATCTCTCCCTGCCTTGGTAGTGCCCCCAGACGTAGTCATTCCTGACGAACTGGGTAACCAAATTATTGTTCCATAATTCGTTGTTCCATTATTTTCTCCTATAATTGCTTTAATTCCTAACAACTGGGACGTTGTTTGGTTCTGGTGCGAATCAAAAATGTTGAGGGGCATTGCTTGGATCGAATGGACGTGAGGGTTCAGGTTGCGGTCTTGTGGGCCGCAGTGATGCAGGTTCGAGAAGGATGTTGTGGGACGTTGCTTGGATCAAGTGTGGATCCCAAATCTAGGTTTTCTGTATAAATACCCCCCTGACTCCCCCATTGTATCTTGCACTACTTGCACTATCTTATACGATATAGTAGATCTCTCCAGGCTTGGTAGCGCCCCCAGACGTAGTCATTCCTGACGAACTGGGTAACCAAATTGTTGTTCCTTAATTCCGTAGTTCCATTATTTTCTCCATAATTGCTTGCTTAAATTCCTAACAACGTGTATCAGAGCATCGAGTTAAAGGGATCTGTGGAGAGCAATTATGATGGCTGAAAGGAAATCGCCTGTTGAGAAGTTTGATGGAACGGATTTTGGATTTGTCGTTCGATATCTTGGTAGGGCACAACCATCGAACGTCCGAGAACGCACAAATTTCGAAAGCAAGTTGGTTGGTCGAGAAGAACCGCTCGACCAAAGCCCCAGGTCGAGCGGGTTCCGTAGGCAGTTCGCGGAGTATGGGGCGTTGCTTGGAGTAGGTGGTTGGATGCAAGATCAAGATGGGCGTTGACACGTGGCTGAGATCGTTGTATCAGGTTAGATGCAAGATCAAGATGGGCGTTGACACGTGGCTGAGATCATTTTATCAGGTTGGATCCAAGATCAAGATGGGCGTTGACACGTGGCTGAGATCGTTGTATCAGGTTGGATGCAAGATCAAGATGGGCGTTAGAAACGTGCCTGAGATCGTTGTATCAGGTTCTTGCAAGATCAAGTGTGGATCGGTTTAACGTTGAGGGACATACTTTCGGATCGAGAGTTCGCCAATGAGAGATGGGGAAGATGAAGTTCGTCTTGGAGTCGGGGTCTCTGTGTGGGAGATTGTTGGGATTGTTGGAGTCTGAGTTGCGGAATGAGTCCAGGGAGGACAAGAAGTTCGGAATGAGTCCAGGGAGGACAAGACGTTCGGAATGAGTCCAGGGAGGACAAGACGTTCGACCTAGTTGAGGTCGTGCACTTCCGCTCCAGTGTCAGTCTCCAGGTGGGAGATTATTGGGTTATGGAGCCTGAGTGAAACGGGATGCTGGGCGGAGGGCACTCGACCAGCACTCTAGGTCGAGCAAGTGTGCTCGGTCGAGCGCCCCCCCTATCCAGCTCCATGAGAGCTCTCGAGCAATGTATGTGATCGAGCAGAACCGCTCGACCAAGGGCTGAGGTCGAGCGGTTCCGAGGTTTGTACGCGGAGGCCCAGTTTCATCTTTTAGGGTTTCGGCCAGGATGGGTCAAATCTAGGTTTTCTGTATAAATACCCCCCTGACTCCCCCATTGTATCTTGCACTACTTGCACTATCTTATACGATATAGTAGATCTCTCCTGGCTTGGTAGTGCCCCCAGACGTAGTCATTCCTGACGAACTGGGTAATCAAATTGTTGTTCCTTAATTCCGTAGTTCCATTATTTTCTCCATAATTGCTTGCTTAAATTCCTAACAGTAATCATATGTTAATCGTAATCATATAAAGTTATGGAGTGGGTCTCCTGTGCACCAAGTGCACCGTGCACTCGGGTATAGGAGTGACCTATTAAAAAAATGAGACATTGTCATTAATGAAAAGGAGGATTCACAATAAAAAAAATGGACAGAGTCAAAGTAAGTGCACAGATCTAAAGTCTGTGCACCAATTTATGATGTGTAAAATATATAATTTATTTTGAGAAGGTCATAAGTTAGGGATAATAAACCTTCACAAGACGATCCCTTGTAAATTATATAATTTTATATACAAATTTTTCTTTTTTGGGACTTCGTAGGTACAAAATATTAGGGAACTATATACAAATAAATTAATTTCTCACCTCTCTATATGCTTGAACTTTTAGATGAGACGAGATTATTTTATAGTAACAAAGCCTTCAGACTCACGCTCTCGTCCTGAGTTCAAATCCCTTCACAAAATTTTGATGAATTGCACATAAATTAAAGTGCAAATGTATCCATGCATGTATATATAATAATCTTATACAAATTTGTAAGTTGTGAATTGTATTTATTCATGTATGATTGTTACGAATATATATAGTGACGGTATCATTAATCACTGCTAGACTGCTAGTCAGTCACATGGTATTCTATTTTCCGCTACGGCACACATTGACACATACAAGTCTACAAGGTAATCCAAAGAAAAAAAAAAGGAATGGAATTATAAAAAACGACAATAAAGACCCTCAACAGCAACATTAGCATTAGGATCTAGGAAGGTGGTTGTTCATCAAAGAGACGAAGAGAAATGGGCGAAAAAACTAAAAAAGGGGCATGCATGTCTTGGCATTATTAGGACGAATTAATGGACGATGCAAATAGACCATTATCAAAGTTACGTGACTATTTGTGATTAAAATGGACATTGTCAAAGTTGTTGGAACTAAATCAACGACAAAAAATTTTATAAGACTAAATCTATTTGAGGTCAAAATTATGTGACTATTTGTGATTAAAATGTGAATTAACTTGAATCCTTTGTTGGACACACAAATTAAAAAAGTATAGTAATAAGTAGAATTTTAAGGGGTAATTTGCTATACAGTAATTGTGTATATGTGTTGCCAAAAAATGTGCAATGATATTTGTGTAAAATTGTGGATATTGTGAAAGTGAAGTTTATGTACTAAGATTTTCTATTTTAGGAATGTGCAAGTTGTTTTGGGACATTCGAATAAAAAAATATGCATGTAATATTATTGACCGAAGAAGTAGTGTTGAAAGAGTATTTAAAATTAGAAATTGTTATAGTAATTGATTGTTAAATCTTTAAAAGTTGGAGGGTCCGTATTCAATGGGATTTAAATAAAATTTGTTCCATAATTTTTCATATTTATTTAAATGGCTTCATAATTATCAATATTTTCAATTTAATTTTTACATATATTCAATTTATTTAAATTTTATCCCAAATCGTGGAAGATCGACCAAAAACGCTTTAAGAAGTAAATCATTATGCAATCTAGATAAATCTTTATCACAGGTTATCAAGTGATTTTTAAGAACTACTCCATATCATTATGGATCTTAATGTGTATAATTAAGGTCCAAGTTCAAACTGTAAGTCCAAGCCCAATCTCTTCAAGCTGGCCCAACAATCTCAATCGGCCTCAATTAGAGGACCTCGTGGGCCTGAGCTACACTTCCAAATAGAGACTGATTGAACATAAATACTATATCACCTTCTGAAACCCAAAACCCTGATTTTTCAAATCCTATTTTTTCTCTCTGCCGATTTTCGAATTCGGGCTACACATAAGGAGATCAAACGGGAGATGATGTTGGGGATAGGCACCCTGTTCCGCTACGTCGCTGCGAGGCACGCCTACTCTGTTTCTGTCGCTCGCAAGGTAATCAATCCCCTTTTCCAATACGATTTCGTATGTTATGTTTGGTATGTGGAGAATTAGTATCTTGCGATTCCGTGTTCTAGACTCGGAATTTGTGAAATAAGGCATTACAAATTTATGTTCAAAATTCTTTCCAATGTAAGTCGTGTTTTGGTATTCAATTCTTGCATTTTGCATTTCGATTTCCTTTTACATTGATTTGAAATATACTATGTTAGATTGAACTTTTTTATTTGGACAATAATTTTACGTAATTTAGTTAATGCTCTTCTCTTCATGGAGATTTTGATTCGAATTCTAATGTGTTTGCAGTCTTATCTAGAGGGTAATGTCAAACTAGCTCAAGTACCTGGAAAAATCTCTGGTCCATGAAAGGATGACGATGTTGTTTGATACTAGAGGAAACAAGTGGCCCAGTTATGATGGCTCTCGGCCTACAGGAATATTTCTTGTTCGCAAAATTCCAGAACCAAACCTTGAGTACGTTTCAATGAAATTAATTAAATGCCTGCCTGTCTTTTTTCTCTCTTGTATTATTTATAACTGCTTGATTTTATAGCCTTGCCCATATGGGCACATCATCTGATATAGTATAGTTGATTTTTAAAGAGTTATCGATCAAATTGTTATAACTGATCTATTCTGAATCACTTTTTTTGTCTTTTTTAGGACTATTATATTCGTGTTGGTGATGTGGTAGTACATAAGGATCCTGCCTACCCGAATGAACTTATTGCACGAAAAATAGCTGCTCTTGAAGGTTCTAAGATTTTAATATGTTTGGCCTTTTGTGTCTTTCCGACTTGTCAAGGACACGTGTTGGGTAATAGTTAACAATGAAAAACTGAAGCTCAAGGTATAAAAAATATCATTCCAGTCCAGCACCTATTTTTCTGATAAACTACACGACTTTTTAAATTTGTTTATTTAGAATAACTGGCAATTGTTGGGTTTTTAATTCTTTTAAAGCTTGCTTTTGTCTGATTTTCTGTATAACAGCAAGCACATGATAGCCGATCATTCGGTCCAATCTGCATGCGAGACATAGTTGGACGGGATGTTTATCACCACAATCTGGGCTATGGTGCTGTAATCAATAGGTACGATTTACATTTCGAAGAGCCCATTCAGGTTTATTTAATTGAAATTGAATTTTACTTGTCATTTTCAGCGAACTCAGTGTAAAGAAAGACTCAGTTGTTATAGCAATGGAATTGGACATTGAAGTGTTGAAAAAGAAGGAAAAAGATTACTACCTCGCAATGGCAAACTCTTGTAATAACCAGGATCTTTTGAGATGGGTGGTGCAAGTGATGAATATAATTATTAATATACACTTTAAAGTATTTATATTTAATGTATTTTACATTTAATGTATTTAATATACATTATATACACTTTAAGCAAGGTTGTTAATATACACTTTAAACAATTATTGATTCACATTTAATATATTTATGTACATATTTATATTTTTAATTATTAAATATATTACTATTTAATGAGAATATTGTATTTTTTAATTAAAAAATTGCGTAACACGCGGACATTAAACTAGTAAATAATAAAGATCAAAAATTTATATGAGACAGAGTACAACTTAACACAAACCACACCAACTTTCTCAAAATGTTAAAGCGTCAATGTCCAAATTATAGCATGTCTCGTTCAAATGTGCCTAAGCTATTAAACATGGGAAGAAGAAAAAAATCTGATAATGGGTTTGAGTTTGCAAGGAACCGCTTAATTGTTGACCTGATATTTTGGATACTTTACGCATGTTGTTTGGGTCTCGAATTGATTTGACTGTCAATATATCTATAAATTTAATATACTTCCTCCGTCCCAATTTTGATTATCCGCTTTTCATAAATAGTCTTCCTAATTTTGTTTATCCATTTTCAAATAAGGCAATAAAACAACATTCAATACTATTTAATATTATTATTTATCTCCACCAAATTCACTTTACATCATTTAATACTATTATTTTCATTCACTAAACTCACTTTACACCATTTAATATTATTATCTTTTATTTTTTCTTAATCTCCGTGTCTATAGTAAATGAATAATAAAAAAATAAGAAAGGAGGAGTATGAGACAACTAAAATGAAATGAATTCGACACTAAACCATAGTTGAGCTCAAAAGATTAGGTTTCAAGATGTTGAGCTATACCATGAAATTGAAGAATAAAACAGATAGCTAGAGCTCGAGGTATGATTTAGGCTCAAACTTAATCATGATAATGTATCTAGTCAACTTGATTAAATCCGTGTTAACTTGAGGTTGTCAAATAGTGTAAGGGGTATGGTACCACTAAATTGCCATTAAAGGAATCATTATTCGTAAATCGTACTTTATTAAACCACACCAATATAAATAAAACTAAAAAAGGAGTTAATCCTTTAAGTACTCTACGCAATTGAAGTGCGACTGACCAAAATATAAATCTATATTTATCTATATTTATATTTATACTATATTAAAAAGTGACAATGGATGGGGAATCATTTTGAACCCTTTTACCCTTGCCAACTTTTATTTTGTATAATTTGGTCCCTGTTTATTTTGTATAATATTTTTTTCAATTTTGTCCCTTCTTTTATTTATTTTATTTTGTAAATTTGCTTAATAGCTACTTTTAGTTCTTTTACTCCTCAAATATTTTTAATTTATTCAATTTTGTTCTATCTTTTATTTATTTTATTTTATAAATTTACTTAATAATTAATTTAAATTCTCATTTTTTTATTGAATTAATTGAAAAAGAAATTATTATCTTTAGGATTATTATAATTCTTTTTTATGTCTAAGTACTCAAGGAAACATGCATATTATATTTGATACAATTATCTTTCAAATATGCAAGTTTACATGATGACTCTTGTTTAACTTTAACGCAAGAAATTAAAATTTGATAAAACAGTTTCTAAAAAAAATTACAAAAATTTCTTACGAACTATTTATGTAAAACGTGCAAAACACACGTGTTAAAAAACTAGTAATACTTAAAATTCTTCAAAATTGAACTCAACAAGTTTCCTTAATGAAACGACGATTTCGTCTATACCTTTGATTATTTCATGTGCTTACGGATTATTAAATCCAAAATTCTAATATTTTATTTCGTTAGATATATCTGCATAGATGTTATAGACTCCCTCCGTCTCATATCAATTTTCACAGTTAATTTTTACACGTATTTTTACGAGCGAGTTTTGTATTAGTAATTAAAATGATAAAGTGATTTTTAAGGAGGGATATGATAGATGAACCCCTCGTGTATCATACCACTCCATAAAAATCACTTTATCATTTTAATTATTAATACAAAACTCGCTCGCAAAAACACGTGTAAAAAAAAGTCGTGAAAATTGATTTGGGACAGAGGTAGTTAGTATGATATTTCCTCCGTCCCAATCTTCGTGGAATTGTGACTGTTCATAAACATTTAGTGTAATAGTAATAAAGTGGTGGAGTATGAAGAATTATTTATTAGTATTTTATATGATAAAATGATAAGTAATTAAGGATAAAAATGTTGTTTATTAATAATATTTTATATGATAAAGTGATAAAATAATAAAGTGTATAAATTATCATAAAAATTGAGAAAAAAAAGTGGGTATTTTATCATAAAGATTGGGACGGATGGAAGTTCCTATCATAATTAATTTAAAAAGTGTAAACAAATACAGGAGGCACCGCACAATGAACTATGGGCGGAATATTCCGCAGAACCGACGGTTACAATTTGATTTAACAAAGTGCTGCGATACTATCACTACCGTACGTTGAATTGCTAAAGTAAGACACAAGCCAAATACTTTGTGTGCCCCACTGTTTATTCCGAAAAGACGTGAATACCCCCAGACCACGCGTCTCTCTCTTTCAAGATGATGGGCATATCAGACCTTTCATCGAAAACGAATAACGACGACATTCGCGAAAAAGAATCGAGTAATTCACGTTGTTGTCCGATAGATTTTTATTTTCCCTATCCTTTCTTATCAAAACATCCGTTTACTTTACTGCTTAAATTTCAAGTTTCAGTTTCCGTAATCGATCATTGTTCGTAGATAGAGATGTATAGATACAGAAACTGTTTGTAATTTTGTTCTTATTTTTTTTTGGGGGCATCAAATCAAAGATGACGATGACTTGGAGGAGAGTTTTTAAGTCTGTTCAAGTTGTGGTTGCTCATGGGTTGCTTTTCTGTTTCACTCTTGTTCTTTCTCTCAAGCTTTATCATGTTGTTAACTATTCTTGGTGGTATGTGTTTCTTTTTTCTTTCTGTTTATCTGTCTTTTTGCCTTGTACAAGTTTTAATTTATTTGGGGGGTTTTGTTGATTGTTTAATGATTGCTTGGAAAGAATGGAACTTTGTGCAGTGGGCAGCTGTAATTTTTGTTCTAGGCGCGATAGTGAATGTGGGCTTTTTCTTTATGGTGTTAATTGTGTTGATTTTCTTGATATTCACCATATTTCAATTTCAATTTCTTTGTATTTGCTTTTCGGTTTAATTTTCATAGATTTGGTTGATTTTCTGAGATGGAATATTTTATGCTTTTAAATTTAGAAATTTCTAGATTTGTGAATATTGTTGCTGTAGAGGTTCTAAGCCGGGGGAAATTTTTCCGATTTGGGGAGAATGTCACTCTAATCTGCTCATTTGTATTAATTTTTTCTACAGTTGTGCCAAGAGCTATTTTTCTTTTGTGAGAAATTAGCTTTAGTGTAATATCGTGTATAATTAGATTTTGAGTCACTTTGAGCTCCCAATAATCGAACATGTTCAGCGAGTTGTGCCTGTTTCTGTAGCGGAGTCTTAATGCTATTAGAAGTGGAGACAGGGGCGAAGCAAGATTAATATATTTGGGGGCTACAACCCAAAAACAAAATTAAGAATATTGATCATTATTCATACCCGATATTTGATAATATAAAAATAGCAAGATGATTACCTTACGTAATATTATTTATGTTTTCTGCAGCAATAAAAAATGAGGGGACAAAATTTTCTTGAGTTACAGTGTGCCAGTAGAGTTTTTTTTTTTTTTTGGGCAGAAATGCTTCTACTATTGTTAGCTAATTCTAGAAAAACCGTAAGGCAAAATCATCTAGGTTTTAGTTTATTTTCTGTCTTTGCTTCATCTTTTCGGATTTTCTCCTCTTGTGAATACGGCGAGTAGACCTCAATTCATACTCGAGCAAATGGGCCATGGGGTCAGTAGAAATTACTTTTTCAGTAGTGCAACTTAGTTATTGGACTAAATTTGTAGCCCTACTGCATAGATAATTAATTTAAAATACAAGAAAATGAATATAAAGGCTAATTCAATTAGAAATGCTATGGATTTGTTTCAAGTTTGGGGGGGTTAAAGCCCCCTCATGAATCCACAAAGATACGCCGAGTGGAGAGAATGGGCTTCTTGATGAAAAGAGATGGAGGATGTTTAAGGTCTTAAGATAAATATAGAATGATACTCCCTGTTTGTGGTAGCACTCAGATTTTCTTAACCTAATACCATGCTTTTTTCATGCTTTTCATGTGATTGCTTCTTTGTGTATTTTTCTGTAGGTTGATATTTTCACCTATATGGTTGTTTCATGCTGTTGTGGCAAGAGGCAGATTCTCCTTGCCTGCCCCATCTATGCCTCATGGTCGCTATGTACGATGAATATACTCCGCTAATTTAAAGATTATCATTTGGCAACATAATTTTTTTTTTCTTACTTGATTAGTGCCTGAATTATATCATTGTTTGAATGCTTCCATTGACAGTGGGCACCATTTCATGCCATTGTGGCTACTCCGTTGCTCATTGCTTTTGAACTTCTCCTTTGTGTACATCTTGAGCGGAGATATGGTAAACTTCCTTATCCCTCATATGTTATTGCCAAAAGTTGCAGAATCAGCAAAATGATTTTCATAGTTATCCATTACTTTGATCTTCTAGAAAACAGTCACAAGTTCATCGTTTACTAACCACAATGTTATAAATCTGCAGCTGTAAATTTGAAGATTGTATTTCTGCCTCTGCTAGCTCTAGAGATTGCAATTTTGGTTGATAACATTAGGTAATACTTCCCTCCTTGTAAAACATTTTTAAATCTCTTCAAGAAATGAGCTTTTAGTTATAAGGCATACGATGTGATTTTGTTAATTCTTTTTTCTTTTTTATATTATTCTGCTGCTTAGGATGTGTAGGGCCCTCATGCCTGGAGAAGACGAAAATATCAGTGATGAGGCAATTTGGGAGACTCTTCCTGTAAGTTTCAAGTTAATAATCTGAGGTCATTCAACTCTAAATGTTTTGAGTCCTTTAAGCTAGTTGCTGGAATTTTCTCAAAATAACTTATTAAAAAGGCAATATCTTTACCTTCGTTTGACTAACATGTAAAGCATTGTGCCATCTTGGCTAAGAAATCCAAAATATTGTAAAGCCTAAAGAGGAATCCATTATCATTATCCACAAGTGGAATCCATTTGCATGTTATGTTCCTTCATATCCCAAATTATATGTTAGGGATAGGGATACTGATTGGATAAATTTGGAAGAACTGTGTTAAAATAGTTGAAACGAAAATTAGTTAGAAACAAAATTTAACCTCCAAAACGACAATTTTTATGAAACGGAGGGAGTACTAATTAGCCTAGACTGTTTGATATTTAGTGAAAAATCTAGTACTGATTGCCACTATTATTGATGATTAAAATGCCCAAATAAAAGGAAAGTTATTATTTATTCTTTATCAAGTATATTTAATTTGTTCTAATATATTATTGCATCCTCGCACATGATAAATTGAAGCTTCCGAATTATCTCTTTTCTCTTCTCTTCTCTTCTCTTCTCAGCACTTTTGGGTTTCTATCTCAATGGTCTTCTTTATTGCTGCAACAACATTTACACTGCTGAAGTTATGCGGTAAATTAAACTTGTAGTATTATATTAAACACATTATTTTGAGGACATGTCATTATTCCATTTACAATGCTTCGTCTCACGGGTTATAAGCAGGCGATGTTGCTGCTCTTGGCTGGTGGGACCTCTTCATAAATTACGGGTAAATAATTTTATTTTTTTCCTTTATGCAAACAGCATCCATCCTCTCTTATCTAATAGTATAAAGGTTGTGTCTTTGGTTCTCAGTGTTGCAGAGTGCTTTGCATTTCTTATTTGCACGAAGTGGTATAATCCCGCAATTCATAGACGTTCGAATCTCACAGCTGCATCTTCATCTACATCGAGTATTAGATACCTTAACTGGAACAACGGTATCTTGGTATCGTCTGAGGATGTTAATCAAGACCACACAATGTGCAGTTTACAAGACATTGGTGGGCATGTGATGAAAATCCCATTTATTGGTTTTCAGATCATGCTCTTCATGTACTTGGAGGTACGTTTGTCTAATAGAATTCTGGTTAAACTTCTAATCGGTTCGTTATTTCCTCACTGTTATAGTTTTCGATTCCAGGGAACTCCTCCTGGTGCTAAATTTATTCCAATTCCGGTTCTGTTTTCTCCTCTTCTATTGCTGCAAGGCATTGGATTATTGTTCGCCATGTATAGACTTTTCGAGAAAATCACAATCTTACTAAGTGATGATGCTGAAACGGGAAGCTCATTTAGACTTCCAGCAACTGCTTATGACTATATGGGATTTCTGCGTCGTGGATCGAGGTAATGATGATCGATTTGATGGAAAAAGGTGTAGAATTTTCTAAGCTCGTGCTCTTTTGTAAACATTTGTGCATATTTCTTGATTCAGGTTATTGGGATGGTGGTCAATTGATGAAGGAAGTCGGGAAGAGCAAGCTCGACTTTACTGTGCCTGGGAATCTGGGTAAGTTTTTGTACTTTAAATCTCACAATACATTTCTTGAAGTATTTTTTGCATTAATGCTAACCTCAAAACTTTGTTTAATGGGATTATGATAATAGTGGAATTTGCACCCACAAAAATTACTTAGTACACCCTCCACTCAGTCAAAATTTGCTTCAAAAAGTCAAAAACACCCTCAAATAACTTTATATCCTCAAAAATACTCTTATGCTTTTGAAAGGTTATTTCATTAATTTTAAACTCATTTTTCTTCAAATTTTCTGAAAATTGTATAAGAGCCTTAGGTTTATTTATTGCATTTTCAAAATCTTAAAGTGTAAGAAATACCTGATGCTGAAATCTGATTGAATATTTCATATGGATTCGACGATGCCAAAATCGTAAAATGTAAACGTCACTTTATTATCTACCCCAATAGCTCATTAATTGTCTTTATTCCCAACAGGTACAATACTTTTTCACCTGATACTGTGAAGAAAATGCCCAAGTCTGAGCTTGCTAATGAGGTGATTATCTTAACTTATAATTTTGTTGGAAAATTTTGTTTTCTTGGTTTGGTTTGAATTTCTTGTAAATTCTATTATATTCATTCACGCTCGAGAATTTCTATACTTTTTAAACGATATACTACAATATATTGCTATTTTTACCAGATGTGGAGGCTTCAATCCGCACTCGTTTCGCAAACAGAGATCACAAATATTGGCCAGGAGGAGTTCGAAAGACTACTAAACGTAAAATTTCAACTACTATTTGATCTCATTTTCACTGAAATCGAACAATCACTAATATTGACTTCTTTAATCTCTCAGGAAAAAATACTGTGCCGAGTTTGCTTTGATGAACAGATAAGTGTAGTTCTGCTCCCTTGCAGACACTACGTTCTTTGCAGGTATTGCATACGTACGAAAAGTTTCTGTCTTTTTACAAACATAATAATGTAAGAATATCTGATGATGGTTGGATATATATGTCTGTTTATTGGCAGCACCTGTTGTGAGAAATGCAAGAGGTGTCCCATCTGCCGCGTGTATGTTGACGAGCGTTTGCATGTATACGACGATGTATAGCTACTTATTATACAATACAATACAGGGGCCTGCAGGTAAATTGAAGTAGATTTGTAGGAGGGTGATTGCAGTTTTATCGAGTCATTTCACCATCATAGACTGTGAATACTTCCATTTTGTAATGTTGGAATATTTGTTTTGTATATATAAAATTTCAAAGTTACTCTTTGATTATTTTGCTTCAAGATTCCGATGAATAAGCCACAATAGGGTGTTTTCCTGCTAGAAATAGCCATAAATAAGTTAGAAATACATTCCATTTCCTCTCGTTATTGATTTCTTTTGCTAAATTAGAAAAAATGCCAGTCAAGTTTTTATTTTGAAAAATGACATCTCATATATATATTTATTGGAATTAACAACCAAAATATAGTTTGAACTTAAAGTCGCACAGAGAGGAAGATATTAAGGTCCAAAATATATTTTGAATGGCAATTTTTCAAAAAGAAAAAATATTGGGTGATGTTTTTCCAAATGAAAATTTGAAAGTGACATTTTTGTCGAGAAAAGAAAATTATATCTTAACGATATTATAAACTTTAATCAAAAGTGGGATCAAGTTGAAATGTTTTGTCGGGTTCTACGACAAAAGTGCACATCTGGGAAGGAAATGAGGGTTTTAAGTTCATGAACCTGGAGAGTGTTACAGGTCATTAAGGTTGTCCACAAACATCATATAACCTTGCCTAGCTATAACCTAACTCAAGAAAGGGACACTTGGGCCTACCAACAAAACCAATTTGGACTTACCGGCCCCAAACATATAGCCTTTTCTAGATAAGTGGGCTCACAATTAAAGAATATCTAAAATCCATCAGAAATCTTGGGTTCTAAACTTCTAAGGACACATGAAGTATATAAATGCCAGAGAAATATCATTCTTGCTTAAAAATTAAAATCAAAGAAGATAAAAAATTAATAGATTTATCTTATGTGGGTAGGGCTCATTAGGGTTGTCATGAATTTTTTTCTTCCCTCATTTATTTTTCTTCAATTCATGTGATGCCAGGCCAGGACATGAAGGACCTCGACAACCTGGGCAATGCATACACATTAGGAAGTAATCAGGTTCAAATAAGGTGTTATCCTTTTCGATTTTAAATGATGCATCTCTATTGGTCGGCCCATTTACAAAAATTGAAAAGGAAATAGCAACAGGGTGGCCACTGATATGACCGTACACTGGTATCAAATGACAAGACAATTCTCGTGCCACTCCAAAATTATCAACAGTGTTTAATAAGTAACACATTTCCTGTTTCAACTTTGTTTTAGGTTTTTGATGTATGTATCAAAATAGGATAAAATTAAGGTCATCTTTCAAGAGTAACTAAAATTCAAAATCATAATTTCCGAAATGAAATGTGATTATGATATCTAACCAACTTATTCTAGAATAATATTTATTAATTTGTCCAGTTCTGGCTTCTAGTAGTCGTCAAGCAAGAACTCAAATTGAACTATGATGCCGCCCCCATTAGAGGGACCCACTGATTATCCATAGAAAATTAAAACATGACATAAGATTTAACTAAAAATACAAATATAATCCACAAGAACTGACTTCTTGTACAAATCAAAGGCCAAAAGACACCAAATCAACTAAACAGATTACATGTCAAACCCAAATCTTAGCGAACTGTCAATCATGGTACATGACAATTATTTCGCCATGATTTGTTTGTTATAACTATATATCATCGATCTTAACATATTTTAATTAATCACTTTGGTTGGTAAGCTTCTATACATTTTAAAATGGTAAGCTTCTAGACATTAGTTAGTCATCTTGACGTATTGCATGTTGTATCTGCATTAATTTATTGAATGACGATGAATGTGACTATGTGAGTGACCGTGATTTTTATTCTTATATAAATTTAAATTTGTAATAGTCTAAGTATTTTGAGTTGGTAGTAATATAAACCAATTAAAGATTTAGACATGTAATGACAAGTGACAGCAGTTGCAAGGCTCAATGAGATGCCTAGAGGGAATCTGTCCAAATTTACTCAAACACTTCGCTATCATATCATATCAACATAGAATTAAGTTTGTGTAATTTTTATAGTAATTATATAACGGTAGTGCATGTTGCACATACAACAAAATTTGCATTGATTGGAATATAACTAAAGCAAGATTTAACTTTTTTTTAAAGGTCAAATGATGAATAAAATTCAAGACCTCACGATATAAATATTAAGGATAATTGATATGTATATCCTTAATAATAAGTAGTAAAATTATATACTTGTGAAGTAGAAGTTAGATAGTTGTGTCATAATATCTAGCAATAATTGGGTATGAATGCAAATTGGAGGAATGAAAAGTAGCATGCGGATATGGTAAAATGTGAGAATGATTTGTGCCCATGAATTTATCAAGTGTGAAAACTTCCAAATCTTAAAGGCTCGTAGGTTGAAGAAGTAGGCTCGTAGTTTGGTCCTATACATGGGCCTCGGAATGGGTAAACACACGTATATATGTGAACACTCTAGGTGCATGCATCGCACCAATCCGATTCTTTTTATCCAAAATTATTTTTTTTAAACATATTGTACGTATTGTAATTTATTTAATACTTTGAATACGTATAAATATATTTATGAAATGGTATATAGTCATATATGCATACGGATGTCGATAATACCAAAAAAAAAAAGACGAAAAGTTAATATAAATAAATATATCGTGCGGACTGCGGAGCTCATTGTTGTAAAAAAGCCGCGTGACGAAATTGGATACGGAATTCATTTATCAATTGAATTCAAAATGTGTCTCATTTTTCATGTTATAGTAAGCCTTCTACAAAATCATCTCACGGATGCATTTCGTGAGTAACAAAAGGAAATACTCTCTCCGTCCCGAAATTATTGTCCGGTTTACTGTGTGATCGATTTTTAAGAAAAAATGATAAAGTGTTAAAGTGTAAGGGGTTAAGTGAGTGGCAATTTGTGTAATTTATATGTATTGTTTTTGGTGTTTATATTGATGAAACTTTCCATTTTAGGAAAGTGGACAAAAATTGTGGGACGCCCAAAATAGAATACTGGACAATAATTTTGGGACGGAGGGAGTATTATAATCAAATACATAACTTTTTTTATTAAATTTTTTTACTACATTTTAGGTCATTTGTTTTATACCCTTTTATCTAAGAGACTTGATTTTTAATTACTGAAATTATTTACTATAATTAAGTCAAACTTTGGTTCCAGCTTAAATTTAATTGTTTTTCATGTGGTGTTTTCTCCCAAGATTTACAATCGTAGTGGTCTAAAAATTATGAGGCATAACAAAACAAAACAATTCAACGAGAAATACCTTCTTTAAGAAACTATTTCAGAATTAGTAATCATTTTAAGAATGAGACACTCTTTTGTATTCTAATTATTTTGCAATAGACGATAAAAATTATAAATAATAAATAAATGAGTAATATCGGTAGACCTTGATCATCTCATGAGTCCACTATCCCATACAATTATTTATGTTAATTTCATGAAAATAGTGAGACACCAAAATACAAGAAAATAAAAGTGGAGGTCAAAAAGGGGAATATAGAATGATTATGGTGGGGTTGAGAAGATAAGAAAGCGCACGTGGGGGAGATAAGGCTGTCATTTTGAGTCATCCACTTTTGCCCTTTTGTGCTTTCTTGAGATAGCTAATCCTTTTCGTGGCCGACACCTCCCCGTCTCTCAACATCAATTTTATTTCAATTTGTTTCTAGTGACACCTTGAATTTCTTTTCTTCAATATAATTTTTTTTAACTAATTTTAAGGTTCACTATATAAGTGTCAGGGATGGTAATAATAATGAGTATTATTGAATGATAGAATATTATTGAATTATTAATTGAATTGTTATTGTTTTGTTAAAAAATTAATAATGGGTATTATTATAGGAGGAGGAGGATTGAGTGAGTTATTATAGAGGTGAAATTGGGTATTGAAAATAGGGTAGTCAATTCTTTACTTCGATTCACACTACAGGAGTATCAAAAACTGTCAAGTTGTATGTTGTATCAAAAAGTGTCGGATATCGACCGACATCATGATACTTCCACACATATTCGGTGGTGTTAGAATGATAAAGAATATCATGTATGCATGTGTGCATGGCATGAATGCAAAAAGAAATGATCATGCATGCACAGATGATGGAGGTGAGGACCACAAGATGTACAAGGCAGCTGGAATAGAGAGAAAGACAGCTAGCCCTAAACGGGCCTTGCTAATAGGAACAATACCGGTTGGTGTATGATTCTTGTTTGGTAGTATAGGACCAATAGTAGTAGAGCACGTGTAGATCTTATCGACAAACTTTGTATTGCTATGTATGATGTAACAGATGATAACAAATATGGTATGAAAACAAATGAACTTTTGAGCACTCTATTCAAGTGATACCTTTTAAGCTTTTCTCTATGACTATATGCAATTTTCAACATGGTATCAAAGCTGCAGGTTAAAATCTGCAGTCTCTGTGTCTTTCCCCTTTTGTTTTTCCCTTTTCTAGCTTAGAAACATGGCTAGCTCATGTGAGAACTCCAGATCTGGTGGAACTTCTTCCTTATCCTCACAGCCCTCCTTTCATATTCCCTTTCACCAAATAACTGTGGTGAAACTCACAGAAAACAATTATCTTGTATGGAAACAACAAGTCCTTGCAGGAGTAAAAGGTCATGGACTTGAAGGTTTTCTCACCGGGAAGAAAGTTTGTCCACCAGAATTTCTTGAAAACAATGGAGATGGAGAAGGTACAATCAATCCTGATTTTGAAATTTGGAACAAGCATGATCAATTGCTTGCATCTTGGTTGTTAGGCACTATTTCTGAAAGTTTGCTCATTAGCACAGTAGGGTTATGTCATTCTAAGGAAATTTGGGAAAGATTAGAGTCTGATTTTTCTAGTCAATCTAGAGCTAAGATTATGCAGTATAAACAACAACTGCAGAATCTCAAGAAAGGATCTCTTTCTATGAGAGATTACTTGAACAAGATTAAGGGTTGTTGTGATATCTTGAATGCTTCTGGTCATAGGATTAGTGATGAGGATCATTTGCTTTACATAATGTCTGGTTTGGGATCTGAATACAATCCTGTTATGGTGTCCATTAGCACCAGATTTGATCCAATCAATGTAGCAGAGATAAGTTCTTTGTTACTAACCTTTGAAGCTAGGCTTGAAAGTGTTGTAAGCAACTCTTTCAGCACTGATGGATATGGGCCCTCTGTGAATCTCACCACTCAAGAAAACAAGACTGGTTTCAACAACACTAATTTTGGAAAATGAGGTGGAAACAACAACAATAGAGGTGGCAGAAGCTCCTTCAGAGGTGGATCTCAGAGAGGAAGAGGTGGAGGAAGGTCAAGTGGACCTAGATGCCAGATTTGCTATAGAACAAACCATACTGCAGATAAGTGTTTCTATAGAGCCAATCTGGACTATGTGCCTCCTTCTCACAACCAGAATCAGAACAACAACAACCATCAGCAGTTCAACAACTCTAATCAGAAGTCTTATCAACCTTCTGTGAATTCTGCTAGCTTTGATGGAGAAAAATCAACTATAGAGAGTTCATGGTACCCTGATTTTGGAGCTTCAAGTCATGTCACTTTTTACTTGAACAATCTGAGCTTGGGTTCTGAATATCAAGGAACAGATAGAGTGCATATGGGGAATGGTACAGGTTTGCATATATCTCACCTTGGTTCTTCAATTATGACTGTGCCTAACTCTGATAAATCATGTTCTAATTCTTTCTTGCTCAAAAACTTACTTCATGTGCCTCATATTAAGAAAAATCTGCTCAGTGTTTCTCAATTTGCTAATGATAATCATGTGTACTTTGAGTTTCACCCTTCATATTGTCTTGTGAAGGATCAAACCACCCATCAAGTTCTTCTGCAAGGGGCTCTTGATCAAGGCCTTTACAAATTCAGACTCATTACTCCATCATCTCCATCTTCCATGTCACCATCTCACTCTTTTCACTCACCTCCATCACCTCCTCCATATCACTCTCCATCTCATAATCCTGAACCTACTCCACTCATTACACCTATTGCCTCACCATCTCACTCACATAACTCTTCTCATGACCAGTCATATATTAAATCATCAAGTTTTGATATTGATAATCATGTCATCTCTCATGAATCTCTAGACTGTACAGGTTTACTGGCTCAACCTGCTCAGAACTTACATCCCATGGTTACTAGAGCAAAGATGGGATCTTTAAACCAAAGGTTTATGCTCTTTCCACACATTCAGAAACTGAACCTGCTACTCATGTTGAAGCTTTATTTGATCCCAATTGGAAAGCAGCCATGGATGCAGAATATGCAGCATTAATGAAGAATGCTACTTGGAATCTCTCAGTCTTGCCCCCTACACACAATCCAATTGGTTGTAAATGGGTGTTCAAGGTTAAGAAACATGCAGATGGCTCCATTGCAAGGTATAAGGCACGACAAGTAGCTAAGGGTTATACTCAAGTTTCAGGTTTTGACTACATTGACACATTCTCTCATGTAGTTATGCCTGTTACTATCAAGATATTGCTCTCCATTGCTCTTTATCATTCTTGGCCTTTACATCAACTTGATGTTGATAATGCTTTTCTTAATGGTGACTTGGACTTTGAGCTATACATGGTGCAGCCTCCAGGTTTTGAGTTAGCAAAGGGGGCCAACATGGTCTGCAAACTCAAAAAATCCATTTATGGATTGAAACAAGCCTCAAGAGCTTGGACTTCAAAATTTGAATCTGTATTGAAGAATCTTGGTTTTTCTGTTTCCTAAGCAGACAATTCATTATTCTTCAAACATCATAAGGGTGTTACTATCTTTATAGTTGCTTATGTTGATGACATAATCATAATAAAGCTCACATCCCTTCAAATCGGAGAATAATTGGTGATTTGAGGAAATTCTTTTCTCTTAAAGATTTAGGGGAACTAAATTACTTCCTTGGGATAGAAATTAAGAGGACCAGTCATGGAATGTTCCTCTCATAGAAGAAATATGTGGAAGAACTTCTAAAAATGGCAGGTATGGAGTCAGCAAATGGATTGAGTACACCAATGATTTCATGAAACCTTTTGTCCAAATTTGAAGGAGATCCCATTGTTGATCAGAAATACTGAAGTTTGGTAGGTGCTTTTTACAAGATCTTTCTTTGTGACAAGGCCCGATATAGCCTATTCAGTGAATAAAGTGAGCCAATTCATACAGAATCCCTTAAACACTCATCGGAGAGCTGTTAAGAGAATATTGAGGTATTTGGCTGGTACTAAAGATTTTGGGCTCAATCTGCAGAAGCCTCAAGATTTGAAAGTGATAGATTTTGGCCGATGCTGATCGGGCGCCAGATTTGGATGATAGAAGGTTAGTTTTGTGTCATTGTGTATATGTGGGTGGAAATCTTGTATCTTGGAGTTCAAAAAAGCAAGTGCGATCGTTTCAAGGTCCTCAATGTAGTTTCGAAAGTCTGAAGTTTGGCCACGACCACTTGTGAAGTCATGTGGATTAGGTCATTATTGGAAGAGATACAACAAATCAAAGAACAAGGTTCCTACCATCCGGATTGATAATCAAGGTGCAATCTCTCTACCAACAATCCTGTTTTTCCATTCAAGAACCAAACATACGGAATTAGACTTGCACTTCATCGGAGAGAAGGTTGCAAGAAAACAAATTCAAGTATTAGACGTGCCAAGTTTGGATCAAGCAACTGATATCTTCACCAAAGCATTAACAGGGCAATTCTTCTATCGCCTACGAAACAAATTAAGTGTAGGACTTCAAGGCTCCTTCGAATTGAAGGGGGATGTTAGAATGATAAAGAATATCATGTATGCATGTGTGCATGGCATGAATGCAAAAAGAAATGATCATGCATGCACAGATGATGGAGGTGAGGACCACAAGATGTACAAAGGCAATTTGGAATAGAGAGAAGATGACTAGCCCTAAGCGGGCCTTGCTAATAGGAACAATCTGGGTTGGTGTATGATTCTTGTTTGGTAGTATAGGACCAATAGTAGTAGAGCACGTGTAGATCTTATCAGCAAACTTTGTATTGCTATGTATGATGTAACAGATGATAACAAAGATGGTATGAAAACAAATGAAATTTTGAGCACTCTATTCAAGTGATACCTTTTAGGCTTTTTTCTATGACTATATGCAATTTTCAACAGGTGGACTAAGATCGGATGCAAGCAATGAAGAGAAGTTTGCTGAGTGGGATGATGAGCTCGCGGCATAGCGATTTCGACCTAAGTTCGTACTTAAGTGGCGAATTAGCGGCACGGTGATCTCGACATTGAGGCTATCCGAGCTCGCAATAGAATCACCCGAGTTAAGCCATGAGAAATCTTTTGGCCTGAGCTCGTCAATAATCGACGTGTCAGAAGATCTTTTTATAAAAGGAAAGAATCACCTAGAAGTACAAGTCAAGACAGCTACAAAGAGAGAAAAACAGAGTTGACATTCTAAATACTTACAGACTCAGATAGATGTCATCTCAAGACTGGAATGTCTATAGCTACTCAAATCGTCTAGCTGGATGTTAGAGTCCAAATAGTATCAAAGTCATTTAATGAGTTGTACTTGGGCATTAAATACAGTACTAGGGCTAGCTAGGGAGCTAGAATCACTCTCCAATTTGTACTATAATTAGTGAAATTTATGTCTAACAAAAGGGATTCGAAAATTTATGTCCAACATATTTATTGTTCTTCATTGAGTTCATTCATTTGCAATCATTTACATTAATTATTTGTTGAGTGCCACTAAACACACCTCAAAATCCTCTAAACACACACCATTTGTTAAGCATACCCCAATAAAATTTAAAAGTTAACATGCATTACTAAACACACCCCATTTCTTTCCTATTATATTCTTCCTCTATCAAAATAGAAGAATAACACTTTCTTATCTTTCATTTTCTCATGAACATTTCTCTGCTAATAAAACCATTTGATTCATTTGTATTCATTATTTTTTTATGAAAAAATCCTTAAAATTTTATATAAAATCAGAAATGTATTATAAAAAAATCAACTAAATTATTTCAAACATAACTGAGTTCAAAAAATTAATTAGAAAAAAAAATCATAAAAAAGCTAAATACAAAATAAAATATTAAAAATTCAACTAAAATTTAAAAAATAATTAAATTGAAAAAACTGAAAAAATTAAATGAAATATGTAAAATATTTTTAAAAAAAACAACTAAGTCTAAAAAATAATTAATTAAAAAAACAGTAAACCTAAATAAAATCTGAATAAAAAAATTCAATTAAATTAATTTTGAAGATTTATTTATTTTTTAATATTCTATTTAGTTATATTTTTTTTAATTTTTCTTAATTTACTTATTTTTGAAGATTTACTTGTTTTTTTATAATATTTTAAAATTTAATTTAATTTTTTCAGATTATTTTTTTCGATTTTTGCTTATTTGATTTTTTTTTAATTTAGTTCTTTTAAAAGATATATTCATTGTTTTATTATGTTTATATTTTAATTTATTTTCTTCAAAATTTTCAATTATTTTTCCATGTATAAATTTTAAAAAAGATAGGTTGACAAAAAGTAAAGGATCAATTTCAAAGTTAAAAATTTAGAGGACTAAAATCAAAGTAAATAAAATTTAAAAGATAAACAATACCACATATTTAATTATATAGGGAGACTTAGTCATTTATATATATATATATATATTTTTGTCTTAAAAGTTATGGGGTGTGTTTAAAGGATTTTGAGGTGTGTTTAATTAGTGGCACTCTTATTTGTTTGTTAGTCAATCTCTTAAGTCACATTAAACAAATTCACCTCATTAATTTGGCTATCAACACAATATTAATGAGAATGAGTCTCATTACCTCTTCAATTATCCACCAACCAAGCGAATTATTACAATTTTCAAATTCTTAGTTTTATAATCAATTAATAAGTATATAAAAAAAAATGTATCAAATTAAGAAAAAATAATTCTCATATGATTACCTTCAATCAATCTCTCTGTTTCACTTCTCTCTTACTATTTGAAAAATTAAAGATAAAAAAAATGTTTTTTTTAACCAATTTGAAAGAAAAGTTGAGAATTATTAAATTGATAATTAATTCAAAATAAAAATTAATTTATGTCGACACGTATTATAAAACGAAAGAAGTAGTATTTCTTCCAACAATATAACCGAAATTAAAAGATGAGTTGAGCACCAAAATGACTAGGTCCACAAAACGTGTTTAATTCTTTATTTTAAACTTATATTTTAATCTTTATTTTTAACATATTTTAATCTTATATTTTCGTTAACATTATATGTTGTGTACATTGTACTCATTATTTTTACAAATGTCATATTTATTAAGAAAACATACCGAACTAAAATGCAATATATATATTGAACTTAAATTTGCATGCAATCTGATTTGCATTGGGTAGTTTGCTTAGTTGGAGAGCAGAGCACTGTTGATGCCGTTTGGTTGTAGACAAACAGATAAAACAAAATCAATTTATTTCATTTTCTCATGATACTATAATTTTTAACGATTAATTAGAAACAATTGAAACAAACTACGCCTAACAACGACATTTTTATAATTACCAACCATGGAGTGGTTATTTGGCATGCTATATAACTGCTTTAAGCAGCCAAAAAAGACGAAAAAGTGTGTTTAATTTCACTACATAACATATTTGATTGGTCACGCCTTCTAGACATGCTCTTACTCATTGAGAAAAATACTTAAAAAAAAAAACTAACTAAAAGGATTTGCAATGCCGTTTGACTAATTGAAAAGGCGTGGTTGAATTTGCCATCATATTTTTATCCACTTTAATGATTTTATAGGACTAAGATACTTTATATTAATCTTGAAAATTGATAGCAAAATCTTGCTTTTTGGATTGTTGGTTATCCCATTAATCATTGTAATAGAAGCTAATCACTACGCTTTGATCAGGATATGTAAAAGTTAAATTCTTTTTTTAGATGCAGTAAAAGTTAAATTATATTCTAATTAGAATTAGAGGAATGTTGGCAAATAATATTTAAAAAAATTATTAAGGTTAATTTTAAAAGTATTTTGGAGCTTATAATATATTAAAGTTTACTTTACATTTTTAATAATTAATGTATTTAAACGATAAATTTCAAAATTTATTAAATGTGACTAAATTTTTTTGTGAAATGTTCTTTATGTTATCTTATAATTAGGTACAAGGAAGATATAATTAACAAAAGCTTGTTGGAGTTTCCTCTCCCCCTTATTTGTGAGAGCTTATTTTTATATATTTTTTTAATGATTCAATTGCTATCAGTATAAGAAGATTAATTTGTTTTGTCGTTGGAAAAAAATTACACTTTATTTAATATGTATATTAATAATTTATCCGGGTATAGTTTAAATTGAAATGGAAAAGCCTATCTCTATTCCCGAACTAGAAAAAACGTCTAGATTCACAAATATGGCATGCTAGCTCATACGTATTTTGATACCATCACCTAAAGAAGAGAAACCAAAATAGAATAAAACGGAGTAAATTAAACCATCAGATTCTAGGAACAGTATTTTTCACCTGCCTAAACACACCTGACTCCTGACTCCTGAGCATTAACCTAGCTATATACTTAAATGGAAAAAAGAATCCAATATATATTCATAATTTCCCCAAATTGCAGATTATTGAAAAAAAAAATTAACTAATTAATTTGGTAAGGGAGTAAAAATAAATTTCATTTCATTTCATATATTGTTGCTCACAATCATTTGTAAATTTGATTTTGTACTCTTTTTGGAGCAGGAAATACCATAATCCTCGTCTCATATGAGGGTGAAGAAAAGTTTTGATGTTGATTCTTGAATTTGATCCACATCTTTACAAATACTGAGAAGTTAATTATCTAGTAATGATTCCCACAAACTTTGGAAACTGAGCCTAGCTACACTTCTCCTTTTCAAGATTTCTGGGAAAAGAATAAAAATCAAAAGACAAATTAAATAAAAAATCTATTTTCAGACTTAGGTAACCAAGATTTCCCGTGAATCAACAATTCAGACGCAATCACAAATACCAAACAATTTAGATGCAAGAAATTAGATCCGAAAAAATGAAGAATGAGATATGGAGAAGCGAGAATTTAATGATATATTGATTTCATCATGTATACAAGAAATTGCAGGGGAGGAGGGGGCTAATTGCTACAAAAGAGTGGAGTT
Organism: Stenogyne calaminthoides; assembly: GCA_037126765.1. NCBI lineage: Eukaryota > Viridiplantae > Streptophyta > Magnoliopsida > Lamiales > Lamiaceae > Stenogyne > Stenogyne calaminthoides. The sequence goes on from JBBCBC010000042.1 coordinate 2,629,897, forward strand.
TGAAGGCTAACAACTAATACTACTACTATATATATATATATCGTTGGCTGCTATTTACACTCTAATCGATCAACAAAGTGGAGAAATTAAAAAAGAAAGTAATTTCAATTTCATCATCTTCATCTTGGTTGAATAAGTTAATCATGGTAGCAAAGAAGCATAACGACGCAGCGTCTGATGATGTAAAGACGTGCCCTTTGTTGTTTCAAAACTCCTGCAATTCCTCTGCTCGAAATTCTTCTCTTGCTGCTGTTGCTGTTGCTCATTTTCATTTTGTGTTTGTAAATGATGTGAGAGAAACTAGTTGATGTGTTTGTTGCTAGTGAGAGAGAGAGAGAGATGGGGGTGTTGATTTGAATTGAATGATTGGGTTGGAACTTGGAAGAGGTAAGAGGGGTTCTTATAGGGAGAGTTAGAATTGGATTTGGGGGGAATAGGAAGTGGTGTTAATAAACATTGGTCGAACTATGGGGCATCAAAACGACCTGGTGCTTCACTTGGGATTCCTTCTAATATCCATTTAACTATCCCCCTACCCCACTCCAACTCTACCCTCCATTTTTACCTTTTTAAGAAGACACATAAATGTACTTTTCCCTCAATAAATTACAATTCTCGGTAATATATTAGGAATTACTAATATGTCTCATGTGCATCGTGCGATTTAAGCGCGTTTTTTAAATATGTAACTTGTTTCATTGCTCTAAAACATGCAACTCAATATAAAATAAGTTGAACGTTCCAGTGCAAATAAATTGAACGTTTCAGGAAAACAAATTGCACATTTTGAAAATGCACTCAAATTGCACGATACGTCTGGTGAATACAAGATTGGGAAAGTGACTGATAACTACAATTGAGGCACCCTTTCTTACTACTAGGTACAAAGGTACAAAAAGATTGCACATAAGCAGGTCCAATTGCATAGTCGGTGCAACTTCGACTGCATATATGCAATTATTTTGTACCTGGTAGTAAATTTTTTATGCAATTATACCTATATATTAGTATTTTTTTTCAAAATTTTATACCTAATAGTAATTATTCCTATAAGATTTAAATGCGATTTTGACGAAAACAATTGTCACTTAAAAAAGGACCCACAACTTTTTTTAAAAAATAATAATTATTTAAGTGTTGTTAATTATGTTTACAAAGACACACTACCAGTACGCGGTAGAGCCTACAAAGAATTTGAAACAAAATAAATTTGAGGTTCGAATATGGAATATTCAGAGGTTGGGTGCTATCTAGATCGAAGTTAAGTACATCGACTTAAAGAAGGCAGCGTGTTGGTGGATGACTGAGATTATAACTCATATGACTAATCAAATTCGAAATAGAGTGTTCCAATTGGAGTGTATTGTGTTTGGACTTTGCATGAAGAATTTAATATATATATATATATATATATATATATATATGATTTTGATATGGAGTCTAATATTGAGCTCCTTATGAAGCCTAATAGATTTTTTACCCTGTCCGAACCCAACTCAATATATATATATATAGAGGAAGATCACTTTTATTTGAATTTAATTACAAGACAAATTAGGAAAAAGTTAATCTCTTTTAGAAATTGGCTTAAAGGTCTATAGAGGGCTACTATTTGTGAGGTATCCCATAGTGTAATGTTTATGTGATAAGATCTTAAGTCAATGCAAATTTGAATAGAATTTTTTTTTATATTATTACATGTACTATAGCAGGTCGTGCATTTTATGAATTCTAACTCCAAATTTAATACTGAGATATACCACTAATTAAACAAAATCATCAAAGTTGGTCGCTAAAATTTGGAGTTTATCAGATATAAACAATGTATAGTGGTCGGCCGTATAAGGCATATATGTATATAATTTTTTAATTTATTTATAGGGCTCTACCTAAGATATAATTCTCTATATGTATATCCTAATTAATACTATATATGTGTAGGGTTTACCCACCAACATATTGGGTCGGCTATTGGTTCGATCAGGTAACATATTTCCATAATTTATGAGCTGCCTCACAACATGTTGATGATAAGGTGATGATTAATGGGTTTGGACCCATTAATTTATAAATATATTTAATTTCTTATTTATTTTTTGTTGGATCCAACTAAACGTGCAATAAGACAATTGGGAATTCAGTTGAATCCTACAATATTGCACGTATTAACCACCTTTATTAAGGTCGAAGACAACAATTATTCATCCAAATTCCCTTCTGAGTTCTGACTAGACATCATATTTCTACTTAAATAAGGAATCGCACTTATATATATATATATATATATAATCATATATGTTAATCAGAGGTTATAGGTCAAATGTTAAATAAAAAAAAAAGGATAACATACCTATCATCGATAATTTACTAGACGATGTGGTAGCTTGTCTTTCTCTTATGACATTTTATCACCAAATAATAATATAAAATTATACATAAAGAAAAAAAAAAAAAAACACCACAAGAAGAGACGTGAAAAATATTTAAAAAACATTGGTAGATAATTATATGTTAGTATTAATTAATGGACATGTTCTTTATCCAATTTATCTTACATAATTGCGTTATAAATTCTTTTCAAATCTTTTCAACTTAAACGGTTATGCCGAATGTAAATATAGGTAAAGATACTCATGGAATGTGTAAAAATTAAAATAGAAATTTATATGGTGATATTAAAATGTACGTGAGGGTCTGTCGACGAGATCAAAATAACAGTCAAAGCCCCCACGTGAATTTTAAATTAACGAGCCATATGTATATGTATTTATTAAGAAACCCAAGAAGCAGATATTTCAAGGCTGTGACCACTTGTTTTTACTTATATCTTGGATTTATAATATTTCCCAAGTACAAATATCTCAGGCCCCAATCAGTGAAATGTGAAATGTGTTGTGAAAAAGGAATTCATTTTTCTCTTTCCTACGTTCGTTTTCAATTTTTCAGATGTGAATGCTTTTACAAGTTTCTGCATTTTATGCACAAATCTCAACAAAGTTTAAAGAAATTTAAGATGATTATTTTCTCTTTTCTTCGATATTCATTTTGGTTTGCTCTTCTTTTTTTTACCAACTAAATGAGAAAACGGCACATTTTATCTCAGAACAATCATGATATTAATCGTGAATTTTATTTATCATATTTCCTTACCTCAAAACTAATCATAAATCAAACGAGATTCATTTTGATATATAGTAAAACTTATATATATAATCACCTTAATTATATATCAAAGTGTGAAAAGTAATGGAAATCAATTACAAGTACTTTTAATAAGTAATTAATAAATTTATGCTTACAACGTCCCATAAAAGCTAGCAAAAGCTCACTTCTACTAACCCCAACTCTAAAACTACTATAAGGTCAATCTTGGTAACTGTGATCAAGGCCTTTTGTTGCTTAATTCTTACAGTCTACTTGAAGCAATAAGAAGTGCTAATTTATTCATCACACATTTATTTCTCGAACGTATGATTACATTAAGACAAGACCATACTTACTTGCATTATAATATGATTAGTTGTTGTGCATTAGACTCTTATAATGAGACATAATATAATTTGAAAATACCCTAACAAAATGTTGGAAAATCGTAATAAAGATGATGGAAAGGATAATTAAGAAGATAGATTTCAAACTTATAGTCAATCCAAACAAATCATGATAAATTCACATTATAAATTTCAAATCTATTCTCAAATCCTTTAATCTTAAAAGTGTCCTGATTTTCATCTCATATAAGTAAAATCCAACATGTTAATTTGCAGTTTTATTAAAAAAAAAACACACACACACACACACACAAAAACTGATCCACAAATTAATTCATGGAGGGGTATTAATGCTATATATTATTATTTTTAAATATTGAAAAATGGAAGGAAAGAGATAATAGAGGTGCATAATTGAGAACAAATAATGTGGAGTACAGAAGGGTTTACCCCCAAAATGTTGGAAAATCGTATAGATGATGGAAAGGCAGTGGGGATTAAGTAATTCAAAAAGAAATCTGCATTATAATTCCTATGGGTACTATTACTATAGTTTCAAGTTTGAAGTGTCCCATGCTGGTATTTGTTGTACCTTTGAAATGTATTAAAAAAGTCTGTGGGTTGTACTGAACAAGAAAGTGAGCCCGCACGTGATGCTCTTCTGGTTTACACGCCTAATGTTCCACCCATTCTTGGACATGATAATATCATCTCAATTTATAAAATTGAGTGAGACTATTATTTTTTGGGATTCTTAATTTCAATTGTGTTGAGCCAGAGAAGTGTCCCATATTATTATGAGCTAACTCGTCCCAAAAAAGGGATTAATCATCAACTCTGAGACTTCGAGGAAGCATCGATTATACATTATTCGAAGTATTGCGGTCCCAAATCAGTGTGAAAACTGAGGGAGTAGCTTTTGTTTCCTATACTTTGCCATTCCTTCAACAGGTAATTAATTAAGCAGAAATTAAGTTAGTACTGAATTTTTAAAGAGAGATGTCAGTGACTTTGTACTAAATAATTAACTTAACACAGTTGTAATTTTACGAATTTCGACACGTTGCTTCAGGGAGGAACCTTGTGAAGTTGATCAGTTGCTTAATTATGGCTTAATGACAGATCATTAAGCTGTACTATTATTAATAGTCAAATTAAATTTGCATGCCATTGCATTACAGTCTTTGTTTCTTACTAATACAGCAGATCACTGCTGTTATTGTTTTTAATTAGAAATATTCTAAGAATTTTATGGCTGACATATTTAGTTTATTCTTGACTTGATTTTATTTATTTTATCCGTCACATAACTGTGGTACATTTAAAAGTATGATTCATATATCTTAGTTTAATTCAATTCAGTTTGAATTAAAATCTTCGACGGAGTAAATCATGATTAATTAAAAAAACTAGTTAACAATTGATGAAGAAAATCCACATAAAGTCTCAATTAATACTCAAGCCTAACCAAAAAAAAAATCCACGTAAAGTCCAATCGTCCATACACAAGCAAATTTAACTGGACATAAATTTAATGATGCAATTTTAAATGATAAATTGATTTAGGCCAAGTATATATAATGTAAAATGGCATATATAAGTTCCAGTCCTCTGTATTTTCACTAATATTTTTCTTCAAATATGAATTAATATTAGGTACCTGCGAGAAAGGACCTTTAACACCAAATCATCCTTCCATGCCACCAATCACACAGAAAACATCATGAAGAAGACCGGTATTTTTGGGCAGAAAGTTTTAAGATTGTTTTAAGTTTCTAAGTAATGAAGAAAGAGTTTTTGAGTTTATTTTTATTTTAGCGTTTCAGGTATTTTTCGTAGTGCTGAATTGGCTCGGCCCAAGCACTATCATTAGCCTACTACTGTCGTATGGGCTGAATTGGCTCGGCCCAAGAACCAATATGCCTCGACCCATATCGACAATAGATATCTAATGGACTGAGTTGGCTCGGCCCATATCTCTAAAGCATTCTTTGAGTTGCATTTGTATACTCATACAACTGAACATTTGTTGGTCCGTCTAACGTGCTCCATTATCTTTTTTTCTTGTTCCTCCTTTAGTAGTTTAATATTATAAAACTTTGGCCCAAATTCTTGTGGGCCAAACTACTCAACTCTAAATCATGTAGTATCATTATGACCCTCTATCTTGCGAATGTTTAGTGTCCGGGATATGTGGCCTGAGTTTAGCATAAAAACTTGAATGATGGCCCAATCATAATAGGCCGATTAGGCTAAATAGATTAAAACAGATGGCCCAACATAATAGGGTGATTTGACGACCCATAATAATCTGATGATTGAGCCATATAGTGAAATATTCCAACTTATATTTTTTCTGCTCAACGAATTCTTTTACGAGTTATATGAATATCTGACTAATAAAATTAAAACATTAAAGGCAAAGTATAGGGTAAACAAGTTTCACAATTAAATTGGTTAAGAAGTGTGACTTATATTATTAAAGAGTGTGAATTTTTACTATAAAAAATGTGATTTTTTATTATAAAAAGTATTGCTCATATATTATAGCAAAGAGTATCGTACTGATAACTATAGGGTGTGATTTATATTATTAAAAAATATGTCTATAAAAAAAATCAGTTTCACCGTGAACAAATTTCACATAAACTCAAACATAAAAAGTCCATAAAATAAATTGACACCATAATCTCCAACAAATTAAGCTATGTTGACTAGTAACTCTTACGACTTTCACTAACAAGTTCATGATCATCTTCCACCAAATCAACCATATAAGTACAAGAAACCATGAGTTGATAAATTAAAAACTTGCATATAAAATTAATAATCAAAATGGCCCGATGTATGTAGATTGTGTATAACATGATCGAATACTTCTTGACCAACAACTAGCGTAGTTAACAAACCTTGACAAGTAGGTTTAGTTAGTTGACTAATCTCAATATGTTTGATAATAATTAACACCAAATAATTCTCGAAAATATCAAGCTTTGCTTTTATGTTTTCGAGAGTAGTTTCTCGTTTTAGTTTAACTCCCCTGAGTCCCCTCATGCTTTCGAACATTAAAAAGAATAAAAATAAAGCACTGTATATCAATAAAGTAATTAGAATTTTCCCAACACAAATTCTTTGAACTCCAAAATAAACTATTTGAACAAAAATGAAGAAACATGAATAAAAAAATCAGAGTGGCGCGGCGGAAGCTTGGTGGGGCCATAACCCACAGGTCATAGGATTGAAACCTGGCTCTGATATTTTATTAATTTATACGTTAGATATTCCGAAAGTAGTAATAATTTTTAATACACATGTTTTTTTTTAAACAATACACATAAATATTTTTTTTTTTTTATACGTTAGATATTCCCAAAGTAGTAATAATTTTTATACACATGTTTTTTTTTTTTTTTAAACAATACACATAAATGTTAAAACACAAATTGAAATATTTTAAACTTAATCCCATAAACACAAGGTTTTCAAAAAAAAAAAAAAAAAAAAAAGTCCCATAAACACAAATGTTAAAACAATGCACATAAATAATATTTTTTTAAAAATATTTAAGTTGTTTTTAGCGTTAGATGCATCTTTACTGTATTAATTGGCGATTGGCACCCATTTAAAATCCAATTGGTTCGGCTGATATTCCATTACGTTAGATATTCCCAAAGTAGTAATAATTTTTAATACATATGCTTTTTTTTAAACAATACACATAAATATTAAAACACAAATTGAAATATTTTAAACTTAATCCCATAAACACAAATGTTAAAACAATACACATAAACAATACCTAGGTGATTCTCTATTTTAATTTGAATTTTCATGTTTTATTGATTTATTCTATTATAATTAATTATTGCCATGTATTATTTTATAATATCACTTAATGCGCGTATGATGTATATTAAATATAATAAAAATCCTTAAAGAATAGAATAAAAAGTAAAACTTTATTCAATATCGCAAATGCTTACAGCTAGCAACGACGGATCCAACATGGTAGTTACATTACATGCCTAAAATTGTTAAAGTATCAGACCATCTATATAAAGAAATAGTAACTATAAAATAAATTAAAAAAAATTATTAACTACTCATCGTATATCAAATTTAAAATATTAAATCTACATTTAATGCAGTCAACTTATAAGATTCCTTTTCTTCTTTCTTTTTTTTTTATCAATGTGCATTTTTTTATGTATTACCAAATACCAATACTACGTCTTTCCAAAAAAAAAACCAATACTATATGTACAATGACAAATAAAGTTATAACATGGAAATACAGAAGGTAACATAATTTTGCATCAAAGCAAATAAATATTCATATTAGCAAAATTGATTAAAAATGGGCATGTTGCGCATAGAATATTGGATTAAAGTAGCATTCAATCGTGCACCCAACACTACCCATTTCCTAAATTAACCTCTACCGACATCCTGCACTAAATAAGAGAAACAAATAAAACATACAAGAATATTAGAACATACATACAAAAATCCCGTGATATAGCAGACAATTAACAATTAAAAGTACAATATATATAAGCAAAATTACAAACATCAATAAAATTATAGAACCAATTATTTAATTTTTGAAGTTTAAAATAATGAAGAACAAACAAATTAGCAGTTCAAATTTCACAAACATACAAACATTTTCCTTCCATTATGTATAAAATAAAACTGTAGTATATATATACGATACGCTCCAAGAACATCAGGACAACCAGAGACAGCGACATAAGAATCTCAACGCATTCAACCACAACCACAAAAAAAAAATTAGTCCAGATTTTACGCAACCGCGCACGGCTGAGCCACCTCTCCCCACCACCGCCGCCGACACCGTAACATTTTCGCGCGACAGAAACAAGAATTAATTAAATCCATTTTAAAAAAAGTATTCACGCATTCCGAAGTTACCCCTGCGTCATCATATTCCTTCCAATTTTGTCCTTAACCATCATTATACTCCCTCACTGGCGCCAACTCACTCACAGCTCAATTATTCATCAATGCTGGGTGGACTGTGATCCCCTGCGGTCACCTTCAGCTATGCGACAAAAAAGACTCGTGCCTAAACAAATCGTACGGCGACCACAGGTTATCCAAGGTACAAGCCTTCTTAGCGTCGAGTCGCAACCACGGCTTCCCTTTCCCGCTCCAGTGTAGCAGGCTCACTGGACCGGGGTGCAAATCCCTGCACAGGCCTTCGAGATTATCGCCGCCGAGGCCGTGCTGGTTCCACCGGTGCTCCACCGGCTTCACATTTCCGGCGAAAACGAGCAGGAACGGCGGCAGGGATCCCAATTCGTAGATCCTGAACCGTTTTTGAATTCTCATCCAGTGCTCTAGTTTTTGTGTAAAACCCCTAATTCGCCACTCGATTAAATCGATTACCATTACGCCTGTGTTGAAATAGCAGGGGTTTCGGCTTTTGAATGTGTTGGAGAAGAAGGGATTGGACCAGAATTTCTCGGTGAAGTAATGGCTGAAATTGGCGTGGCAGTATTGAGGCGCGCCGAGGATTTGGGGTTTTAGGTTGATTTTCCATAGCTTAGCGATGTCGTCTACGACGATTAGGTCAGAATCGAGGTAAATGATTCGGGGAATTGAGGGAGGGAGGAGATCGGCGAGGTAAATGCGGGCGTAATTGAGTGGCTGATCGAGGGCGCGGCGGACGGAGGAGGAGATTAGGTGGAGGACGGTGGCGGGATTGAAGGCGTAGAGGTGGAATTGGAGGTAGGGGAAGGTGGATTTGATGGTTGTACGGAGATGGGGGTGGTGTTGGGGAATGGCGAGGAAATGGAAGACGGTGTTTTCTGGACAGGTGGAGTGTTGGAGGACGGAGAGGATGGCGGCGATGGAGCCGCGGAGGTAGGGGGTGGTGTAGTCCAGGGTCATGGCGATGTGGACGTTGGAGGAGGAGTTGTCGTGAGGTGGTGCGCATGAATTACCGTTGCGGAATGCAGGGGCTTCGTGAAATTGGGGAGGTGTGGCGCCGGAGTGTGGGAGGAGGAGAAGGATCGCGGCGGCTATTAGGCGGAGCATGGTGGCGCCGGTGGTGGTGGTGGTGGGTTATTTGGTTTTGTTGTGAGGCCTCATGAGGAGATAAGGAGTGGGGGGAAGAAGACAGTCAGACTGAAATGAGGGGGAGAATGACATTTATACCCTACATAAATTTTTGGGCAATTTTACCATTGGTGTAGTGGACTGTCAAAAATACTTTTTTTTTTACAGGAGTGGACTGTCAAAAATATTGATATTTGATCCTGAGATAATATATTATTAATACTGGATTGTGAAGTAATTAATTGGCCATTAATATTTTTTATTACAAAATAGTCAAAGCTTTGATTCTAATCATGATAATGTATCATTGTTTGGGGTGTCAATTTCGAATATCGATACGATAAAGACGAATAACCTAAAAAACGATATGAAAATTAAAATTAGTATAAATTAATTTTATCGTGTTCGTTAATAGATTATCGTTTAAAACACGATAAGGACACAAAATTTTTGTGTCGTGTTCACAGATAATAGACGTCGTGTTAGGTGTCAACCCGATAAGTTTAAATTAAAAATATTTTATTATACATATGACTTGATATTTAATAATTTTATTAGAAATTTTTATTTTTTATCGTGTCATATCGTGTTAACGTGCATTATCGTGTCGTGTCATATCATATAATATGAAAATTTTAATATATATTCTAATTTTAAAAAAAATTATTTTTCTTATATTGTCATATAGATCGTGTAGGTGTGAATTACTAATTTTTTTGTGTTCGTGTCATGTTAGCACGGATTCTTATCGTGTCATTTTCGTATTTGGCCTTATCGTGTCGACACGAAACACGACCCGATAACACGAATTGTCACCCCTAATCATTGTATCTTCATAAAATGCAAAGTATGTTGTAAATAAATTTCACACAAATGGAACTCAAAGTACGAAGAAATACAATTTTACATAAAGGGATTTGTGAAACTAGTAAGGCCATAATTTATGTTATAAAATGGAGTTATTTTTTCAAAGGCACCAATTGAATTCAAGAATCTTGATTGGATTCAATTTTAATTTGAATTAATCCATGATTTTAAACTCTAACTCCTAAACAATGAACCCTAAATAATATATGAACCATTAAACAATGAAACATGAAATAATATATGAAGGAACCACTGAACCCTTTAATGAAGTTTGGGTTCGGATCGAGGGAAAAAAATAAATCTAAAACTGAAATTAAAGTAAAAAGAAAACTGAAATTAAAAAAAAAAATAAACTGAAAAAAATTAGAAAAAAACTCGTAAAATTAAATTGCTTTAATTTGGGATTAGGATCGATAATGAGGGAAAAAAAATAATATTAGTCCTGATAATTAAAAAAACAACTTGATAAATATGAAACTAGTAAACTAGTAAAAATAGGTTTAAAAAAGAAAAATGTCGGATAAATTGAAGAAAAAAATTAGAAAATGTATTTAGAAAATTAATTGTAGTTTCAATATACCATTTGTAAATAAAACATAATGCAAAATGTTTTATGTTGAAATTTTGAAAAAGAAAAATGAAACCATAATTTAATAGTAAATTGAGTAAAGTGATTCAATTGTGCATTTATGAGAATTTTGAAAAAGAAAACGTAGTGAAAAATAGAATCTCAACAAATTAGTGTATAGATCTTTAATGCAAAATCATTAAAACATACCCAAATCAGTGCGATTTAATTCAAAGAATATATAATGATTCTTAAATTTGTTGTCAAAGATATTTTTTAGTGACCACCATTATATAGTCAAACATTGTATCAAATACTCCATACACATACCCAAAATCAAAAGAAAATACGTTGGGGGTATAGATGAGAATTCAAATGCCGTGCAGATTGTATTTGTATTAATTGCGAGTGGGGTCCAGGATCAAAGTATTATGAAATCCAGCCTGGAAAGCCAGCGACTTTAGTTTAGTCTGTGATTTAGATTAATACTTCAATGAGGGGGCAAAATCCTGTGCTGGTGGTTGCACAAATAACTTTCTGCAACCGTACATCGTGAACCGTACACTGAAAGAAGTTGTGGAGTTAAATTTCGAGGACGGTCCAGATCTCATATCATATTCATCATTTATTGCTGTGCTAAGCTGTTGCTAGTAGGAGATTAAGAGTAGATTAGAGGACTAAAAGCAGGATTGCCTAATCTTCGTTCGTAAATCTCATCGCCGCCGAATGGAGGCTGTAATTAAGCCCTTAATTATGGAAACTTCCTCATATAATCTTTTTGTTTTTAAATTATTTTACTTTACTACTAGGAATAAATTTTGCGCGCGTCTTTCCCGTTAAGCTACGTGTTAGTGATATTATCTATACGTTGACTATAGTGTGAGGGTTTAATGCTATTTGACTGATGTAGATTAGGGAAATTATCCTGCCCTATAAAGTGGATAATATTCTATTGATTTGATGGTACATAGTGAAAATTATTGTGATTAAAACTAATCAATACAACTATTCACAATGATGGTGAGATATTGCTGTCAAAAAAAAATAAAATGATGGTGAGATATTTGTTTTAAAATTGTGTTTTTTATATTATCATTTTAAAATAATACGATATACGGTAATAAATTGATAATGAATTTTATATTAAATTGTAAAATAAATATATCTAAATTGATAATGATTTTATATGTCCATTAATATATCTCGAGATGTGATTTTCTTTTCACTCTATATGAAACTCCCACCGCTATATGATAATATGAAACGTTTGTAGAATAAATTTGCCTCTTGTGAAATAATTCACGAACCACGGACACATATTTTTTTTAATTACAATTTATATCAGATATGTTGAAAGAATTTTATTTCATTTAAAATTTTGAATTTATAAAAATATAGAATTAATTAGTTTACTTAATTTTCCTAATACTTCCCTTACTCGTAGGAGATGTAGGCGTGAGCCTAAAGACTTTAATACCATAAAAAAAAATTATCTCATCCAAAAATCTAAACTTATAAATAAATGTGAAATTAAGACACGTAATGTACACAAAATAAGTGTAACGATGGGTGAAAACATGTATTTTTTTTCCAAAATTTAGTATTTTGCTTACGACCTCAAATAATATTTTATATATATACAGACACAAAGTTTAGTATGGTGAGGAATTTGTGTGGATGTGTATATAGAAAGATGGCGAAGGACATTGAAAATTGTTTGACTAGTTCTTATCATGTTTTCGACGACTTACGTTGACAACCGATCTTTGCCAACACAACTTTGTATTACACATTTAGGCTCCATTTTTAGTAGGGGTATGGAATTAGTATGAGATAAAGAAGATTCGTATAATATAATAATAGAGTAGGGGTATTTGGAATTAGTATGGGATTAAGATTAGATAATATAAAAAAGATTAGAATTAGTATAATATAATATGGGATAATATAATATTATGGTCGAGGTAGATTTGTCGTTTGACATAATATAATACGAAATGACAAATATAAAATTAATATTCAACTTGGTAGGGGGTAATAAATTTGTATAAAATTAGTGTGACACTTGGTAGGGGGTAATAAACTTGTATAAAATTGAGGATTTTCTGGAAAGTACCGATTTACCCCTTGTTCAAAAATATAAAATCATGCCCTCGTTTCACTGTTCATTTCATCCAACAATTAATTCAACAAAAATGATGAAATTCTAGGTTATTAACAATTTCCGATTTTAGGCATCCATCTTGGCCGATTGTTGCTTCATCTTGGCCAATTTTTTCCCTTGTACCAAAACATAAAAGTTAAAAGCCTGTTAGATTTTTTTCCCTTGTACCAAAAAATAATAGCCTTGTTTTTTTAATTGTGGGCTAACATGTAGTATTAATAGTAGTCTTGTTCATGTAATAATCAGGATTCATCATACCAAGAATTATGTTTATGACATTTAAATTTTATTAAGAAGAAGCAATTTTCTCAAAAACTCACATTTCATTAAATTAGATGCAAGTTAACATGTTAACATTATGGAGTTGATTCATATGAACAAGTTAGGGAGTTGATTCACATGAACAAACTTACCATCAAAAGTACAATTTTTATTTAAATGCAAGTTGATGTTCTTAAAAACAAGACTATCAACTAATATCCCTACACAAAGCTAGCCTGCATTCTAGAAAACAAAAGTACTATTCAATCAATTGATCAAATCTAACCGTTCAACATAATCCTTTTTGAACATCCTCCAAACATAAATATAATAATATAATTGTCATTGTTTTGAGCTGCCAATTTCTGGTTGTACGCTTCCAATTTTTTCTTGTAAGCTTCCATGCAATACAACAACTTTCTCATTCCAAACTTTTTTCTCTTCCTCACTTTTTTCCTGACCAAAACAACTTTGTGAATGAAAATTCAAGACAAAATTATGTGTTTTTGGTTTGTTGTGAGACAAAATAATCCTTACTGTAAAAATCAAGAATTGTAACCTTAAATAACTTTAATGAGAAATTAGAGAAAGTCTTCAACTTCAACAAATGCAATAAAAAACAGGAGCTGAAAATCTTTATGCAGGACGACACTAACATTACCAACTCCACAACAATTACAAATCTCACTGAATCAGAGGATTCAGATATGCCATTAAACTTAAGAAATTCACAAGATACAAACAAAAACATAACAAACAACACAAATTCTCGAGAAGGGCTTGTTAAATTACTATTAAATCATGCAATCTAGTGTTAGGAATCAATCTTTCCATGTATGCTCTCATGTAGAAGACTCTTTCGATTCAATAGTTCAACAAAGCTAGCTATGGCTTATGGTCCGAATTCAAAACTCTTAGCCACAAAAAACCAATAAAGAGCAGGGGGCCAGAACATAATCAGGGCAACCCAAACACAGGAGCAAGAAACAAAGACTAGTATATCTAACTCAGAACTCACAAGAAAATTCATTAATATGTAGTCCAAATGAACATGAGATTTTGCTAAACCCTAGTGCTTTTCCATGTTACCAAACAATAACCAACTAGAAGACCAAAAAATTTACCAAAACCATATCTCAAGAAACTAACCATCATCAATTGAAATCCAACCTAGAAACTCAAGGCATATGTGCTTTAATTGATCTTCATATGATCTCCAAATCAAATAAACTTTTATGTAATTTCACTTCTACAGCAGGTTACAAAAGATTTTGAATTCTAAATAACAATCAATAGAAGCATCTTTAATCAGCTACAACAAAATTAAAATTGGAAACTTATTTTTCTACACAACCTCAATCAGTAATTCCATGATAACCTCATTAATCAGTCGCTCAAAACACCCAAGATATCATCATCCCTGCACAAAACAGGGCTCTGATCTTTGTTATAAGCAATGGTAACCTGTTTCATTCTCTCCATATACTTCGTATGCATTTTTTTACTTCAAAGCACCATAAAGATACAAAAATCAATTAACAAATCATATACTTGAGTAGTAATTTATTACCCTTGCAATTCAATTAACACAACCCGTATACCATAATTGAAACTTACAATCACAAAAGAAAGAATCTTGGTTGCAGTGAAGAAAGCTCAGGAGAGAGAAAAATGAGGGTTGAAGTGAGGATATAGGATTTCTTGAGGGTGGTTGCCCCTCTCTGCAAACCCAATGATTTCTTTGAATTAATTATCCAGAAAAAAAAATTCAACAGCCCTTCATCAGAAATTAAAACGAAATGCAAAGCCCCAACCGGATTCAAGTAGCCAATACAACCAAAAAATTGTCACAAACTTAAAATTCAACACTAAATTAGAATTTCAAAAACTCAATAGCACCATCCATAAACCCAGAACTATAATCCCATCAAAATACCAGTTGAATCATCCTCAGGCAAACAAGATAAGAACCCAGAAACGAAATCAATCGATGAATAAGAAAAAACATGATTTCTACTCACCTGTGTATGGAAATTGGTAGGTAGTGATTCGTGCATGTTTTTAGTGTATTTACGTTCGATTTAGTGAGCTTGGTTGCATGAAAATGGCATGAAGTATTACGTAAGTGTATTTTGTGTTGATCATTCCGCACTTGATCGTTTCTTGTGGTTTTAAGTGTTTTTAGGATTGTTGCAAATTGAAGTGGCCTGAAATTAAATTTCCAGCGGCCCACACTGGTCGACCCAGTGCAGGCCCATGTCCAGAAGTTACTTGGAAGGAGCCAGCGGGCAGATATTTACTTAGGAGAAAATCTAGTTAAGAAATACGGAAGGAAAGATTGGATGCATGAAGATTCTAGATAGAGGCAATAGTTGGGCCTCTTGGCCGAAATTGAAGAAAGAAGGAATTAGTGGGCCCAAACCCCTAATTATAAATAGGCCTCACTTGTTGGATGAAAGGGCTACGCTTTTAATTCTGGAAAAAGAGAACAGACGGCGGATTGAGTTATTGGAAGCAAGCAGGAGGTCGAAATTGAAGAAGAAGGAGATTGGTTGATGTTTGTTTTTATCTTTTCCTATTTTATTGAATTGAATTCTTGCACTCTTAGTATGCCTTGTAGAGGCTAAACTCTTTTATCCCAACTTCGGGAATTTCTGGACCCATATTTAAGGTGTTTATTTAATTCGAGACGTTTACGATATTTATTTTTTGGATTGTTTAATTTATCTGCTTTAAATTCTTGCGTATTGGAATTGATTAATTTAGACTGATCACCTAGGTTAATTGTTTTAATATGTCTGTTAGTTCTAAACACGTAATCCGTAATTGTTATGTATGGTGACAATTGGTAACAACTAGTGGGCTCACTAGGGTAAATTAGGTCAGATTCTTACGGGTCGCGCTAAGTGTACTTGGGAATTTGTTTGCTCTCTATCCTTGGGTTTAATGTTTTTAACTGGGTTAAATCCACGGGCTAACCTGGACTGCTTAGTTAGAAAGGTTTTCTTGAAGAGACGTCTTTTCAATTAAATATACTTAAGGGATAGGACCGGGAAATCGAAGAGCTTTTGATCCCCGAGAGGCATTAATCTTGAAAATAAATAGAGTAAACGTCGAGAATAAAGTGGTCATGCTAACATGGGGGATGAATGAACCGTGAGTTGAGGTATTTATTCCTTCTTGATTTCATCTATTAAATCTTTAGTATTGGTCTTAATTGTTTTGTCATATTTGTTGATTGCTGTTTAATCTTTCTTCTAGCATAAAAAAATCCAAACCAAACCCCCCCTTGTGTGTTATCTCATTAATTCGTCAATTGAAATAATTATAATTCTGTGCTCCCTGTGGATCGATCCAGTACTTATCACTACTACGAACTAGTAGGTTAGTTTGGGTTATTATTTATTTTTGTCACACCTCGACAATGCGGTCAGAAATTGGAAATTCTTGCAAACTGAGAAATTCAAATGGAATATTAATTAAAGCCTGACATGAAACGCGGTGTGGGAAGACGAGAGAGTCACGGATCGGCACGATTTCTACTCACATCTCCCGCCGCCTCAATTTTAGCCCTAAAATCTCCGTTCTTCAGCCTTGTCGCCGCCTTCTCCACCACCATCTTCCAATGCATTTGGAGTGCGATTGACGGCGTCGAAAATCGAAATGACAAGAGCAGCCGTCGAGAATCGCGATACCACCATCGTGAATCGCCACACAACGAGATAGATATAAACAAAATGATATATGTGCAATTATTGAGGGGAGGGGTAAAATAGGGCAGAAAAGAATAGTGTAGAAGCCCTCTTAACTAAAACCTTCGCGTCGGAGACATTAATTACTCAGAGGGAAAGAGAAATGGGGGGTAATACGTCTTGGGGGGGTGATTGATTAATTTCGGATCCTGATTAAAATAAGATGCCCGTATTCAGCTATACCAAGTGGGCTGCTAATTTAATAAGGACCACTGTTAAACCCGTATTCATAGCTATCAATCAGGCCTTTACATCGTCTCGTTATAAATATTTTTGTAATGCTTTTAAAATTTAAATACCATAAAACGTTAAAAATATATGAAACAGTTTCATATAAATTTTTTTAATCACCATGGCTAACTTTAATGCATCACTTCTCTTATCTTCTGCATGTTTGTAAAAGAATAAAACATAGAATCGTTACATATAATTTTTTTAAAACAAAATATGTATTTCACTTTTGATATCAGTGTTTTCAAAAATCGGTTGAAACATCCGGTTGAACCGGTCGAACCATGAACCGCTCATGTCGTCGGTTCAATTACTCCTTAAAAATGGTTAATCCGGTTTTATTATTTTTATTATTTGTTAAATCATTTTTTTAATTCTTTTATTATTTTTTTCTAAATCTCTATGATGTTATTTTTTTGTCTCAATATCATTTTTTTTCTCTCATAAATTTATTCACAAGTCATCAACTTCATTTAATCTCTTACCGCCGTCACATACTGTGTGGAACTAATCCACAACGTTATCATCTCTAGTCTCCAAACTCTATTGTATTTATTTTAATATAAGACTTATAAGTTATAAATTAATATAATTTTATTTTTTATGAATAAATATTTATTTGTTAATGTAACATACAAAATATAAAAGAAATATGCATAAATCAATTTAACGGGGTTGAATCGTCGGTTCAACCGGGTCCAATCGGACGTTTGACCGCAAGAACTCGATGCCCATGGGTTTTGGTCACGGTTTAGGTTATGAAAAAACACTTTCGATATTATTAAATCATAAAATAATTATTTTCTAAGATATAATGATAAAAAATAATAATATTAACACTATATCTAGCTTGATCAAGACAAATTGAGTTGTTGCCTGAAAATGTGTGTGCAAATTGCACTCGCACACAAATTCGAAGTTAAAAGGTCAATTTCAACTAAGATTTGCACCCAATATGGGCACGTGGAAGGTGGATGAACATAACTTCAAACAATTTACATAGTTTCGTGAGTTCCTTTTATATACACATTTCCTCATTTATAATTTTTTAATGTGGGACAAAAGTTGCTTATTTTTTTAATTTTACCTATATTTTGATTAATTATAATAATTTTAAAAATTAAGTTCTTATTCACCCAAACCTCATAATGAATAAATAATATATTGAATCGAAGATCTCTCCGAAGAGCACTTTTTTCAACGACGAAGAATATGCAACTGGTGTACGGATTTAAGATTCGTGCACTCGCCCCAACCATACTCATGTATCCACATAACATGTTTAATATATTCAATGGGTCAATTTTTTTTAAATGAATCATTCAATTGCATGAGTGCACGGTGCACTTGGGTGCCCAAGACACCCACTCATTTATATAGTGAGCTCTGTATAACAGTACAACTCTAATAAAAAAATGGGTCAACTCTTTTTCTTTCAAGTGAGCAAATATTTTCACATTATAATATCACATTGCCAAAATTTTAGTGAGACGAACTATAATATTTTTAATAAAGACATTTCTTGCATATAATAAAATATTTTAGTTCCTCATTTAGCCTTGAAATTTTATGATACAGCAAAGAGATTTTTAGGGACTACAATATTCTGTAGTGCAGTTGTAATATATCCAGCATTATTTCCCTGGGCCGGCCCAATTTTTCTTTATATATAAGAAATAAGTAGAATGTCTAATTTTTAAGCAATGGGTTATACAATAGCTCCAAACTGCCAAACTAAAATTAAGAGGGTGTTGGTTTCAAAAAAATTAAAAATTAAGAGGGTGTTGTGATTGCTTATGATCTTTAATATGTGATAAAATTAATATTTTTTGGTAAAAATGACTTATAATTAAGTGTATTTGGCGAAATTTAGATCAAATAATATTGAAGAGATATCTGCCCATCTTTTTCCATCATAGATCTGATGCTTTATGCAAATCTACTTTTTTTCAAACAACTGGAGAAAAAGAATAGAACCAAACGAACTACTTTACAAAATGGAGGGTTACAAAATGGAGGGGTACAACCTGCACATACACATATCACATTACCACCAACATGTGCATCATATAACTTCTTTTTATTTTTATTTTGTATTTTACTATATATATATGCATCAAAAATATATTTAATATTATGTTTACAATTTTATATTAAATATATAATGTGAAATATTGAAAAAAAAATGTGTAACACGTGATGAACACGAAGGTGAAATGGTAAATTGAAATGCCAATTTATAGAGGCACGTGTACTCACGACGAATTTATCATTTTTCGATGTTAGGGAAAAATATTCCAGATTTAGACTCTTGAAATACCAATTGTTTCCTTAACTAGTTAGTTTTCGAACCTAATTTTAATTCGGAAAATATTATACTGATTTTCATAATAAAACGGTATATTCTTGGATGATAATCGATTCATTTTCTGTTATCCTTCAGAGTCTTCAAATTTAAAATTGTGGGAGTAGTTTTATATATGTACCCAATAATAATTCACAAATTATACAAGAGGTAATAGTAAATATTAAAACTCATATACTTGGTTGCATGAAAAGCTCAACGTAGACGTGAAACGTTGGAAGTTGACTAATTTATTTCATGTACATATTTTGGAATTTGTGTGATGATAGCTTGGGGGGCGTGTCGTATAAATATAGAAGTTGACCTTATAAATCTTACATTTTTAATCATGTACATGTACTGTTGATTTTTGCTTTATTAGTTTGTATTTTAACCGTCAATTAACATATATTCGGAGTAAATAGGTAAGTGGAATTAGGAGTTATTTTCCCTATTATCTGCATGTCTAGACGTATTAGCAATCATACTTATGGTATATGGAGTATAACCCTATATACTATATAGTGATTTAGAATTAATTATCCTACCAATTGCGTCACATTAAAATGGATACATAAATATGGGCTAATGGTGGATAGGAACTAGACAGTGACTTTGACGATAAATATGTGTGCATAATGTTTTCTAAATCATGTATTAATAATATTAATATATACAACACGTGATGACTGATGAATAAATTTCACAGAAAAATTTGTGATATAAAAATTGAGTATCATAAACAATCAAGAGTTTTTTTTTTTTGAACAGAAAATTAGCAATTTTATAGATCAAAACGCAAGAGCATAAGTCATACTCATTGCCACAACATTACAATGAAAAAATGAATCTCCCATGCCGAAACACCTATTCGAATTGAGCTGACTTAAACTATCAGTTACAATCAAGAGTATTATACATTATATAATTCATGAATACTGTGTTATATGAATTTTTGTGTTAAATTTGATAAAACTAGTGATTTATGGAATAAAAAAAAAAGTGATTTTATTCCTCTTTCATAAATCTCCTATTATTATATAGATTTTTCATTAACATGTATACGATCTAAATGCACAAGTTAGGTCTGGCTTATAGTGGATGTGGGAAATTCGGACTTTGAAGTCCTAATATTTTAAAATTTTGATGAATAGTTAAGATGTATGTTTGTTATAAGATTTTATAGGGTATGATGGTGAAAAAGATGATTGATGTGATATTATTATATTATTTTGAGTGTATTTGAGAGAATAAAAAGTAAATGATGTGAGTATATTGGGAGAATAAAATGCAGAGTAGTAGTAGGGTATGAGGTAGAGTAGAATTAATAGGATTTCAAAATCCTTACTTAAAGTCTAAAAAAAAAAAAAAATTATAAAAAAGTTCAAATGTAGGGATTGAAAACGAACATACCCTAAAGTTTTGATAATTTTTGGGGGTTTTTCTTAAATTAATTTTAGGACATCGGACCCCCCTTTCCCTCCCGCAACCGCCCAAGGCCCTACTTCCTAAAGTTTTGATATCTCTTTTTTAAAAGTTTTGTTATTTTTTGGGGTTTTTTAAAAAAATTAATTTTGAGGACATCGGACCCCATATTTTCCTGGATTCAACCTTTCAATGCCCTACTTCCTTTGGATTCCTATTATTTTTATTATTTATTAAATATGTTCTTGATTTTGTTATTTTTTCTGTCCTTCAAATATTTCTCACATTATAATATACAGTACCTAAAATTTATTTTGGCAAGTAATCTTGTGTGAATTAATAGTATATACACTCCAAAGCATCATTTATTTTAATATAAAACTTATAAGTTATAAATTAATATAATTTTAATTTTTATGAATAAATATTTAATTTTTTAACATACAAAATATAAAATAAATATACATTTTAATTTTGTTTGACCATTTCAAAAAAAAAAAAAAAAAGCAACTTTCAATATTATTTAATACTATTATTTTATGAAAACAAACCAAATATCTCTCACATTATAATATACAATACCTAAAATTTATTTTGGCATGTAATATAGTATATACACTAAGCATCAATTTATATTTATATAATACCCCATTTGTTCTAATTTTGATTGTCAATTTTTCGTAAATAGTCGTTTTAATTTTGTTTGACCATTTAAAAAAAAAAAAAAAAAAGCAACTTTCAATATTATTTAATCTTATTAAAAATCAAACCCACTTTACACCATTTATTACTATTATTTCCTCCAAAATCCACTTTACTCACTTTTTCCATTTAATAAAATGGGTCTCTGCACCAAGTGCCAAGACTTGCAAAGACTTGGGTATAGGAGTGACCCATTAAAAAATGAGACATTTTCATTAGTAAAAAGGAAGATCCACAATAAAATGGGAAGTCAATCGAAAGATATTAATTGGGAGTTCAAGTGTATATATTAGTTTTATTATTTTTATTTTTTTCTCAACCTCCGCTTTTTACAAGAATAATAAAAAAATAGGATGGAGGGAGTAATAAAATCACTACTCTTTTTGGCTCGTAAAATTTATCGCTTTTGAGCTTATATTTTGAATCAACATATCTGTCAATTTATCATTTTTTTTTTCAAATTTTTTATATTTTACCGTTATATTATTCAATCAATATTTTCTTAATTTCACACCGATTCTTCTATTTCAATGATTTTATTAAAAAAAAATTAAATATAATGAGAAATAATTGACATTCCGTATTTAGCTGTCTAATTGAGAAGAATAAATTTGTAATATAATTATTTTCCTTAATTGTATACAAAATATCAGAAGCAACAAATTTTATGAGATCAGTACAACAAAATAGAGAGAATTAAATCCATATTACAAGAGAGAAAACTTATGGTTGAGGTTATTAAATGTTACTGTCATATGAAACAACTAAAAGCATGTGCTATCAATGTTTCTTCTCCAAATAAAATTGGCATCGAACTAACCAACTCCACCACCATTGTAGCACTAAATTGTAACAACATGTGAGGTGATTTATCTAGTTATAATACGATTAAATTGACCGTAGTCTCAATTATTGCATTAAAGCCATAATTTACTGCACATTCCCCACAACCTACCAACAAAATCAAGCCATGACACTCGGCTATTAGTATTCATCATTCATGGTCCCTACAACTCCATTTCATCTATGTACACATACAACACTTCACTCCGTTGTGATTATTTTTTTCCCAAAACATTTGTCGTTATTTTTTTCCATGTTCTCTCTTATTTTGTTCATATATCATTTCATCAAATATTTTCTTAATTTTGCAACTTACAAAATTCCTCCAAAAATTTGCATCTCATATTTAGTGGTTCAATCGGTAAGAATATATAATTCATAAAAAAACTTATACTTTCTTCGTCCCACCCAAATTCGCACATACAACAAATGAAAAGTTCTTTGTAAATTACACCCTTCCAATGTCCACATATTTATACCAAATCACATTACTTCTGGGCCCAAAGTCCAAAATATAGACAACACAATTCAATTACTTAATTTATACATAAAAAAATTACAAAATCACTTGTTAAATCTCTACTCATTATTTGATTTTCTTATTTTGTGTGTCTAATCTAGTGTGCAAACTATCTAAGATGAAGACATCCAAAATAAGAAAAACAACAAATTTTAGGAAATAAAAGGAGTATATATTTTGGTCAGAACAGAAGCGTGTCTATTTTGATAGAAATATACGCGTGAATGTCGAATAAATAAATTTGGACATAAAAAAGAAGAATTGAAGAGCTGAATTTGAATAGTGCTTGGTCACTCCCTTTCAATAATGCTTGCGCCTCTCTCTCTAAAGGCTAAAGTCTTCCATATGTCCAAAAGAGAAGCGTAATCAGACAACACCACACCGCCATTTATCATGTCATTCCTTCCTCTCTTTCTCCTTCTCGCTCTCATCCCCTCCTCTTTCTCTCTCATCTACCCATTCAGTAAGTTCACTTCTCCACTATACATTCACTATATATGTATCTACATCCCGTTTAAAATTGTAACGAATTCAGTTACCGAACTAAACTAATTGCAATCTTGTTTTTTGCAATGCGCTTAATTTTCCCCCCTTTTTTAATTTGATAATCAGATTACACTCTGTACATTGACTGCGGCGGCCCCTTGAATTCCACCGACGCCTTCCACTCCGCCTGGCTCTCCGACCGCTTCTACACCGGCGGCGCCACCTCCGTCGTCTCCGAGCCCCTCCGATTCCGCCACCAGCAGGAGAAAAACCTCCGCTACTTCCCCATCTCCGCTGGCAAGAAGAACTGCTACTCCATCCCCACCGGCCCCCCCGCCGGCCGCTACTTCCTCCGCACATTCACCGTCTACGATAATTTCGACGGCAAGGGGCACTCCCCGTCGTTCGACGTCTCCGTCGAGGGCACTTTGGTCTTTTCGTGGAGATCCCCTTGGCCCGAATCCGTTTCCCGATCCGGCGCCTATTCGGATCTCTTTTTTTATCACAATGATTCCGCTGTTGATGTTTGCTTTTACAGCATTGCGACTGATCCACCGGTGATTGGGTCGTTGGAATTGACTCAAATTGACCCCAATGCCTACGATTTCAATTACGCGAAGAATTCCAGCAATTATATCTTGGTCAATTACGGTAGGTTTTCGTCCGGGTCGGATCAATGGGGACCCGGATTCAGCAACGACACCGATTTCTTCAGCCGTTCGTGGCAATCGGACTCCGAATTCCGGCTGCAAGCGGTCTCCACTACTAATGGAGCTACAATCAAATCGATTCCAGCTACAAAGCCTGTTGATAAAGTAGAAATAAGCCCTAATTACTTCCCGGCGAAGGTTTACCAAAAAGCAACAATGGCGGAGGGAGATGGGGGTGGGGTTTTGGAATACGAATTGCCTGTTGATGCTAAGCTTGATTACTTGCTGTGGTTCCATTTCGCTGAAATTGATGCGAGCGTGACAAAACCGGGACAGAGGGTGTTTGATGTGATGGTGAACGGGGAGAGTGTGAAAAGAGTGGATATATTCAATGAGGTTGGTGGTTTTACCGCGTATGATTGGAGCTATGTGGTCAAGAATTTGAGTAGCACTACTTTGATTGTGAAGCTGGATTCAGTTGTGGGTGCTCCCATCATTTGTGGGCTTGAGAATTATGCGATTGTGCCGGTTGATCTCAAAACTATTCCTGATCAAGGTATGTGTGTGATTATAATTGTTTTGTGCCGAATTTGGAGAGATGAATTTCGTGTTTTTTTGCTTAGTTGCTGATGAATTGCATTACTAGAACTGCAAATTTGGAGAATTGATGACATTATGTATATAATCTCATTGTTTGCTTGGATTTCTCATTTAATAGGGATTAAGGAGAGGGCTGGGTGGATTCATTAAATCCAGGCTTCTTCTATTTCCTTTGAAATTATTCCAATGACTTACATTTTCGTAATTATATTTCCCTTGTTTTGAGGAGGAAACTGCAGTTGTTAACTAGTACAAATTGTGAAACTAGTTGAGAAGTTGTTTAGGACATTACCAAATATTTTTGATAAGCTGAGCAACACTTTTATGCAGTTATTGCCATGAAAGCATTGAAGGAATCACTCCGTGTGCCGGATAGAATGGGTTGGAATGGAGATCCATGTGCCCCTACTACTTGGGATGCTTGGGAGGGTGTCACATGTCATACAGCAAAGGACGACTCTGCCCTTTTGGTCTCGCAAATGTAAGTGTCTCCTCTCTCTTTGAAGGTTTGAATACGTAAGAGTGATATAAACACGATATGTCCTGAAAATATACAAACTTGAAGTGTTTGTAAAGGTCTTGTTCTTCCGGATATTGATTAGAATCCCAGTTTTGGCTTCATGGCGGGGGCTTGATAACCACATATTGCATTCATAGTGCTAAGCACCCGTTTTTGTGTGTTGCAACCCAGTTAAGCAACTTAGGAGTTTGGTATATTCTAAAGTCAGATCAAATTGTTATACTTTTTGCTTATCTTGTTTTCAGAGATCTTGGGAGCCAAGGTTTGAAAGGATTTATCAGTGATAAAATTGGCCTTTTGACGAATTTGGTAAGCCTGTAAGTATCTGAAATTATTCTACTTATTTCTTTTATAAGCTTTTCCATTGATGGATGTGAACTGCTGCTGCGATACAATGTAGCAATTAATCAATAAATTTATAAAATAGTAATTCTGCCGATCAGCTGCACAGAAATATGAATGTGGTGAACAGGAAATCTTTCTTTTTATGGGTTTACTGAATTGTCAAAGATGATAGTAGTGGAGATTCAAATGATGGTGATTGTTTTGCCCTTCCGTCTTCAGCACAGATAATATCTAAACACTCTACTTTTGTTGAGGAATAAAATTTTAATTAAAGATCAGTTCCATCTGTCGTCTGAACCTCCACTGAAAAACTTCGCTTCTATACAAATCGATGTCTATCTTTACTCTTTTAGATTAAGTATTATACCTAAACGGTTAAACAGGTGCATTTTTAATTGCAATAGATCTGCTAAACAACACTGAGATCTTCCTTTGTTTCCTGATTGTTCAATTACTTGGTTTTGTTCCTTATGGATTAAATTAATTAAAAACTACTTTGTCTGTGCAGGAACTTGAGCTCGAATTCCTTGGGTGGCGAGATACCCTCAGGGTTGGGTCAAAAGTCTCTTGTGAAGCTGTAAGATTACGTATTCATACTGTAGATCCTCTGCTTGAGATTCTTCTTCTTTCATTATCTTGTTTCTAGCCTAACTACCAAACGGTGGTATTTATGATAACTAATGCATCTCGAGATACAAGCAAATTATTTTCTCATCTCTTTCGTGCTCTGTTAATGCAGGGATTTATCGAATAACAAGATTACTGGATATATACCAGATACTCTAACCTCATCCACCTTGCAGCTCGTGTAAGTTTTATGCCATTTCATGGTCTAAAATTGATTCTAATCGTCCACAAAAGGGACTGAATTAGGAGGTGCTTCAAGCCTGAGTAGATGCTTGATTTCCATATGTTTCTTAAAGCAGTTTATGTCCCTCATTCATGTCACTTTTTTGGTCAGATTACTGCACAATAACTTATTGGAAGGGCAAGTTCCTGAGGAACTTTATTCAGTTGGGGTTCATGGTGGAGCTATAGAGTACGTTATACCTCGATTGTGATCACTTTGTTTTCACTGAATCTTGGTAAAATGGAATGGAGCAAGTTGCAAAATTGTTCCCATATCTATTGGTTTTGACGATTTTAATCACATACGATTATATACACGAATCAATTTTATCAATTAAGTTCCATAACTTTTAAAATGATGCATTTTTAGTCTTGTATTGACAATATTATGTTTTAGGATGACAATTAAATTGTAATTAGAAATTAAGACGCTGGGGTCTTATTGTGCCACGTAAGTGATGCCAAGTCATTAGGTTGCTATACAGAATCCAGGCAGCTCACGTGAGTGGCACGAAAAAAAATCCCGTAACCTTGTCAATATAGGACTAAAATTGCATCATTTTTAAAGTTATGGAACTTAATTGTGAAAATTAACTCGTATAAGACTACAATTGCTAAGACCCAATAGATACGAGACCAATTTTGCAATTTACATAAAGAGAGAATGCATTTTTTTTCAGAGCTGAATTGTTCAAGTTGAATACCTTCAATACAATTGAACATTCAGCTGTGCTCATCTCTTCCCTCTTAACCACACCATCTTCTTTTGCAGTCTTTCTGGTAATAAAGGATTGTGTGGTGTGCCTTCACTGCCGGACTGTTCTCTGATTTGGGGAAATCACGGCTTATCAACTGGTGGAAAAGTTGCAATAGGTATCTCATCCCTCGTTGTTTTTTCCGCCCTGATCTTTGGAATATACTATTGCGTAATCTGGAGGCGGCGTAACGACTATGACTTCGGTTTACCTCATGAACTCACCTGTAAGTTCATTTCCAAATAGACAAAAATTTGTATGAACCTGGTTCACAGATTTGTAATTCGTGAACTCCATTAATCCTGCCCAGCAAACCATAATGCATCCTATAATCAAGGTTTTCTTTGACCCATTTTTATAATGGATCAAGAAATTGGATGGAGTTCAAGTGAATCAAATTCACACAAGTGTTCCTCTTCCAATTCATATAATTCCATTTCCATAACGAAAATCCCAGAAATGGTGACATTTTTCCTCTGTTCCAACAGCTCTTGCTGCAAAGAGAAATCGATATCACCGACAAAAATCTTTGATGACTCTTGAAATGGAGAGCCAACATGCCAAAGGGTTTATACCGACTTATAATGTGAGCTGATTGGCCGTATCCTATGGAGACGAGAAACACGATTTTTTTTAGGTAAAGATTCTGACCGTGTCGATACAAAGAGTGGTGCAATTGCTTTAGAAAAGATGGCAGAGAGAAGAGTCTTGCCTGATTCTTTCAACAGCTTGTGTTAGAAATTAGATTGGGGTCTTGGAAAAATCCATATTTTTTGTAATGTGCATGCGTTGTTTTTTTGTCAATTATTTATCTGGATCGAAAAGCAAAGGCAAACTCCCCCAACATATTGTAGCATAACCAGTTTTGCCAGTTAGTAAACATACAATGTAATACTAAATTTGTTCAATGCATAATGTCAATACGAGTTTGATTCATCTCTCTACTTTCACATTCCATAATATATTCTACTATTTAAATTTAACGCACATCATTCTTCTATGTAATATATATTCTCAAGAGATCCGTTCACTCGTCACGTTTCAGTTAAAGCTAATGTTACGTTTTAGTCAGAGCTAGTTTCATGTTCAACTTCACGTTTAGTTAAAGTTGGCATCACGTTTCACCACTATTCCCCTTTGTAGATTACAACTAGTGCACAAGAGATTGATTTCCCGTTGTAGATTACAACTGGTGCACAAGAGATTGATTTCCCGTTGTAGATTACAACTGGTGCACAAGAGATTGATTCGCATATTAAAATTAAACTATAGGTTATCACGTTGGTCGAGAAAGCCGAAAGGTTAATTAAGCATGTTGGGCCATTTGGGCCGCCAAATATGACCGTTTTCTTGGGCCATAGGAAGTTTAGTCCAGACTAGTTCAAATTGCAACTTGTACATGTGTAAATTTCTCTTATAACAAACTTAAGGATATTGATTAATGGTATGAAACCTAAAAAAAGGAAAAGTGTTATATGAATCTCCTGAACACTTAGTGCTTAAAGCATATTCTCCTGATGATATATACATGAACTTGGCAGGAAGGCTAAGAATTATGTGGCTAAAAACTGACATTATAATCACTATCATTATCATCTTGTTTACTAACAAATTCAAATAGCAAATTCGGACACTCGAAAACGACATAAATGAAGTGGTGTTGCGGATTTTGAATATATACATATATAACAAATACTACATATTGATAAATTTTATTGAATTTTGGATCCCATCAAGTACGGACATGATCATAAATATTGATGTTATCACACAATAAATGCAGAAACTACAGTTATATAAATCCTTGATACATAACGAGACCTGAATTTTGATGACTTGGTAAGAAATTAAAAATGGCTTGAATACAAATCCTGCAATGCAACAGCGTGGTCCCTTTAACTTTATTATTGCATGGTCCATTCCAGTTTGATGAATCTTTTCTCATTTCCATCAACTAATTCTGGTCCAGATTTACAATAAAAACTACTGTTTCTCTTGTCATAAAAAAATAAAATATTATAACTATTTTAAGAAAAGAAAAAAAAAATACTTAATAAATTTTAGTAAAATGATGATAAACAACCTGCGTGAGAAGCTAATTTAGGTCAAAATAAGGGTTATAAGTTAAAAGCACATACAAAATATGCGAAGCTGAAAATGGAAATTATCAACGGTTTCCCATTGATGAGCATAATTTGTTCAAAAAGTGGGTTTGGTACTTACATCAAACCAACGTGTAATACTTTCTAAGAGGGGCAATCTGCAATGATTATAAAATAGTTTCCTAGGGGCCCAATCCTAATTAAACATAAAATCGTTTTGACTTTTGATTAGAAATTAGGCAGTAGACAGAAATTAAATAATAAGAAAAATTACTTTCTTTTTTAATCTGATAACTTTCACATGTTTTTATAAGAGAAGAAAAGACTTTTTGAGCCGTAAGCCAAATATAATAAATTCTCAAATTGACGTCTTGCTCCATTTCTAAGATAAATCATATGTTACATTTGTTTACATTTTATTGTTTAGGTGATACTAAGCGTACGACTTAAGATTATTTAAATTAATTCCAGGCTGTGCAACTCCAACAGTAAACAATCAATGGATCATGCTTTTTTGACTGAAATAATCGGAAATCAAACCAAATTTAAAAATGCAAAGCAATCTTTCGCAGGTGGGGCTTTTATTTTTAAGCATTAAATAAATAGGAGGTCTACATGCTGTGTTCTGTTGGTTAAGCATGCAAATAATAATATTTATTAGTCGCTTGATTATTAATTTATTACAAATGACGTGAGTTTAAATGAGCCACGTCGACGTTCACATTACCACGATTATTATTATTAATTTATTATTATAGTAAACCTAGTTGTGCAATTGGCCTAACAATGCCAGTTTCTCTTGAATTTATTTTGTCCTTTTTCTTTTATCATTTCTTTAGAATTAATCAAAGTTATCTAGAGATGCAAAGTACCCCACCATCAGATTAACAAATAACAACAAACTTAAAATTTGTTTGACGAATTTATTTGGCAGAAGTTTCCAATCTTTTTGAAAATATATTGTTGGGAACATATAAAAATGGAAGAAAGAAAACGCACACTTTTTTTCTCTCATGATACTTTTATTAATAACTTATATATTCTATATATTTTTTTACGGCCTATGCAATGCTTTAGTTTTTTATCTGTACATATTTCTATTGCTTTTGTATGTAAAAGCGTTTATTTTTTTATTATTACTCCTTTTATTTTCTTTTGACTATTCTTCTTAGAAATAAAATACTCTTATTAGAAATAAAATTATTGGGACAAACGTAAAATTTGAAGGACCCTTAATGAGATAAGAGTAGCCCACGCAGTCTACTTGACATGGTGGCCTCATTATACATAACAAAGTCATCCCCCAAACCCCCCTCCCAAAAAGGCCATAGACTTTTTTTCATTTATTTGGAAATTTGTATCTTGAACTAGTATAAAAGGAATTAATTAAAATGTAATGATAAGTTTACTTAGTTGAATACATCCAATAAATCGACACACTAAGAAAGTAATTAGAATTTTAAAAAAGAAGCTTTTAGGGCGTGCATAATTATTAATTAGGCACATTTATCTGAGATGAAGCATAATTTAAATATAATGTTTTAACATTTTAGAAATGATGGATGTTAATTTTTGCTTAGTTATACCCGTTTCGTGTACGTGTTTTTGTCTTAAAGTTAAAAGAAGATATTTTTTATTTTTTTTGGGATGGTGGATTGAAATTTAATTTAGTTAGC
Source organism: Stenogyne calaminthoides (assembly GCA_037126765.1). Lineage (NCBI taxonomy): Eukaryota > Viridiplantae > Streptophyta > Magnoliopsida > Lamiales > Lamiaceae > Stenogyne > Stenogyne calaminthoides. The sequence goes on from JBBCBC010000042.1 coordinate 2,661,132, forward strand.
TGAGAATCTACAACACGAGAAAACAAGGGAGAAAACGAAACAAAGAAAAAAAAATGCAACATACGCAAGTTGTCCAAATTAACTGACGACGACGTTTATATATAACCATAAATATTCTGGTGCCATGTCGGCAACAAATATTATACATATACAACCTTTTTTGCACTTATTAATTAATTACTTCTAAACCAATTACTTTGATAGTTAAACTCCAGACACCATTACATGTTCGACGATTTTCTTGACTCGAAATCTATTCCCTAATTTTACATTTTCTTTTCTTAAGCACAAATTCATCCGAGAATATCATATAAGAAAAGGCACATCATTCAAAATTAGGTGTCTAGGTATATATAAGAGCAAGATCGACCGAATATTGTATTCGTTTTCTTTCATGTTAATTAATAAATACAATGTAATACTATTATAAGAAAATTAAAGACTCGAAAGTGACTAATTTGCGGACATAATTTTTTTTTATCAACCAAAAAGACTCCTGTACTCCAGTGCTCAATCACATATGAATATATATTGTTGAAAATATCAACATATTAGGTTGACCGTGTCAAATTAAATATGTACACTTGTAGTAAAGAAATCTAAATTAAAGTGATCCATTACAGCTTAATTTATGAGCTTATATGAATTTTTTGTGTAGATATCATTAAATAATTTTCGATTTGTTGAGGATCAAATTAAAAATTTAAAAAAAAATTATTCTATAAGTTAGGGTTATGGTCCCCAGACACCAGTACATTTATTCCACATTTTATAATCTCTTTACGGGAAAGTGAAGAAGGGTGAAATAGTCTGAAAAATCAAATCAGTTTAAGGCATAAATTAACTCATGAATTCAAATATGCTTCTACTTTTATGTTTAATTGTTTCCGTATTTCGCTTAATCATCATAGATAAAAAAAAATTGATTAAATAATTGTGTTGAAACATATATATTTATATGAAAATTAAAGCCTGCTATTTGAATTTAATTTAATTTCTAACATATATCCATAAATATTTAGGATAACAATATACATATATGGTAATATGAACATTATATGTACTTTAGGAAGTACTCACTTGGTCTCATAATACCTTTCACATGTAATGAAAAAAGTTTTTGGGAGTAATTTTGTAAATTTTTATATATAAAGTAAAGAAAATAAATGGATTGTATGTATGTATGATCCTAAAAGTAATAATTTTTTGTGTAAAATTATGAATATTATTATAAAGGTAGGAGTTTATGAAGGATTTTCTTCTTATGAATTGCGAAAATTATTGTGTAATAGACGAAAAAGAAAAGTGTGTGAAAGGTATTTCAAGAATGTATTCACATATCTAGGGCATTATAGATATCTTGAGACTTCTGGAAGCAAGGATTAGGAGTTAGGGCATTAGAATTTAGGGCAGCTAATTAAATTTGAAAATTCAAACTCATAAAACGTATAACCAGGGAACGGGAAGACAGACAAACTTTTATTTCATTTCAAAGATGGGGTGGGGTGGGGTGGGGAATATCTCACACAACCTTCTCAACCAATGGGAAGAGTTATGTGGCACACAGGGTTATAATAATAATAATAATAATTGCAGTGGGTACGTGGTCCTAATTATCAATTGCAACATCAATTTGAATTGGTAGCTAGTCAACAAAATCAACTTGGCCCTATTACATACTTCTCCAATCCACTTGCTCCAACCACTCTTATGCATCTTTTCAAATACACGTACAAGAAAATTTGTATCAAAATATATGATTTCTATATTAATAAATATTATATATAATATATTTGATCTATAAAACGAATAAGTTAAAATGAGTATATATATAAGATGGAGTAATGGTTAATATAACAAGTGTGTGGAATTATTTGTCCAAGTCAATCTTTTCTTGTGGAGTAGACTTTGATCATTAAATTACCAATTGCATTTCTAAGTCTTCTATTTGAGACAAGAAGCCCATGTCTTAAATTCTTTTAGAAAGTGACATTACTAAACCTTGATCTTTGACCACTTTTCATAACCCAAAATCAAGAAACTCGAAATTCTCTTTTATTCTTAATCGTCAATTAAATGTTTTTTTGAAAGAAAACATAACTCATTTTGAGCTAAATGTGTCAAGCACGGAAACATTTAATTTTTAAGATTTAATTGATCCCAATCAAACTCTTTGGAAAAAAGAAACATATATAGTTAAGTATTTTTACACTAGTTCAATAGTTCTTAAATTTTAAAAAAGAGAATGTGTTAGACTGTTAGGATATGTTGAAATATTTTTCACGTTAATTCATATTAAAAATATATATATATATATATATATATATTGAAATTAACTAATATAAGTTACATCATAACTTTAATAAGACAAAAACTTGTATGCAATATTGCATATAAGTGATATGTGCAATTGAATTTTTTTTTCTTTTCTTTTTTCGCGGTCAGATAGGGCACGAGTTAGGGCAGATTATTGGTGGGTCAATGGGATTCTTCATCTTCTTCCTCCATGTAGACTTTGGGTTTGATTTTTGATTTCTCTTATTCTTCTTCTCTTCTAGCGGATCTTCGATTTCTAGATTTCTCTTCTTCATCTTCTCTTCTGGTGGATCTCATGGACTTTCTTCTTCCTCGTTCGTGCCCTAATTTTCTTTTTCGCTCCGATCATTGGATGAAATACGGTTGTTCAATTTGAATTTTGGTGTGGATTCTGCGAGAAGAAAAGAGAATATGTGTGTGGTATTTTTGGATTATCCTTCAACACAAAGTGTGTGATAAGTTCAGATCCTTCTGCACTCTTTTCACGTTGTTCTCAGAATCTATTTTTTATTGCTCAGAATCTGTAATTTTGGATCGATGTTTTTTTCGCGTCAGATCTTGGTTTTTGTCATGTAGTAACATTATTTTGCTTTCATATAGTAACACTCTTTTTGTTCATGTAAGTAACACATCAAGTTGTCGTTTTTAAATCAGAACTTTGATTTGGAAATTTATTTTTTGCGCCAGATCTTTGGTTTAATTAATTCATGTGGTAACATATTTTTTTTCTTCATATGGTAACACTTTTTGTTCATGTAGTAATATATATTTTTTTAGTAATATGTAACATTGTTTCATATATATATCGTCAGACATTATGTGAATACTCATACGTTACCATATGAACAATAATGTGTTACCATGTAACTCATGTTACGTTATGAATATTTATGTGTTACGATATGTTTAATTACGTGTTACGTAAAATATGAAGTTTTTCAATATAACAACGTAGTAACACTTGTACATAGATGTAGTAACAAATAAAATTTGACAAAAAAAAAAAGAAAATTCAATATAACAATGTAGTAACATGTAGTAACACACTAAAAATTTTAAAAAATAAAATTATGTGTTTAGTAAAAATTGAACTTGCGACCAAACACATTAAGAACATACATAAATAACTGGGCTACAACACACGATCAATAATGATATGTATCTATTAATATATATCCATCTTGTTCGCCCAATCCACAACTGCCCGCCCGCCCGATCCGCCCCGACCCGCGCGAGTTTGACCCGCGAATTTTAATGTAAATCACTTTAATTATGATGTATTGCACATATCTATAGTGTGCAATATTTCACAAGAGAGTTTCTCCTTTAATAATTTGTATAGCAATTATATATGCTTACTTTAATATAAGTTGCATCAAAAAATTACATCGTGTTTGCTGTGTAGCAACTATGATTTAATTAATTTCTATCAAACGTTTTCGATAAATTGGAGAGTAAATAAATAGACAAAGAAATGGAGATGGTTGATAGCGTGTGGGATGGTGATGAAGAAACAAGTTGCAATAAACAAAACAAATATTTGGCATAGTTGAAAGCGTGTTGCCGAAGTACTTATTCTAGATAAGACCAATATCATATTCCATGAGACTACTCTTTAATTTGCTCTCTTTTTCTCTATGGAAATTCTTAAAAATAATAATAAAATAATAATAATAATGATACATGCTACTAGTGTAATTCCAATTAACCAAGTTTGGGGAAGTTGGTCTTTTTCTAGGTTAACGAAAGCATATTTTTCCAAATTTTTTTTGAAGCGCATATATATTTAGCTCACGTTATTACCAACAAACAAAGTGCCTGAAAGTCCAACCATACTTTTCGACAAATAATCTCAAGAATGAAAATTCTCAAAATTGTGGGACATTCTCACTATTACAAAATTAATATATAGGAATAGGAAGACTTATCAAATAAGATATTTCTACAAACTCAACATAATCTTCAAATGCCGAATTAATTAAAGTGACTTATGGAATTTAATAGCGTCTAACACCACCTTAATTAGCATCTTCTTCAATGACAGTTAACGTGGAACATGTCTTTATTTGATCGTGAATTACCTTCTATAAATGAACTTCTTTATGTATTAAACATGTTTAATTTGGTTGAAGAGATGGAGGATTCATGGAAATGGAGGATGTCCCCGGATAACCAGTTCAAGACGAAGCGGGCGTACGAAATTGTTCACATTCCAGATTCTTCGGCAAACAGAAATTCAGGTGCAAGCTCGATTCTCAACCACATTTGGAGTAAGATACCACCTCTCAAAACCTCGGCTATGGCTTGGAGACTTCTGCAAGATCGATTACCTACTCGAGTGAATCTCAGGAAACATAATTTTTTTTTTGAATCGGTAAAGGAATTTTATTAAAAAGGGAAGCAAAGTTCCCACTCAGAAAATATGTACATCAGATTTACAAGTTTAAACACAGTCTAGGGGCCTCAAGCCAGTCTTTGAAAGAAAAACTTCCCACTCAGGAAACGTAATATCCTTCCCTAAAACTGCTCCACAAACTGCCCCTTTTGCAATTTGTGATCGGAAACTGCTTCACACCTCTTCATCGACTACTCAGTGACATAAAAAATATGGTACGCTTGTTATAATTGCGTGGGTATATCAGGAGTTGGACATAATCAGATTTCACAACACTTCTTATCCCATTCTGGAATCTTCCCGGAAAGAAAGCTAATCTCTTGGCTATAAGACAGATTCTGGAGTTGATGCTCAATTAAATATTCTCTTTTTGTAATTTTTCATTTTCTGAGTGGTTAGAGAATACTATAAATATACTAGAGAGTTGAGAACTCTTTTTATACTGTATATCAATGTACAATGTTTCTCTTTGTTCTTTGATTAATATTGAATAAATATTTTTTTTAAAAAAAAAAATTTACTCCTTCGACCTCCATATCCTTAACCCAAGACAGAGCCTGAAAGACTCCATAAGTCTATAGGTTCGTAATTCCATAAAAAATGGATAAAATCTTAGGAAATAATTTTTTTATGTAATTTCCTTTTTCACACAATATACATATATATAATAACATATCTCTAATTTCTACTATTATATAAAATTACAATATAAATAAATAATTCAACGTAAATAATTTGTACCAAATAAAAAAAATCAAGTAGCTAGACTAACATATAAACAGTTAATTTAAATAATCCCAAAAGCAGCACACTGTATCTAAACTTGCATATGTCGTCATCCACTAAGTCATTCACCTAAAATAAAACTACTTGGCGCTTTTGGTTTTAGCAGGCGCAATAGTCTAAAATTGTCATACTATCATCATGAGATAATATTTTAAATATCTTGTCCAATTATAGTTCCAGAAAAATAAAAATAAAAAATCAATGATTCCCACACAAAAACGTGGCAACAATGAGATATTTAATCGGGGAGGTGATTATAAAGTCGCTTTTAGTCGGTAAGATTGAGGTGGCATTCTCATCTGCCGTCATACATTAACTCATTTCCAGCTGAAAAAAAAAAGAAAAAAAACTGTAAAGTAAAACCTGGAGAGTTGGAAAGTGCTGTTAGTTGGTAACGAATAGATTAATTAACCCATAATTTGGTTTAGGATAATTAATTCGGATTAGGCGCGTATAATTTTACGGAAAGCACACATATGGATAAACGTAGGCGTTTCGTTTGAGACTTGCTGTGTTGGGATATTGTCATATTGATGATGATGACACACATATATTTTTTAGTAATATCCTACTACTGATTAAGTGCCATATATTTGCACGTTTTACAAAATTGCGGAGTATAAAATAGTAGAATTCAACTCAATTTCTAATGTTGCATATATTAATTTATTTACATTACTAAATTAAACATGCTTAGTTATTTTTTTTTTATCCTTCAGAAAATACGGCCTACCAACAATGACGGATCCAGAGTTTCGTTCCAAATGAGGCGAAATTTCTCACTAAGTAAGGACAACAAAATTCTAATATTCAAATAGGGCGAAATGACAAAATTTTACGATTTTAAAACATAAATATAAAATTTTCTACATATATATTACAAAAAATTTTAATCCCAAAAGGGTGCGACCACCCCCGGCGCCCTCCAGATCCACCCTGCCTACCAAAAACAATTATTTGAGGTTATATACTTATAATATTATAGATGTAAATAATGTAATGTATATATATATATATAATTTCCAGAATTTGCCAAAATGCAAAATGTGAAAGAATTCCGTCTCATTTAAAAGTTCAAATTTATAAAAAGATGTGAATAAATTAGTTTATTAAATTTGAATGCTTTGATATCAATAAAGAATTTCGTCTGATCTAAAAGTTTAAATTTATAAAAAGATGTTGATCTTAATTCGTTTATTCACAAAATGTATAATCTATAAATTTCGCGTAGACCAAATCCCTGTATTTCACCTGCGTGTCAAATTTGAAAGTTTCGTATAGTGTTTGCTAGTAGTATCATTTATAAAATAGATAAGTTTAAATTAAAATGCCATTATATTCATGTGATATGGTCCAAACAATCATGATTGACCTAATGAGGGGCAATTTGGGAAACACAAGGAAATTAATAAATAGCATGGTTGGTCTCATGTGAGTGAGAGGCCAACATTTTCACGCGTTCCCACCTGTGAGGAGAGCCACTAGCTGTATCGACATACTATCCGTATAACTAACGCACAATTACCGTACAATTTTCATTTTTTAAAGTATTTCCCCACCTTTTTTAATTATACGCCCGATTTTTTTATTTTTCAAATTTGTACCAACTAATTCACATGAAACGAATGAATTATATGCGATATATGTATAATTCAAATAATTGATTTTTTTTCCGGTTTTGTCTGTCAGTGTGTTTATGAATTAATAGAGTAAAAAATCTCAACGAATAAATATTACAAATTCAATTTTCATGTTTATACTTTATTTGGATTCACCTCTATTGCGCTATAGGATTACATTCATTAATTTTTTCTTAAAAACAATCAATTATGATAGTTTCTTAACATAATCAATTTTCTTGTTTTAAAGACAATCAATTACAATAGTTTTCTAACATAATCGATTACAATAATTCCTTCTACCATCGAACACATGACAACATCATTTCATCTCGTTATAGACCAGGACCGCAATCACCACAAGAGGGGGACCATCCGAAACCTCAACCCAACAACAGGGGGACCACTACCGCACAAGATGAAGGGCTCCGTGTCTCGAACTCAGGACCTCAAGGTCTCAGGTGGTTGGAGCTCTAATCACTTGAACTATCCACACTTGACTTACGATTCTTTTATTAAAAAAACATAAGCGCTAAAAAAAATTAAAAAAATAAAACACAACTTATGGTTATACAATTTTTAGTATAATTTACAGAAGGTTCTAAATTATTATAGTACACTAATTATGTGCAAGAGTATTGCCTAAAGACAAAATATAGAGTGAACAAGTTTCATGGTGAAACTGATTAAGGAGTGTGACTTATATTATTAAAGAATATTAATTATATAATTAAAGAGTGTGACTTTTTACTATAAAGAGTATTACTTATAAAAATGAAGGGTATGACTTATATTACAACAAAGAATATGGTCGTGATAACTAAAGAGTGTGACTTATATTACTAAAAGGTGTAATCGTGATAATTAAAGTGTAAAAATGAATCAATTTCATGGTGAACAAATTTTACACCATACCAACTTTTGACTAAAATGTGATTATCAATAAATATCACAAAAATTATTCCCAGACTTTTTCATTAGTTTGACGTAGTCTAATTATCAAATAAAATAAGATTTCTTTTAATTCTAATTCTATAAATTCTTGTAATTTGGAGAGATGTAGACATTGAGACAAAAATTATACGAGTTTCATTTTTTTGTGTTAATACTCATTATTTTATATTCGTCTACCTTTTTTTATATAAGAATATTGATAGTTTCTATTTTCGGTATTTTTTTCTTGAAACCAACTAATTTTCATTCTAGAAAACTATTTTATAGTATGTTTTATAAACAAAAAATAAAGAAAATTACTTTATTATACAGGATGGACATGCAATTAAAGATCATTTTATATTTTTATTGCAACGCATAGATTGAATTATCAGCTGAAATACTATTCTTAGTTAGGACTTCTCACTCAACTAGTGGCATAAATTATTATTGATATAATTTGGGGGGTGGGTTTGGTCTTCAATGGGACCAATAAAAAAACAAAAATCATAAATCCACACAGGAAAATGGTGGTATGGTGCAACATTATAAACCATTTGTGATTGGTTAACTCCAAGTTGCAATATGGGCGGGGCCAATTAGAGGAGGAGGACAACCATCCGTACAGAAATCCCAATATTTTTATATAATTATATTTCATGTCAATTACAATTATTGACAAATAGCGGCTTTGGAATAAAGGTTTTGTTTTAGTACCCCATAGTAATTTCAATCCCAGTTAGTATGATGCAAAAAGGTGGACAAACAATAGTGAAACTTGGGTAGTTGGGGAGATTTTGTCAATGTTTGTTTGTAACACGTACACATATTAGGGTTCATCATTTTTTTATATATTTATATTTTTTTATTTTAATTTAATTAATAATATCTAAAATACACACGTGTTTGATACTGCATTGCTGTGTCGCATAAACAAAATCAGATGTTGGTATATATGGATATGTTGTAAAAGATAAGGTTTCACTTTTCTCTTATTTTTCAAAACCAAGGTTAATTTTATCACCCGCTTCCACAATAATTTTAAGGGTTGATCTTCCATGAATTAGGTCTGTGTCATAAACTTGAATTATTTGACCAATTTCATTCATTTAACATATTTTTCTAACTCATTAAATTTGACACGTTTCATATTCTGAATAGATTTAAATGTTCATGAATTAAAAACGAGGTTCATAGCATCATTCAGATCTATATAAATTTTTATCTAATTTTAATAAATATATTAAGGATGCATTTGCAAACTCCAGTGGAGATGACATAATCATTTATTTAAGTTGCCCTCTCACAACTTTAGCTTTTAAAAAATATTTTAAAGACAGTCACTTGAGTTTACAGACACACCATATATAAATTGAATGTAGGCAATAAGACAGAATTAATGAGAAATGAAAAAAATTGTAAAGGCATGAAATTCCAAGGTGGAAATTTGTAATTGGATGAGGGGGTGTGTTGTCTTGAAGTGTATGGATCCATGCCTCATTAACAGTTGCCCATACACTCCCCCATCCTAGTGGAGTGGAGGATTGTTACCCCAATCACCTTTTGGCACTTACTCAAATCTTATTTTATTAAATTTATCTAACTTATCTGATGCTGATACTTCATCAAAGTATCCTCCTCTATTATTTGTTGTCTGCTTTTATTACCCAATGCTGCTCCAGATGTGCATCCCCCCACACCTACATATCTTTCATCTATTCTTGTACCCAGTCCACCTATATTGCATCTCACATTCATGGATCTTGGATCTTGGATCTTGGATCCACAATTTTGATATTCATTCAGGACCCCCAATTAAATAAATTCATTCTCTGAAAATTTGCGCATTTGACTTAAGATTAATTTAAATCTTCAAATTTAAATTTAGATGAGATCAAGCCGATGATTTGGTACATAAATTTACCAATTCAAAGGAGAATCAGAGGCTTTTAAAATTAGCCACTATTAGGCTTAAATTTTCACTACATTGAGCGTTGAACAGAAATAAGGGGCTTGTAAAATGTCACATGAATCCTCAAGCCACTTCCAAAAATATTTACATATTAAATTGTCGATACCCAATAGGTTTTTTCTACGTTAGTGAGTATGTTCGTCCTTCCTATTGTCAGAAAATCAATAAAATATTGACACATCATTTTTCTTGGCCTGGGGTGATATAGCTTTGTCATGAGCGAATTAATTAATTTTATTTAATAAATATATAAAATTACCTAAATATCATTATAATATTTTTTTAAAAAAATACAATTTTTATTATTTTAATTTTTCTAAAAAATAATTATTTAAATAATAAAATGTTAATAGGGATATATATGTAATTTTAAATTTATCTTTTTAATTATTTAAATGACAATAATATTTTATCATTTTATAATTATTAATTTAATTTATTAGTTGGACTATGTAGTGTGATTACAGTATGCACAATGCAAATGTATTAGTGCAAAGTGCAATTATTTTAAAAATAAATTATATGTTGAATCAACGATCCAACATCAATCAAAGGATCATCTAACATCAGGAATAATGAAATTGTTAGTGGAAAACCCTACCCAATATTATACAAGACAAAAAAACAAAAAAAAAACTATTGAAATCTCATACTCCCAATAATTATTAGTTAAGAAATGATTAAAAATATATTTATATATTGAGAATTTAGAGATATAAAGTGGAGTAATAAATGATCCCTTAAAGGGGAGACCATGTTGATAGTCTAAGGGGGGATGAACTTAGGAAAACTAAGGTCCACACTCATGTGAATTATGAATCATATCAACTTGCTCTCCTTATCCCTTTATCCCACCCCACAACTCTCACATACTTCCTACTTCTACACATACACACACTTAACTAATATATAGAGTTTAAATACACCCCAACCCCAAACCCACCCCTCATGAATCTTCCTAGTTTCTTACCATCTCTAGGGTTGACCCACCTTACGCACATCCTCATCTCAATTATTTATTTCCCAAAATCTCTAAAACTACTTTATACTATATTTTTAATACTTCCCAATATCACACATAAAACTTGACCCTTGCTCCTATTCCTATATATACCTCCCTTCCCTCAACAACTCATTTCATATTTCACACTTCTTTCCTCCCTTGAACATATTGCAATGGCTGCAAGCAGCTTAGACGAAAGCACCGCCACCACCGACTCCATATCCCTACCAATCACACCACCCTCCAACAGCCCCCGCCGCCTCGGCAGCGGCGGCAGCGCCGTCACCGACGCCGAGAACGGCGTCGAAGCCGAGTCAAGAAAGCTTCCGTCGTCGCGCTTTAAAGGCGTCGTGCCCCAGCCCAACGGAAGGTGGGGCGCCCAAATCTACGAAAAACACCAGCGCGTTTGGTTAGGCACTTTCAACGAGGAAGAAGAGGCCGCCAGGGCCTACGACACCGCCGCCCAGCGCTTCCGCGGCCGCGACGCCGTCACCAACTTCAAGCCATTGTCGGAAAAAGAAGACGAAATTGTCGAAGCCGCGTTTCTAAATTCCCACTCCAAGGCGGAGATCGTCGACATGCTCCGTAAACACACCTACGCCGACGAGCTCGAGCAGAGCCGCCGCAACCACGGCGGCGCTAAAAGAACCGCCGCCGGAGACGCATCCGGTAATTTGTGGTTCTCCGGCGGAGAAGCTGCGGCGGAGAAGCTCTTCGAGAAGGCGGTGACGCCGAGCGACGTCGGGAAACTGAACAGGCTGGTTATACCGAAACAGCACGCGGAGAAGCATTTTCCGTTACAGAGTGGACACGTGTCAAAAGGCGTTCTGTTGAACTTTGAGGACCCCATGGGGAAAGTGTGGCGATTCCGTTATTCGTACTGGAATAGCAGCCAGAGCTACGTTCTGACCAAAGGCTGGAGCCGTTTCGTTAAGGAGAAAAATCTACGGGCCGGAGACATTGTCTCTTTTCAGCGCTCCACGTGTCCCGATAAACAGTTGCACATAGACTGGAGACCCAGGGGAAACAACCCGGTCGGGATTCCGGGTCGGGTCCAGATGTTTAGGTTATTCGGAGTCAACATATTTGAAGGTCCGAATGAAGATAGATGCGGTGGTAAAAGGATGATGGAAATGGAGATTAATTCTAACAAAAAGCAGAGGATTATTGACGCCTTGTGACATGATTTTTAATTTTTCTAATTTTGAACCACCTGTAATATTTTTGTTCTTGTTTTGATTTTTGATTTGGACATTAATGTAATGATCATAGACTACTGTAGATTTTATGATGCAAGTTGCTGGTGTCCAATTGTATAGTAATGGGACAAAAATGATGGGTAGCTGAAGAGAACTTAGCTGGAGGAAATTTGAAAGGTTAATTAATTTATTTTTGAAATGTTGTTTTCAAAGTTTGAACTACCAAGGCAAGGAGTATATTTTTATAACTTGGTATTTAGTCTTGTTTTGCGGCCATGCTTTTGGAATATTTTTTTGCTTTGCTGAAATATCTATAATTGGCTGGTGTGGCCGATGTTGTAATCCTATTTATCATGATTTGATTGTGCCCATATGCATGCATGATAGCGAAGGTGTGGCAAACTAACACAGCCTTTAATTTGTTTTAAATATTATTGCATGTATATCTAAAATAAATTAATATATATATAATAATATTATAATACATATTTTAGTCTTCAATTAACAAAACTAATTAAGTCTAGCTCCTGATTCATTTGGTCATATGTGTGATGATTCTAATGAAATAAAATGAGGGATTTAAATATATGGTTATAAAATAGAATCCCTTGCTAATCGTACAGCAGCAGATCAGATGATATGCTAAAAACAAGTAAGCCCAAAAAAGAGAACAAAACATTCGCACTCCATTAAAGTCTTTCCTTGGATTCTTGATAAAGTGATGAGGGAGACAAAAGGAAGAACCCTTTGTTTTGGGATATTTATAATTATCTGTTTGATGATATAGGGTTTCTTTCGATTAATGCAGAAGTATGAAATGTATGATATACACAGATTTCTCCTTTTGATCTGGTTTCCTGATCCAGTCTGCATAAAATAATATAATGGTTGTAAATATATAGCATTCTATTTAATTGGTCCTAAATTAATTTAAAATTTGGTCGAAATTGAGCATATAAACTATGGGTAATTCTTAAACGAACCCTGATTCACGTCAACTCTTTTTTTTTTTCCGAGTGTCACTGTTATATATACAAAGTATTCCTATTGTGCATGCAAAAATATCATTAATTAAAAATTGTTTGAATTTTAAACAATAACACTTCATATGCACTACATTAATACTCCCTCCGTCCCACATTAGTTTTCACTTTTTTTTTTGGTTTGTCCCATATCAGCTTTCACACCCTAAAATGGACACCTTTTACACAACTTTTACTCACAAAAAATTACACTTATTTAACTATATGACATTATTTTATGCAAAAAACATATTTTTCTTGGTTTGCGATCCCAGATCAGTGTGAAAACTGATCCGGAACTGAGGGAGTAATACATATAATATAACAATGACATTACACAGTACAATAGTACTTGATGAAAAAAAATATCTTGTGAACTCGAAATATCAGAATGTTTGCCAATAAACTATTTTCTTTTAAAAGAGTTGTCTTCCCAGATCACATCATAGCATGGAACTCTGTTGGCCTAGTTATAATGAGTTTTATCAATCAAACATGAAAAATAGTTCTAAAATTATTAATTAGAGGTTTGATTTTTTTTTCTATTGATTCGAGTATTAAAAAAAATTAAAATTATCAATTCGAGATCTGAACAAAATTTTAAACCATGTTTAGCATTTTATATCACAATTACAAAAGGATAATAATAATTTTCATTCGAATAAAAAAAAGTAAGAAACTATGCATAATTCAGTATATTGATAGTTCTTATATATATTTCCTTTTCAAAAAAAAAAAAAAAGATAGTTCTTATATTTCATGCTCTATATTGACATATTCGTACTTTTCAGACCCCGAACCGATGGGGATTTTTTTTAATAAATTGGACCTGGGCTTTAAATAGGCTGAATCACTGAATCACTAGAAATAAATTGGGCCTGGGCTTTAAATAGGTTGAATAAATTGGGTCTGGGCTTTTAACAGGCTGAACAAGTTACACCCAAACCTAAATGGGCATTTACTAATAATTTAGTTTGGGTCAATATTTCAGGCAAGTCCGGCTCTGAGTCCGCACCCTGCCCAAAAGTGCACAGCCAGACTCCGGCTTCTTCTTCTGCTTCTTTTTATTCTTTGATGAATATGTTCTTATATTAACTTCATTTAAATAGTGTGCTAAAAACTTTACTAAAAATGCCTTTATCTATTTATTTTTTATCCAATTATTCTCTATATTACATAAATATAATATGAGTTGGTACGCTGTGAAACTTATTCACGGTGAAACTGGTTCAATTTTTACTGGCACGGTCTTTCAGTTATCACGATTACACCCTTTAATAAAATATAAGTCACATCATTCAGTTATCACGACTATACCTTTAACTGTAATATAAATCACATCCTTCACTTTTATGAGTAATATTCTTTATTGTAAAAAGTCGACATTCTTCAGTTATCATGTCATGTTTATACTTTTTAATAATATAAGTCACACTCGTTAATCAGTTTTCACAGTGAAATTTGTTCACCTTATACTTTTTGCCAAATAATAAGTATACAGCCAAGCTTTAGCAATACAGTCTGTTAAGATTAACATTAATTTCTCCGATTAAGAAATGTCTGATTTCGCATCTGATTCTGTTGAACCCATTTGAGTTTATAAATAGTATACATATGAACTATGAAAGTACAATATATTGAATTTTGTACAAAGTGAGATTTTTTAAAAGACATGTGTTTGAGAAAATTAAATAAATAGATTATTCCTGACCCTCTCTACAAGTTTAACCTTTTAGATGAGACAGAATTCTCTCATGGTATCAGAGCTCAGGTTGTGGGTTTGATTCCCGTAAAAGCACTCCACCCATTTAATTTGTCCACTCTGTTGGGCCTCCTCTCTAGAAAGTAGAGAAAATGATTCTACCAAGAAGAGAGGAGTGTTGAGGAAATTAAATAAATAGATTATTCTCGACCCTCTCTAGTTTCGAATTTTATGATTATTGAGGGAAGTGTTGAGAAAAATTAAATAAATAAATTATTCTCGACCCTCTCTACAAGCTCGAGCTTTTAGATGTGACGGAATTCTCTCAGCCTGACTTCATTGAGAACTAAGAGAACCTACATTAATTAATTGACTCAATGCATGTCTGTAATATAGTATATAATAATAATTTACTGAAAATGAAGATAGATATGTTGGGCAGAGAAAATCTCATATAAAAATAGGTGTGGCTCAGAGAAAAAACAGAGACGTCTTGTTGTTCATCTCGCTGACATTTTTAAAATTTAATTACGTAATTGCATATAAATTCATCAGCTAGCTATAAATATTTTCTTAGTATGCTTTTTTTGTCGTTGTCTTCTGTAAAAAACGGATTGGATCATGTCACCTTCTGTTATTTTATTTAATTCCAATCACATCCGTAGGACTATGGTTTTTTTTTTTTTTTAATATTAGAGAATATATGAATCTCATCCACAACGACTACAATTACTATTATCGGAGTATTTTAGATAATGGAATGGGAGTTTATACCTACATAACGAAATGCATTAGATATATTCACGCAGTTACTTTGAGCTCTGCATCTCCTTATTGAAGTCCGTAGATTTATTTTAATTTGTGGGCCGAACCCAGCACATCACAGTATGTGTGTTTGTGTATAATGTAGTTACTTCATCATTTTCCCTAATATTTTTAGAACATTTTACGCATGTTAAAATAAAATAAAACAACACTCTCTTTTATTAATTTTCAATAATTATTCGAAATAAATATGCCTAAATGAACATTCTCTCTCTCTCGTAAAATTAAGGTAGATCCTATAACAATATTTTTTATAAGAAATTCAAACATTGGGTTTTTTGATGACTCAAATCAGTCACCATCTGTTCGATAAAAAAAAAAATTCTACTAAATCGAATAGAAAACTCAAAATTATTAACGTACATAAATTAATAAAATGAAACTCAGCATCAGGTGTTTTACAAAGTTTCGAGTTAACGTAGTCAATATTATACCGAACTCGATAAAAAGATTCACTATTAAATTCGAAATTAAAATCGTTGTAAATTAATTACTAAATTAATATAGTACTACATGCATGTATATTAATTTCGACGACGTATGCCATTTAGGAGGGTGTATTGGTTGTGGAGTCTGTAGAATTTTTTTAGACTTTCAATGTCTGTGTGTAATTTATTCAGATTTTTAAAAGTCTTTAAACATCCTGAGGTATTCAATACGGATTTTAAAAAGTCTTAAAAAATCTTTAGGTATTCAACAATCTATGGATTTTAATACTCTATGGATTTTATTTGATTATCTTTAAAAAATATGAATAAATTTCACTCTCCAAAATCTCTTCTAACAAATTTCAACGTATTCTCTCAGAGGATTCTGAAGACGAAAGGTCGGAAGAAAAAAACATTTGTAATATTTTTTATTTAAACAAGTAATTCTTTTCTATTTAAACAATTTATACTTTTCATCTAAAAAAAATATACTTTTCTTTTAAACAAGTAATACTTTTCTATTTAAACAAGTTATACTTTTCATCTAAACAAGTTATACTTTTCTTTTAAACAAGTAATACTTTTCTATTTAAACAAGTAATACTTTTATATTTAAACAAGTAATATTTTTCTATTTAAGCAAGTAATACTTTTCTATTAAACAAGTTATACTTTTCATCTAAACAAGTTATATTTTTCTTTTAAACAAGTAATATTTTTCTATTTAAACAAGTAATACTTTTAATTTAAAGAAATAATACTTTTCTATTTAAACAAGTTACATTTTTCATCTAAACAAGTTATACTTTTCATCTAAACAAGTTATACTTTTCTTTTAAACAAGTAATACTTTTCTATTTAAACAAGTAATTTTTTTTAAATTTAAACAAGTAATATTTTTCTATTTAAACAAGTAATACTTTTAATTTAAACAAGTAATACCTTTATATTTAAACAAGTTATACTTTTCTTTTAAACAAGTAATACTTTTCTTTTAAACAAGTAGTACATTTCTATTTAAACAAGTAATACTTTTCTATTTAAACAAGTAATATTTTTCTATTTAAACATGTAATACTTTTCATTTAAAAAAGTATGGAAGCTAACTACAACAAAGAACGGAATTGCTATCTCAAAGTCAATTACAACAAAGAACGGAAGTAATGCATGGAGAACGAGTATTGCTAATGCTATGTGGAAAATGAGGCCGAGGTATAACGGTGATGAAAATGAAGATGATGCGAATGAAGATGAGAATAATAATGTTTTTTTTTTTAACTAATATATTTTTTGTATTTTTCTAAACAATTTGGATATTTTTTTTTATATACAAGTGTGTTCCATATACATTTGCATCAATAGTTTTAGCGTTAGAGTCTATGGAAATCCATGTAAATCAATAAAAAAATGTATTCCACAATCCTGTCAAGTCTATGAAAATCCATGTAAATCAATAAAAAAAGTCAGCCAAACTCTGCATGGAGTCTATAAATTTTTAAATCCACAGACTTTTTAAAGTTCAAAAAAATCCAATAGAATACACCCCCTAAATTTCTCTCAAAAT
Source organism: Stenogyne calaminthoides (assembly GCA_037126765.1). NCBI lineage: Eukaryota > Viridiplantae > Streptophyta > Magnoliopsida > Lamiales > Lamiaceae > Stenogyne > Stenogyne calaminthoides. The sequence goes on from JBBCBC010000042.1 coordinate 2,678,896, forward strand.
TTTGGCTTGCAAATGTTAAGAATGTAGTAGGTCCCATTGTAAATCGAATTCTCCTCTTACCCTCTCTCTACTCTCTCACATTCAAAAACAAAAACCCTAGTGACCGCCCACCTTCCATGTCTCCTCCGCCACCCACCTTCCTTTGTGCGTGGCAGGCGCAAGCAAAGACTCACCCAATCCCCTTGTTGCGGTTGTGTCCCCAAGAATTCGCTTTTAAGCGTCGCTTAGAGGTCGTGGCTAGATCATCGGATCGATCTCCCCCATAGGAGTCACGACAACCGGTGGGCGGATTCGGTCCGTCGGATCTTTTTTATTTTTTTGTGTTATCTTTACCTTTTCTTCTATTTGGTATTTTAGGATTTATATTTATTTCCCTACTTCGCTTTCTCGCTTGTTAGGGGTTTGTTGTGAGATTTTTCTCCTCTTTGGGTTTGTTTTTTGTTTTTTTACATTTGTTTTTTCCCTTGTTTGGGTCATGGTGGTTTGTTGGTGATGCTTTGATCGATTTATCCGGTTTTCTTTTCGGACATGGTGTAAGTCGTATTGTGGGGCTTTTCTTTGTTTTTTGTGCTCTTACCGGATTGTGGGTCTCTTCCTCTCGTTTCTCAAGATTGGTTCGAGGTGAGTGTTGTTTCGTTCGATTGGTTAACCGTTTGTTCGAAGGGCTTGTGCTTCGCTTTTTACTTTTGTATTTATTTTTTCTATAGGATTGTATTTTCGCCCTTTTGTCTAAAAAAAAAATGTAGTAGTAGAGGTTGTTGGTCCCGGTGTTCTTGAGTCTCACACGCGTGTATGGGGGAATACACGTGTTCGGTGATTTTTAAAACTTTTCGGAGGTCGGTGTTGGGATTATTTTGAAAAAGTATGCTTTTACTTTGTATAATCGAAACTTAATTTTCGGACTTATTTTGGAAATAAATTGTTTTAGGATGCTTTAAATATGATTGAATGTTATATATATTTCCCTTCTGCTCAATAATTCTCGTGTTACATCAGTAGTTAATTTAGTGATAGGGTAAGATTAAATTAATGATCCTTTGTAACTAAAAAAGTACGCCCATTCACGACCCAGATGGAAATGAACAACCATCGCGAAAGGTTGAGGTGTAAGGCTCGGGATTGGTTTGTCTTGACCAAGAGATTACACTAGTGCATTGATCTTATTTGAATAGGACCCATGGGAGGATAAATTCTTGAGAATTGAACAAGGAAGAATTAGACCTCGGTGGTTCGTTGTTTTTTAACCTTCGTCCCTTAAATAGGATCACGTGGGATTGGTAACTATTGCTTTTGACTTATCATGGGTAAATTAATCGAGAGAGATTCAATACTTTTTTTATCTTGGACAATATTATTGGTCACATGTGATTGCTAAGATTTAATACTGAAGAATCGTGGTGCAAGCACGCTTGCTTGATTGCCCCCTTGGGAGGTTCATAAGTTTTATCATACCAAATCTTGCAAGTGGAATTGGTTGTATGGATAATAATGTTGAACCGTTCTCTCGACCAAGGACAAAAGATATTAATTAACGGAAAGCTATTCGATTGGCTTGAATTAATTAATGGGCTAGATAATCTTAAACACGGGAAATAATGACCGGAGCCATATTGATCGTAATATGGGTTAAGATGGATAGTGCAATATTAATTATGTAGTGGGATTAATTAATATTTATGGGCTTGAATTATATTGTGGCTCAATATTAGATATTCAAGATCCATTAGAAGGTCCAATCTTAATTCTCCTAAAAGCCCCCCAAGTAGTAGCAAAATATATAGCCCAATAATGAAAAAAGGTGATTAAAATAAAATAAATATTGTTGCTTTATATTTCTCTCAATTTTGAAAATTATGGATAAAAGAGGAGAAGGATTTTTCTTTGAATTTTGTTATGGAATGAAGATATGTATTCTTGGAATACAAGATTATCTCATTAAATTCAAGAAATCTCCCACTTGGTTATTCATAGTGATATTTCAAATTTTGGAAAATAGAGGCAAGAAAGATTTTCTTGATTTTCTTGAAAAGATATTATGGAAGATATGTATTTTTTTGAAATACAAGAATATCTCATAAATTCAAGAAGATCCAAATCTTGGATTCTTGCACACTATATTTTTCGAAAATACTATAAAATAGAGGAGGTGGAATTTTGTGGAATATTTTAATTATGGGAAAAAAGAATATATGGGATATATTCAAGATTTCTTGGTGACCAAGAAAAGTCTTTTTCCCACATTGAAATATCACTAAATTTTCGGCCCACCCTCCCTCCTATAAATAGGGGATGATTAGTTCATTCCCAAGTACAATTCCATGTCTTTGGAAATATTAGCAAATCCACATAAATTGGTGCAACAAAGTTTATTTTTTCCTTTTGTTAATTGTTTGCAGTATCCTTCGGATTGTCGAAAGCAACAGGGAATACTTGGGAAGTCCACCAAAGCCTTTGCCATCCCGAAAGACGCTCACGTTAAACCCGTAGAGGGTTTTACGTGGCTTTTTATACGCATGATATGTTGTTGCAATTATTATTTGAATTAATATAGGATTAATTCATGCTAGTAATAATTAATGAATTAAATTTGTATTTAAACCAAATGCAAAACATTCCCCAACTCGGATGATAGGTTATCCGATGATTCTACTAAGCAGATTGCCCCGAGTTTCGAGACAATTTCAGATTAGCCTAACCGAGCCTCGAAGTTTATCGGAGATTTGGATCGAGATAATTATCTTCTTGAACTAAGAGAGTTAATAACTATCTGTTTCTAGCTACTCGGAATGGGTCCTATGTTTATACTCGTTTTTTTTTGTCAAAATCCTCCTTCAATTTGATGCAAGTTCTATGGATTGGTTCCAACCGAATATCGCTGAACTATGCTTTTTTTTGAAAAACATGCAACATATAATAATGCAAAGAGCAAAGAATTATAGTGGTTGCTTTGAAGCTCCACGCCCACTCTCTCTCGATCTTCGGAGAAATTCCTTAAACTTCCTCAGCTAACTCATGTAGCTTTACTTTCACTTTTTCTACCTTGAGTTTTCTACCGACTCATCTGGTACTAACTCAAACACAAGGACTACCACAAGTAGCTTACTAACTTCTTTCTCTAGAGTTTTTGCTAACTCCAAGATCTTACTAACTTTTTTACAACTCCAACTCACCAACAAAACACACACAAACTACCTTAACAAGGGTTTTGGGTTGGTTTCCAAATAGGGTGAGATATCCTTTACAATAAGAACAAATGCAAAGGCTAGGATATCTCTACTAAGCTTTTGATATTTCTTATCAATAGGGCTTTTGAATGACTCCAATGTGAAACACTTGGGAAATTCTAGGTTTTTCGAAAGTGCTTCAATTTTCAATATCTGAATGAATGAGCTCTTGAGTTGCTTTTGAAATTTCCAGAACCTCTCAATGTAAAGGGTCTTCGGTATTTATTAACTTCACCAAGGTCACTTTGAAAAACTATCCGTTGGAGGAGATAGGTTTTCATGAGTTTCCTCTTATGGTGTTTGATGAGCGACTATATTTAGGGTTTGAATACTCCCCTTGCATGTTTTTAGGAAATATGTAGTCATGTAGCCAATCACCAATTTTTTTTGCGATTCTGGAACAGACATGATTTGATGTGTCCGTCGCTTTCGATTGTCGAAAAAATACGTTGTTTTCTTTCGATTGGTTTTTGTCTTGAATAAATGTAGACAAACAAAATGGCTCTTTTGGTCAATCTCTCCGAATGAGACAACCTTAAACAACACTTAGACTTAGTTTCTTTTGTCATGCGTGATATGAATGTTTTTGGGCAATATCTACTTTTCTCGAATATTTGCGTTTTTCACAGTTTTGTAGTCTTCAGATAGATATTATTCAGTGCCTTTGAACATTCAGGTTATACTGAGTATTCAGTAACTTCTAGGTCTTTAGTATCTTCTGAGTCTTGAGTCTTGATGACATCGAGTCTTGATGTCTTCAAAGTGACATCTTGAGTCTTGATGTCTTCAAGAACATACCGAGTCTTCAGTTTCTTCAAAATCTAACCTAATCTATATCTGCTGACTATACATGGTGCAGATAACTTCCTGAATAATCTATACTGAATCATGACTCAGTCTATCAAGATTATCCTGAACATGTCATACTCAGGAGTTTTGGGATCTAATCAAAACTTCTTTATTAAATTCATCTCCCAACAATTTCCCCATTTTTGATGATGCCAAAACCATCTTGTTACATTTAAGAAAACCTAACCTATACTCAGGTTTCAGTTTGTCTATTACAATCCAAAATGGTAATTTTTCCCAACAATTTCAAAACATTAGGCATATCAAACATAAAAGACATGTAAAAAGATAATGAGATATTATATTTGAGTATAAAGATAAATTTTCATTGATGTAAGATAAGAGTTACAGATTACAATGAAAATCAAAAACAAAATACAGAAGTACAAAATCTTCAGTCTTCTTCTACTTCATCCTCTGGCACTTCCAGGTTGAACATCCCATAGTATCTCTTCTTCAATTCATCCCTTGCTTTGATGATATCAGGGTTGTTTTCTGTTAGGCCTAGCTGGATGGCATACTGAGATATCTCATGAGAAATGGTTGTTTCATTCACATAGCCATTCTCAAGTCTAGGAGTTGGGTAAGTGTATGGACCTGGGGTTACTATCTGAGTATTTCCTTCATCTGCCAAGTTGATCCAACTTTGCAGGTACTTAGGATAGAATGTCAGTAAGTACTCAATGAAGGCTTCATTCATATCCGAGCTGCTCCCCCTCCATTCTCTCATAATCTCATAATAGAACCAGAAGGTTCTCTTGATCTCCTCCCATGCATCATTGAACTGAATAGACATCCATTTGTCAATGTGCGGCCATTTTCGAAGTTTTCTCTGATTCTCATTTTGCTCAAAAAACTTCTTAAAACCATTTCTTCTTTTTCTTCTCTTCTTCTTCTTTTTTTTTCCCCGATCACAGAACACCGATACGAAGCAAACAATCTTCTTTCACTTTTTTCGGTTTGAAGGGTTTTCAGAGTTTTCTTGGTATTGAAGACTTCTTTCGACTTTCGCTTTCTTCTTTTTTCACTTCTTCTTCCTCAGATTCTTCAAAATCTATTATCAATTTCCTCTGAGTATGCTTAGAAGTTTTAGCTCTTTTCTTCTTTTCTTGCTCCACAAATGCAACAACCTTTCTCTTTTCAGGTCTGACTTGATCTTCACCGGCTTTGTTTGTCTCAATTATCCTTCTATCACTCAGTTTCTCAGAAATTACTTCCTGAATAGTTTGCTCAGATATTTGAGTGTAGATAGGTTTCTCACTACTTTGAACTTGAGCTTACCAATTGGCTTCAACTTATTTTAAGGCATCGCAATTTTCTTTCTTTTCTTTCTTTTTTACGGCCTTTTTCTTCAAGGTTTGTGCCAACAACTCACTTAGTTTGCCACCGGGCCTTTCCCTTTTTGGCACCATACCTTGGGAGTAGTTAGTCGGTCAGATCCATATGGTATTGCTCTTTGCTTATACTTCAGACTTCCCCGCTAATCGATCATGCTCATCCTCTAAAGCCTTTCATGTAATATTTAGCCATTGAGAACTCATCGAAAAGAGGTGCAAACCGATTTGAGAAGACATCATGCATCATCTTCGTCATCTTGGTCATGAGCATAGAGCCCATTTCTCAACAACTGTCTTGATCATCGATCATTCTTCTCAACCAAACTTTGGCTTCAAGATAGGCGGTTCTTTCTTGATACATCCGCTTCATCTCTCGCATTGAGCTCGGCTTTTGACTACATCAATCTTTCCTTCTAAGGTAGTCATTTTATCCGCAAGAGTTGTTTGTAGTTCAAAAGATGTCCGAAGATGAACTCGATTTTTTAGCTTTTGAGATTGGCTTGCCAAGGTTTCTTCAATTTGAGTCACTTTTTTTCAACCATTGGCACCATTTTCTCCAATTTATCCGGGATATGATCAAATCAATTTCGAGTTTGTACAACTTTTTCCACCGAGTGGGTGCTCCAACCGAGCCCCGGTCTACATATCATACATAACATATTTAAAGATAGGAACTTCATTAGCTTTGGCATAATGTTTAATAGTCGAAAAGATACCAAGAAATCTTAACTTCATCGAGGATGTGTGATATAAGTCCATCCAAAGATCGTTGTCCTTCTCCATCCGAGATTGTTTTTTCAACCATCATCTTGTTTGTCACCCTCTTTATCTTGATCCTCATCTCCTTACGGATTCATAGAACCGGAGGCATCAACATCGCTTTTCCTTTTTCACCCACCTTTTCTCTTTACTAGCTCATCAAAGTCAAGAATTTTCATTTCGAGCTTGGTCTTCCCGAATCCAGAGAACTCTGTCAAAAAAAGTTAGCCTCAAAGATTCCACCAATCTTCTCCTCTCGAAGGAGGCTATATTCACAGATCGGGAAGAGTCGATTCAGATATTGACCGCGGGTTCGAGTCTCAAGAAAAGATCCCGAAGGTCAAGATATGCATTAAGCTCGGTATATGTCGGAGGATGATTTCGTTCCCCGCTTCGCCATTCGGTTTCTTACGCCTCTCTCTTCTTCAACTTTGGGCTCTCGGGGACATGAGGATCGGATTTTATGAGCTCGTGGCGATGGATCAAGAAATGGTTCATTCAGAGCGCATCCAAGTTCAGCAATTCTTGAGGTTCAGACTGATCTGAAGTCTGAATAGGTCTCTCTTCAGTAGGAATCTGAGGTCCCTTGAAGATTTCCTGAGAAATTTTATCTGAGCTCAGAGAGAAGTTCCGAGTACCTCGAGAAAACATGTTCTCGGTTTCTTGATCTGCTTGAATTGTCACAACCTTGAGCAAGAACTGCGGTGGAGATTCGGCCACTCACGGGCCTTGAGTTGAGTTTCTTTAGTGTCGTGACCTCCTCCTCCAATAATAGATTGAAGCTTTTCTGCGTTCGCGAGCCAGTGTTTTCTTCTTTAGTTTTTTTCCTTTCTCTCTCTCATCAGGGCTTTCCCCCTGGCTTGTTTGGCTTCAACAGCTTCTTCTTCAGCAGTCTCCTCCTGAGACTCAGAGCTTTTCTCTTTCTTTCCTTTCAAAGTCTTCTTTGTTGGTGGTTTGAACATGATTTTTGACTTTGGAAAGGAAGTGGAATTGACAAAGATGTCCTCCTCTTCTCTGCACATTTCCAAGATAAATGCAATCTTGGTTGCATGTAGAATCTTTCCTTTGACAATAACAGAGCCATTCACCTTCTGAACTTGTTTGGCTTGATCACTCACCACCTTAATTAAATAGTGTAACCAGTTGAATGTCGTGGAGGTGAATCTTCAATCGCCGCCATTAGTCTTAACTTAGGCGTATTTATCTGTTCAAAGCTGCCAGATCTACTCATGATGCATTTGCTTACAATGTCCAACAATACTCGATATTTAGGCTTCAAATGCCTTTTATTCAGAGTAGCTTCAAACTTTACTGGATGCTCTGTAATTTTATCCAGATATTCTTGCTCCCTACCCATCATGTATACCGTAGGGTCTTCACCTCTGTTGTGTTCGATATAATTACTCAGTATTAATCGAACACGTCGGAGGACATGTGTAATATTCAATTATTAAAATAACCACGCTCAATGGATAAGTGTTCACGAAGCTTGACGAACAAACAAGTTTGTTCGCCAGCTCGCCACTTGTCAACCATGCGAGTATGCTCGCCTATGAAGTAAGTTTTGTTCGCCAGCTCGCCATTTACCAATCAAGGTTGCTCCACCACTTACGAGCAAAACAGTATGATCTCGAAGATGTTGATCCGATCACCAAACCGATCGATCGGAAGAAGAAATCGAGATACCGAGTCAAGTGACCTCGTGGTCAATCTTCGATGATATCCCGAGGGCTCGACATCCCGAGCGGTCAAGATGCTTAGACATCCTGAAGGCTCAGACATCCTGAGGGCTCAGACAACCTGAGGGGTCAGTATGCTCGATGCTCAGACATCCTAAAGGCTCAGACATCCTGAGGGCTCAGACAACCTAAGGGGTCAGTATGCTCGATGCTCAGATATCCTGAGGACTCAGATAATCTAAAGAACTCAGACATGCTCGATGAGGACAATATTCTGGCATAAAATTGATGTGGTTGAAGGGGCGAACAAAGCATTCAGTCGAGCAAAAGATTGATTTGGACGACCAAAAGAGTGTCTTATAGACAAGCAAGTGCAAAGATCAACTGAAGATGAAGTTGAAACGTGGCAAAGATTGCATGAGTTCTTGCAAGACCAAGTCTCCAAATCATGCTTGTCAAAACCAAATTTCATGCTTGTCAAAGTGCTATAAATAGAAGAAAAAACAACAAGAGACGGATTCAGAAAATTCCGAGAGGGGGAGGTTCACAAATATTCCAGAGTTCATCCATACACATAAAAATCCCTAGCACTCATATGCTTACTCTCCAAATCATCTTCATCCATAGCGATTCATCTTCATAAGAACGTTCAATGTGGGCGAACTAGTTCTATAACTCCAAAGTCCGAACACGCAGGTTCAATGTGGGCGAGCTGGATTTAAGATGAGCAACGGGGGTATCAGGTGGTGTGTTCGGCCGAGTATGGGGAAGGTCCATTCGAGTTCTGTAACGTTTGTTAAATGGGGGCGTATGATTTGGAAGACTGAATGGAGTCCCTTGTCCTACTCGTGGAACGTCAAATCAAAAAAAAATATTATCGAGAATGACGAGCATAATCGCCAAACATAATCACCACACAATTTGAAGCCGAGTAATAACTGGCCAAACATAATCGGCCACACAGCTGAAACGAGCATAAATGGCCGAACATAATCAGCCATTCACCTAAGACGAGCAGGACAATCCTGAAGGAAGAACACATCGTGTTCGACCCAAATCTTCTAGGAAAAAATGCCAAAGACTATTGAAAGATAGAAGATACGTGGTCAAAACAAGTTGAAGTGGTGGCAACTAAAAAAGGAACGTGTCGATCCTTGAATAAGAAGCGGCAAAAACCCGGACAGATGTCAAAAGGAGGAGTTAAAAGCAAGAAGGCCAAAGACTAACTAGCTAGCCAAAGACTTTTGGGACAAGATTATAAATAGAGGCATATTGATAGTCAAGAAAGTGGAGAAAAACAGATAAAAAGAAAAAATACTACAGTTATCGGAAGAAAGTTATCAGTATGCCTCCAGACGAAGTATCCAGCACCCGATTCAGCTATCATTCCGCTGAATCGAGCATCTATCCTAGTACAAGCCTTATACCCCATATGATACTCCGAGCACAGGTTGAAGCTCGTTACGGACTCAAGATGCTCGGCAGAGTCATGGTTGTCACTCCACGTTACCCACTGCTTATGCAAAGAGTAAATCACTAGTCCCCTACGCATCCCCAAAATCTCCTCCGAAGGGGAGGGATGTTGTGGTATCCGCTCGAAACAACATGCGGATGCTGATGCTCAGGCATCTACCGAATGGGACAAAATGGTGCGAGCTGAGGATTTTGCTCGCGCCGATATAAAGCGAAAAAAAAAGGCTGCCTTTCGCCACACATGTCATATGTTCGCAACGCCTCAAGATAATCACAACTTGTCCGGGAGGACAAACGCTTATGTCGCCATCGCTTGAGCATGTTACTTAAAAAGGGTAGACAGTCGATCCGCCCGTGCTTGTCAACATCAATTCCACGGACGAGATGTGGCCAGCTCATGTCTATTCAAGACAAGGTTTAAATCCAAAACCATAGTCTGATGTCTATAGTTATGTGTAATATACAGTCTTCTTCAAATGTAAAGGTTGTAACAGAATACAACGTGTTGCAAAAACATTTTTGTTTGTGAAGATTTTCTAGTTGAAGCCTATCGAGGTCGTGACCCTGCTTTGGGACGACCCAACAAAGACATTTAACGAGCCAAAATTTATGTTCACCGATTTAACTAGTTCAGAGACGATAATTCAAAAAAAAAGCGAGTAATGGGTACGCAAAATACAAAAGATGACTCGACTTACAGATACCCATAGAAAAAAGCGAAAGTGATGAGTACGGGGTCGCACCTAAATAAGACGGCCCGAGTACGAAGTGATCGCGCCTAAATAAGACGATCACGAACCAAGAAATGGGGGGGTTGCATAAAGTTAACCCATCTGGTCGCACCTAAATAAGACGATCAACCGATTGCATCACAATAAGATAATCAAAAACAAAAGAAGTCAGGAACGGACATAGACAAATACAATGTTCGAATTCATTCAGAAGAAAAGAGGCATAAACTAGAAAGCAAGGCAAACATCAAGCAACACAAGCATCAGTCATTCATCAGCAACAACATTCATCCTCAACGATCAGGTTAGAGGAAATTGTTCAATAAGCAAAATTCAACTATTCAATTTCAAAGTTATTTGAACAAAAGAGAAGAAGGCAAAAAATTACACAAGTTCAAAAGAGATTGTTCGAGCAAGAAAGAAGAAGACAAAAATTACACAACAATTGTTCAATAAAGCAAAAATTACATTAAGGAACAAATTCGTTGTTGGGGGTGGGCGGAAGCGAAGTATCGAACAAATCATGCCCCATTTACTCGGCCCCTTCAGGAACAGCTCCTCCAGCATTGTCAGGCCTAATATGCTCGTCAGGAAGTGCACTTTGCTCGATTTCGGGAGGTCCCCTTTGTTCGTTCTGCACCTGATCAACAATGTCCGCATCCGAGCCATCTTCCTCATCCAAAATAGGATCATCAATCTCGATCCCTTCAGGAAGATTGGAGAAGTCACACAGATCACTCAGATCAGATATGGGAAGGTTACGATCTGGCGGGTTGTCGATCAGGTACTTCTGAAAATGAGATATGAGCGGGGCAAGTTGTTCGGCAGTGAGCGTATGTCGAGCAGAACGGATGGCATCGGCAAAAGCACATATGTAAGAGAAGTTTGACATGGAATCAACATACTCATCACTGTGTAACTTTGAATTTTCGAGACCCAAACGAGTGTTGGTCTCTTCAGCAATAAGGAGTTGTTGGCCGAGCGAATCCTTCTCACGTTCCACGGCCTCAATGCCAGATCTGAGTTTATGGCTCGACATTCATCTCATCTTGAACTCTCTCGACCACCTCCTCCCCGAAAGCAAGGCCTACCTCCTCCCGAGCAAGAAATATCTTCTCCCGAGCCCTGGCGAACATCCTCTTGAGCTTTGCGAAGCTTCACTTTGAATCGAAGTTTATTTGCCCCTGAGCCAACTTCAATTCATCCTGGGATATGTTCAGCTCATTCACCTTTTCTTCAAAGTTTATGATAAGAGCTAAGTAATTGGCATGAAGATTGGCGGACTCTGCATAAGCCTTCTCAAGAAGAACCAGAGATTGACCATGATGTACTAGGCCAAGTCGCATGGTTTCCAAAGGTGTTGGACCCTTGGTGGCCTCTTCAAGCTCGATGGTCCATGCTCAGATAGGGGTCTCATAAGCCTTCGAACATGCTCGGGAAGACCGAAATATTGTGAACACTTGAGAAAAGAATAATTCTTCAATTCGCATCGAGGCGCCTAACCCGCTCAACCTCGCATGTTCACCCGAAAGCAAACAAATGAAATAAAGTTTAACAAAATCAATTGAAGGAAAAAATAATTCAATGGGCTTAACAAACGACATGTTCGCCCGAGCAGTGATCCCATCCCAAAAATTATTTATCTTCGGGGGACCGGAGTTGAGGGTTCATAGGAGTCCAAGTCCGAGGTCCCGAGGAGGTGGAGAAGATGTACCCATCTCCATCTCGACTATTTGCGTGAACCGGACCGACCACGGAGGCGACATTCTCGATCGCTTTCTAAAGGGGGGGTCTCCCCAACAAAGATCGATGCTTTCCTCGAGCCTCGGTCGCTTGCCCCGCTTCGTTAGGTTCCTCCTTGGTCTTTTTTTTTGGCGACGGAGTCGTTTCGCTCGCCCTTTGCTCGGCCGAACGAGTTATCCTCTTGGTCCGCTTCGACTCCCCTGTGTCCAGACGCAAACCGCCGATTCGCCTTTCTCACCTCTTTCATTTCCTCGATTTGCTTTCGCCGAGCATCCCATTCGGCTTTTGAATTCGAACAAGCTCTTGAGGTTTTTTTTTGTTCGAGCCATCTCAAGATGCTTTTGAGGTACTCACAAAGAATAAAGGATAAAAAAAGCTATAGACAAAACAATTCATTATAAAAGAAAGAGAAATAGCGAACAAAAGGTACAACACACTTGTAAATACAAAAAACAATCCTTACCAGCTGGATTGACGGCAGCTAAATGATGAGGGGGCACGTACAAGCCTCCTTTCTTTCTTTGATCGGTGGTATTCAAAGTCTTCACAGATCGTTCTGAGCGAGGCTCGAGATCGATTTGCCAGATGCTGCTAAAATAGCCATCGTTGGTCTCTTTGTCCGTCGCAGCTGGAATTCCTGAAATGAAGAATAAGTTAAAATCAGTTCTAGCTGAAGAACAAAAGACATAAAAATACTTACTTCGATAAACCCCAAAATCTGTGGGGATGTCTAAGCGAGCATCTGGTTCGCTTCCAGAAGTCGGGCTCTTCCAATCGCCCCCAACGAACCAGAATTTTTCCTTCCAATCACTAATTTTGTTCTAAGACATCCTCAATGACCAGACTTAGCATTTACTCGCATGAACGACCATCCATGTTCGCCCTTAGGACTGGTTAAATGCACTAAGCGTGAGAGTTCAGCTGTTGTGGGATAATATACGGGCTTCATTTTGCCGAACAAAGTCAAGAAGCTCATAATCATGTGCCACCCATTCGGTTTCGGCTGCGTAATGGTGATGTTCCATTCCACGAGCAAACGAGTAATAGCCGGATGAAGTGGGAATCGAAGACCCACTTCCATTGTATCCAAATTTATAGCAACACAACCCTCGGGGAGTCCGGGTTTTCGCTCATCGGGACCGGTACCCGTAAAAAATACGTCTTTCGGAGTTTCATAGTTCCTATACAGTTGGAAGAGCATATCTACATCAATTACGCTCACAATTTTGCTCGCCGGGTACTCATTCTAAACCCTAATCCTATGAGGTTGTTCGGGCCAATTAAAATTATAACGAGCATTATAATCGCTATATGTTGGGCTTGAGGAAGACCGACAGGGATATCGAGCCCCGTGTTCAGCTCACCGTCGAACCCTCTGTTCGACTCATCAACATTCTCAACTATCAGAGTTTCCTCCCTCACATTATCATCATCCCTATTTACAACCCTAGACCTAATTTGGGGTTGGGGCAAAGAATCTTCATCCGAATCATCCAAAAAAAAAAAATCCAGTGCGGGCTAAATCCCTATCTAATTCATTTAGGCATCATCGGAATCGGAGGAAAGAACAAGAAACGGGCCGAACTTGCCAACGAGACCTTGATCCCAAGACATTCATCTCCGACGCATCAGCGTCGATATGAGAGATTGTACCGAAAGAGGGGGAGGAGGAACTATGGCAATTTGATTATGATTCTACTGAAGTAGAGGAATTTGAACGAGAACCCATAATCGGAATTAAAAAGGGGATGAAATAGCTACCTGAATAAAATCCATCGCCGAAACAGGAAAGCCCTCACCGGAAGTTTCAGAAAAGAAAGAGAATGAAAGAAAGAAGAAGAAGTAAAGAAAGAAAGGACACTGGGGCGGCAAAAATAGGTATTTATAGATGTCGGGTTTGAATTTTTTTTTGAAATCGCACAGACACGGAAAGACGCCACGCCGCCCAATCAAAATATATGAGCCAGGCTCCCATGGTGAATACAAAGCGACCCGGCTGGGGTGTATTGTTATGTTCGATATAATTACTCAGTATTAATCGAACACGTCGGAGGACACGTGTAATATTCAATTATTAAAATAACCACGCTCAATGGATAAGTGTGCACGAAGCTTGACGAACAAACAAGTTTGTTCGCCAGCTCGCCACTTGTCAACCATGCGAGTATGCTAGCCTATGAAGTAAGTTTTGTTCGCCAGCCCGCCATTTACCAACCAAGGTTGCTCCACCAGCTTACCGAGCAAACAGGTATGATCCCGAAAGATGTTGATCCGATCACCAAACCGACGATCGGGAAGAAGAAATCGATAGCTTCGAGTCAATGACCTCGAGGTCAAGATATTCGATGCTCGGATATCCCGAGGGCTCGGACATCCGGAAGGCGCTCGACAACCCGGGTGGTCAGATGTTCGATGCTCGACATCCCAAGGCTCGGGACATCCTAAGGGCTCGTGATAACCCGAGGGTCGGAGATGCTTCGATGCTCGGACATCCCGGAAGGCTCGGACATCTTGAGGGCTCGTGACAACTGAAGGGGCGGTCAAGATGCTCGATGCTCGACATCCCGGCGCTCGAGACATCCTGAGGGTTCAGACAACCTAAGGGGTCAGTATGCTCAATGGTCAGACATCCTAAAGGCTCAGACATCCTAAGGGCTCAGACAACCTAAGGGGTCAGTATGCTCGATGCTCAGATATCCTGAGGACTCAGATAATCTAAAGAACTCAGACATGCTCGATGAGGACAATATTCTGGCATAAAATTGATGTGGTTGAAGGGGCAAACAAAGCATTCAGTCGAGCAAAAGATTGATTTGGACGACCAAAAGAGTGCCTTATAGACAAGCAAGTGCAAAGATCAATCTGGAAGACGAAGTTGGAAACATGACAGCATTGCATGAGTTCTTGCAAGACCCGAAGTCTCCAGCTCATGCTTGCCAAACCAGCTCATGCTTGTCAAAGTGCTATAAATAGAAGAAAAAACAACAAGAGACGGGTTCAGAAAATTCCGAGAGGGGGAGGTTCACAAATATTCCAGAGTTCATCAATACACATAAAAATTCCTAGCACTCATATGCTTACTCTCCAAATCATCTTCATCCATAGCGATTCATCTTCATAAGATGTATCATATATTGTACGTGTAAAACTCGCAATACTACATCGCTGGCTTGGAACGCCCCCAGAGTAGTCATTTCTTGACGAACTGGATCAACAAATTCCTCTTATTTACAGTATATTTTACACTTACATATTTTGTTTGTGAGTTGTCATCGAATTAGCCACATAATATTTTCCATATAAAACGACTCGCAACAACCTCTATCGCTTAATTCATATATGGCATTAATATTCTTAGGAATAATATACAATTCCCTAACAAAATCCACATATTTTGAACTATGCTCCAAATGCGAGACTGTAATCTGAGATTCTATACAATCTTCATCATCTAACTTTAAATTCGAGATAAACTCAATTACCTCTTTTGCATATTCGGCCTCTGGTTGATTCGCGACCAGGCAAGTAAGCTTTGCCAAACGAATCATATGCAACGCCTCCTTTTCGTGAGTTACATTAGATGAGCTTTCGAGAGAGACGGCATATTCGTACCTAAGGTTTATTGGAAATGGCGAGTTTGTCGTATACAAAAATGTCATTTTTGGAGAATTTCTGGTGAAGGGTTTTGAGATAGATGAAAATTTTTGGGCAATCGAGAGTTTTTGAAGCAGAGTGTTTGAAGATGAAGGTTTTTTGGAATAAGGCTTTGAAAGAAATTCTTCAATATATATAGGATTTTGATTTATGAAAAATCGCATAGATGAAGAAATCGACGGTCGAGATTAAAAACCGACTAAATCGGGTATATGAAAGGACGATTTCACAAATACAAAGCCGCCAATTTATCCATATTGGTGATTAATGAACAGTGCATTAAATTATTGTTCCTGCAGACCATTGACTTTCCTCGTGTATTTCAAAGGTCCCGTCCAAATATTCCTTCAGGTGTTTTGTTATTTATTGCCAATGATTACTGAGATTCAGTTAGACAATAAATGTGTTGCATGAATCAATACTTCTTCGGACTAATTTTTCCATCCGGTCTTTATTGAGTTTTGACCTTGATAAAATGTCGATAATATCGAAAGTAATCGATCTTGATAAAAGGTCACTATAATATCGAAATCTCGATCTTGGGATAACCGAGTTTCCCAAGACTCGGTGTTCAAGATTTCAATTTTATCCCGAAGTTTTTCAAGAAAAAACACGAGAAAACTTCATGATCCGAAAACCTTCAATTTTTTGATTTGCTTTATTCACTGGATCCAACATACCTAATTCAATCGATAGTTCCTGAAATCTTGATTCAAACCCAAAGGTTTAGTTCAAGATATCGGCTCTCTGCTTATCAAGATGAATTTTCTCCATTCTCGATGTCTTTCTTCTCAACATGATCTCTCGATGAAGTGATGTCCGATATCAACATGCTTACATCTCGGTGTGCAATACATAATTTTGTGTAATAGCAATTGCACTATTATTATCACAAAATATAGGTACTTTATTGGCTATAATCTTATAATCCCTCAATTGTTGTATGCGAGCTAAAGAATTGCGGTACAACTTGACTTCCTCATGACCATGTATTCAAAACCTTCAAGTAATCTTGGTTGCTCATCGAGGTTTGTTTCTTTGAAAACCATGATATCGGTTTACTTCCAAGAAATTGACAAGTTTCCGTGGTAGACTTCCCGTCAATTCTACATCCTTCATAATCAAAGATCCGAATAACCGGTTAATTCAAGGTTATCATCACCGGATACCATAATCCTCTATTCACGGTGTCTTTAAGATATTTGAGAATCTTTTTGGCAAACCTCCATGTGACTAAATTTTAGGATTAACTTGGTATCTTGACATATCCCAACAAAGAAATGTAATATCGTGCCTACTTTGCGTGAGAGATATAGCAAATGATCCAATGATCCTCTATAATCGGTGAGATTTCTTGATTTGCCTTCCGTGATCGGGATCCATCTTGTAGTTAGTATTCATAGGAATTCTTCATCGCATTGCAATTCTGTACACCATACTTTGCAATCAGATCTCTGGTGTATTTTGCTTGATTGATGAAAATCCATTCCTTAGTTTGTTTCACCTGAAGTCCAAGAAAGAAATTCATCTCCCACATCATTGACATCTCAAACTTTTCTTTCATCGGGGTAGAAAACTTTTCACACAACCGGTGATGATTTGGAGATCCAAATATGATGTCATCTACATAAATTTGAACAAGTAAGATGTCTTTCCCATCTTCTATCCTGAACAGAGTCCTATCAACAGTTCCTTTGATAAAATCATGATCAGTAAGAAACTGAGAAAGAGTATCATACCATTCTCTGGTGCTTGCTTAAGACCATACAAGGCTTTTTTCCGAGCACGTAGAACTTGGTCATTCTGTTCTCAAAACCGGAGGTTGTTCCACATAAACCTCTTCCTTAAGCACACCATTCAGAAATGCACTTTTCACATCCATCCGATAGATCGTGAATTTCATGTGGCAAAGATATGCAAGAAATAATCGATGGCTTCTAGTCTTTGCAACAGTGCAAAGGTTTCATCATAATCCAGCCTTCTTCTTCTTGGGAATAACCTTGTCTAACTAGCCTTGCCTTGTTTCTCACAATGTTGTTGTTTTCATCTCTCTTATTCTTGAATACCCACTTAGTCTCAATCACATTGTGCCTCTTAGGTCTATCCACTAGCTCCCAAACTTCATTCCTTGAGAACTGATTCAGCTCTTCTTGCATAACAATAATCCAAAATGAATCTTGTAGAGCTTCTTCAATCTCGAAGGTTCTTTTTCGGATAGGAAGAAATGAAGAACAATGCACTTTCTCCATGGAACCTTCTTGTTTTGACCATCATCGATAGATCACCCACAATCGACTTGTAGGATGACTATCCAACCATTTTCTCCTGATGTTCCCCCTTCAAGAGTATCCTCAACATCCAAATGTTAGGTTCTGGTAGTTCATTAAATTAAGGGAACACAGAAAAGGAGAAAGAGAATCATCTTCCTCAGGGGAAATTCCATTCAGAACATTGTCAGAGACATTTGTTCCTCATTGGTTGATAGATTTAGAGTTTTCCTCAGCTGTGACCACATCTTCATCGGCATTACATACCTGAGTCTGAATTGGTATATGTTTAGATTGGTCAGCTTCAGTGTGTTGGCTTTCCTTCAATGGAGAATTTCCATCCTGAGTCTCACCATCCTGAGTTTTTCCATCCTGAACTTCTTTGTCTAAGTCTGATTCACTCCATTCATAGAAAATGACCGACTTTTTTATTTTCGTGTTCGAGAGGATGTTTTATCATTCTTTTCGTGCTAAGTCCGGTGATTCTCTTGATCGGTTCTCCCGAAGTCATGTTCTGCTTTTCTTCCGAACACAAGTAGATTCATCAAAACAACATGAGGTGTTTCTTCCACAATAAGAGTCCTACAGTTTGTAAACTCAAGGCTTTTAATGACTTCGTAATATCCTAAGAATATCCCTTCACCAACTTTTTGCTATCAAAAGTTTTCAACCGATCTTTACCATTATTGTGTATGAAACACTTGCAACCAAACACACGAAAAGAAAGAAACAAGAGGCTTCCTTTCATTCCACAAATTTCATATGGAGTTTTTTCCTTGGTTCTTGGTCAAGATGGATCCGTTTCCGAGAGTAGCATGCGGTGTTGATAGCTTCAAATTTCAAAATCTCTTAGGAATATCGAACAAAGAATCATTGTCCTTGCAACTTCTTTTTCGAGTCCTATTTTTCTTTCAAAGAACACCATTACATTTGTGGGATCCTTGCGGTGATGTTTCATGAGCTATTCCATTTTCTTCGCACAATAATCGATATGATATGATTGATAAACTCGGTTTTGTATCGATCGATTTTGACCACGGTCGATTCTTTTTCAAGATCGAGCCTTTTTCATTAGTTCAGCAGATTTTGTCTTAGTCTCTTTTTCATCGAGTAAAAATATGACCCATGTGTATCTAGAGTAGTCATCAACTACCACAAGTGTGTATTTTTACGCCATTAGTGCTCATAGGTGTTCTCGACCAAAGAGATCCATATGTAACGGTTGTAGTATTCTATCGTTAGAAACATCTACTTTGCTTTTGAAAGATGCTCGATTTGTTTTCCTTTTCGACAAGCATCACATACATGATCTTTACTAAACACTTATTGGGTAACCCCTCACAAGTGCTAATCTTGCAAGTTTGTTCGGGGTTTTGAAGTTTAAGTGATTCATTCTTTTGTGCCACAACCAACCTGGTATCGGTGGAACTTTTTTGCAACCAAACATGTATCTTTAGGAGTTGAACTCCAATCAAAGAAGATACACATTTCATTTTCTAGTACCGGTCAAGAAAATTTTACGTGAAGTATTGTCTTTTTACATAACATAAGTTCTTTGAGAACTCAACACTGAATCCTTTGTCACATAATTGACTGATAGAAAGCAAGTTATGCTTTAGACCAGACACATATGAAACACCATGGATATGAACAGATTCAACTTCAAGAGTTCCATATCCTTTAATTTGTCCTTTGGAATTGTCTCCAAATGTGATCCGAGGGCTTTTTTGCTCAACATAGTCGGTGATTAGTTGCTTATATCTGTCGTATATGTCTTGAACATCCACCGTCCAGATATTATACAAAGAAAAGTGCTAATTCACTCCTACTTATCAATGCTATGTTGTTTTCATTCAGCTTAGTGCCCTTTTCTTTCACCTGAAAAACAGATCAGTTCTTAGGTACCCATTTGGTGTAGGGTCCTACCAGGTTAGTTTTACCTTTTGGAACCCAAATCTGCCTAACAACTCTAATTACTTTAGAGTGGCTAATTTGTCTCCCATAAACATCTACATATACATTCACCACCCTAGGAGCCTTGGCAAGATATCGCATGAATGAGTGTGCGGTCTTAGTATGAACATGAGCCTTAGAGTTCTTCTTGGGTTCAGCCTTTTGTTCAAGTGCATTGGCTTTTTGTGCGGTGGTCTCTGTCTCTCTTGACTTGGGTTCAGAAACCTTTACCCTTAGGCAAGTGGGGTTTAGGTTTACTGTCTTGAAATTGGGGTCTTTCAAGATGTCGAGGACTTGGTCTTTTTAGTTGAGAATATCTGTGAAAGTGTTTCTCTTCCGAAAAATTCCTCGATGATTCAGTCTGCAGATCTCTTTAGGTTGGTATTCTTAGCTTTGAGGCTTTGAAATCTTCGCTTTGAAGATTTCCTATCGAGTGTTCAGTTTTCTAGCCTTTTCCGAGGTGGGCTTTCTTCCCCGAATCTTGGTTTTTACGAAACCATAGGTCCTTTACCATTGTCTAAAACTCAGGCGGTTCTTGAAGAAGAAGATTAGATGTCACTAGTTTACAAAGACAGTCTTGGTGCTACTAGAAAAGATTCGAAGACCTTGTGAGGTTCCCCTGGAATGTATCCCAATCCCGCTTTTATAGTTGCGGTGTCTTTGATAACTCAATTTCATCTATCACTTTAGATGCATAATTCAATAGAGCTAACTTTTCTCTGCAAGACTATCCTCACATTTCTTTAGAGTTTCATGCTTCTCAAAGAGGTCATTGAACTTCGATTCGATAAGTTGAATCTCTTTAGTGGATTTCTCTAATTTTCCATTCGGGATCTCTATCACCTTCTCTTTTTTCGAGAGTTGTACTTTTTCGAACATCCATTCATCAATAGTTCCCATCAATTGAGAAGTGATCTCAGCATTTTTAGAGTCTTTCCACTTGATTCTCGTGATCAGTTCTTTGTTCTCGCTCTTGAGTTTCAAATGAGCGATTCTTCTTGTAACACGAATAGTCCTTCATAAGATTCTCAAACGAATCCATCAGTCAAAGTTATTGTTTTATAGTTGAACTTGAGAACTCATGTGCTTGTGTAGGAGCAACAACAGAGATAGAAGAATTTACCTCCTCCTGACCATAAGATGTATATCATCATCGCTACTATCCGAGAAAATCTCATCCGAGGAACTGGAACCTTCTTCGTAATGTTCTTCTTCCTCTGCAATCATAGCTTTTCTTGTTGGAGATCTTCTTGTCTCTCTTCGCTTGTCTTTCCTTTCTTTCTTTCTTTTTTTTCAGGCGGTCATATTGAAAGTGATCTTTCTTCTGACAGTTGTAACATCTGTTGGTATCATCATCCTGATCACTTTCCTCCTTGGTTTTGGAGTTCTTCTTCTTGGATGAGGATCCTTTAGCTTTCTGGTCCTTTCTTTTCTCAGTGTCTATATGTCCTTTCCGATTCTCTCTTGTAGACTGTGATTTCTGTAATATTTCTTATATTTCCCATATCCGCTATTGAGTCTTTCAAACCTCCTTGCCAAGATACTAGCTTATCCTCCCGCTTCATCCCGATTTTTTGGCAAGTGAGTTCTCGAACTCTCTCTAGACTTACATGATTTCTCTTTGGCTTTGAAACCCACATTCTTGCTAGATGAAGAATCATCTTTGCTGTCAGATTTCTTAGTTTTCTTGTCAATCACAAACTCATAAGCTTTTAGTTCAGAGAAAACTTGTTGATATGGCATGGAATCAATATTTTTGGTGTTTTCAATCACCACATCATGTATATCCCATTTCTTAGATAATCCTCTAAGAATTTTCAGCGCCACTTCTCTCTGTGGGTATCTTTTCCCAAGAGTACTCAGATCATTCATGATGCTAGTAAATCCGACCTCAAGTTTGTCAATGGATTCACTATCTTCCATTTCAAAGCTATCAAACTTTCCAATAGCAACATAAAGTTTGTTTTCCTTAATATGATATGTGCCTTGACACATAACAAACAAAGTGTCCCATATTTCTTTTGCAGTTTCACAGTGAGAAATCATCCCCATAACACCATCATCAATAGTGCTATACAAAGTATCTTTAGCAATGTAGTCCAGATTGACTAACTTTCTCTCATCAGGAGTAAGTTGATCATCAGATTTTGGAAATTCATCTCTGGGATCATTTCTCTCAGTATCAGTGATTCTGGGATTCACAACGGTAAATTTGAATGGTCCTTCAGAAACCACTCTCCACATTCTTTCATGTTTTGAATACAGATGAGCTGCAGATTCTCAATCTCCATAGGTCATAGCTCTCAACAGAGAACATAGGAAGTTTCTTAGAAGGCATGATGGTCGAGCCTTTGTAAGAGATCAAAAAACAGATCTATTCAAGAGACCACCAAAGTCTTTTCAAAATAGACTATGGCTACCAAAGCAAGTGGTTAAAATGAACCACTGCTCCGATACCACTTGTTGGTCCCGGTGCTAACGAGTCTCACACGTGTATGGGGGGGAATACAAGTGTTCAGTGATTTTTAAAACTTTTCTTTCATCGAGGTCGGATGGGTGGGGTTATCCCGATGATTTGCCCCGAGAAAACACAGATTGCCCCCGAGTCAATGTCTCATCGAGACAATGATCCCGAGCCGCTTTTGAAGCTTCAGATTAGCCCAACCGAGCCTCGAAGTTTATCGGGGAGATCTCGAGGCGCTGATCGAGATAATTATCTTCTTGAACTCTCGGTAGAGAGTTAGTTCGATTTGGTAACTATCTGTTCCAAATTTACTCAAGTGTCTTGGAATGGTTGACCCTATGTTTATACTCGTTTTAGCTTTCTTTGAAAATCTTCCCTTCAATAAAACAATGATTAAAGCCGTGGATCAATTTGATGTAAGTTCAATTGGATTGGTTCCAATCGAATATCGATGAAATATGCTTTCGATTGAAAAATATGCAAATGTGATAATAATGCAAAGATGTAAAGCAAAACAACACAAAGAATTATAGTAGTTCGAGGCTCAAGCTCCCACGCCCACTCTCTCTCGATCTTCGAGAGAAATTCTTAACCACTTCCTAAAGCTTTTCGGCTAACTCACCAGTAGCTTACTCACTTTTCTACCTTGAGTTTTCTGGCTGACTCACTGCAGCTTACTAACTCAAACACACACAAGTGTTCAGACTACCACAAGTAGCTTACTAACTTCTTCTCTAGAGTTTTCTGGCTAACTCATTGTAGCTTACTAACTCTTTACAACTCCAACTCACCAACAAAACACACACAAACTACCTTAACAAGGGTTTTGGGTTTTGGGTTGGTTTCCAACTAGGGTGAGATATCCTTTACAATAAGAACAAATGCAAAGGCTAGGATATCTCTACTAAGCTTTGGATATTTCTTATCAATCTAGGCTTAGTGAATGAGCTCTCTCCAATGTGAAACACTTGGGAAATTCTAGGTTTTTCGAGTGCTTCAATTTGCAATAATACGAATGAGCTCTTGAGTTGCTTTGAAATTTCCCGTAACCTCTCAATGTAAAGGGTATCTGGTATTTATAGGCAACTTCACCAAGGTCACTCTTGAAAAACTATCCGTTGGAGGAGATAGCTTCATGAGTTTCCTCTTATGGTGTTTGATGAACGGCTATATATAGGGTTTGAATACTCCCTTGCATGTTTTAGGAAATATGCAGTCATGTAGTCAATCACCAATTTTTTGCGATGCGGAACATAGTACTACGGACATGATTCATGTGTTCCGTCTTTCAAAGGTCGATGAAAGTACTGATGTTGTCTTCCTCTCGATTGGTTTTTGTCTTCAAGAAATGTAGACAAACAAAACGGCTCTTTTTGGTCAATCTCTCTGAATGAGACAATCTTAAACAACACTTAGACTTAGTTCTTTTTGTCTGCATATGAATGTTTTGGGCAATATCTACTTTTCTGAATATTTGTGTTTTTCACAGTTTTGTAGTCTTCAAATAGATATTATTTAGTACCTTTGAACATTCAAGGTTATAATCGAGTATTCAAGATTCATCGACTCTTCAAAGAACTTCTAGGTCTTTCTAGAGTCTTGATATCTTCTCGAGTCTTGATGTCTTCAAATGACATCTTGAGTCTTGATGTCTTCAATGACATCTTGAGTCTTGATTTCTTCAAAAAATCTAAGTCTTCGGTTTCTTCAATATCTAACGACTATACACTATACATAGATAATAACTTCCTGAATAATCTATACTGAATCATGACTCAGTCTATCAAGATTATCCTGAACATGTCATACTCAGGGATTTTGGGATCTAATCAAAACTTCTTTATTAAATTCATCTCCCAACAAGGTCCCTATGTATAATCTACAAAGGGAGATATACAATTCTAGAGAGAGAGAGTTGTGACAAATTTGTAATCCATTTGGGCACAATTTGCTTCTACTTTGTTATCATCGATATACAGTAGTTTTCTGCACATAACTATTGCATATATGCTCGTATCTTTATCTTTCTTCCTTTTCTTTTTCATTTTTGAGTTTTTCTGACTCAAATTAATATTTAATTTCATCTATTCCGAAATTGAGAATAAGTGACGCCCAAACAAAAATTGGGGACCATGAAAATGTGTTTTGCAATTACTAAGGTCAGGTACTCGTATACATCTACTTTATCGATTTTTACTATCTCTGAGTTGTATATATTTTTAACAGAACTAATTATAAAGAGACTCCCAAAAATGTTATCAATTTTTCATCTTCTCTTTTGTGCATTTTTTCTGCTCAGTGTGAAATGCTACTGCCTATTCTATTATTTCAAAAAAGTAATGGTGGATTAATAATTTATCCTCTTAATTAATTTAATTTAATCACTCAGTACAAATAAATGTATAACTTAAATGTTAGAAATTTGAAAAAGGTTGCGTCATATTTTGCTTCTAAACATTGCTTACGCTAAAAAGTAGAAACAACTTTTCCCCAAATTAATCACCAAAATTTCAACACAATAAATACACACACTTTGAAATTCTAACATCCTTCCATTTTCAGCTATAATCACTACACAAATGGTAGCCTTGATTTTCAAAACATCAAAGTAGTCAAACAAAGTGGGCAGCTTGGGAGCCAAATTAAACACTGAAAAACCCTAACATCTCATTCTTACACTAATTTCCCCCTTTATTTCTCAACCAATTCTGTCAACATAACAATGCTATTTTTAGATATCTGATAAAGCCAGATATTTGAGGATACCTCCCCCCCAAT
Organism: Stenogyne calaminthoides; assembly: GCA_037126765.1. Classification (NCBI taxonomy): domain Eukaryota; kingdom Viridiplantae; phylum Streptophyta; class Magnoliopsida; order Lamiales; family Lamiaceae; genus Stenogyne; species Stenogyne calaminthoides. Next base: position 2,703,807 of record JBBCBC010000042.1, read on the forward strand.
TTTGGATCACAAATCAAGAAACCCTGCAAGACAAAATATTAGTTTGATGTGAATTGTGTAGATCGATCACACACATTAAAGAAAAAAAGGCAATAAAAAGTGCAGTAAAGTAGATGCATGCATGCATGGATGCATGCCCAAATCAATCAATTTACATATACACAAATATGAAAGATGCACATTTATAAAGAGACAGAAGAAAACTAAGGAAATGGAAAAAGAGAAAAAAGGGAACCAAAAAAAGCCTTGACAGGATGGTGACACTGTGTAGTATGTAAGCAATGGACAACATGTGCATATGTATGTATACATGCAATGTTGGTTTTAGGGTTAAAAGAGGGTAGGAACAGTGGTTCTGAAACATGTTATGTAGTATCTGTTTGTTTTTGGTCTGAAAAGGTAAAAGTTAATCCTTTGGGGTGAAACCCCAAAAACAGAAACTTCCAGTGGTCCATTGTTACCCACTGACAAACCCCTCCATCAAAGTGTTACTTCTAAAAAAAAAAAAAAAAAACTATGAAAAAGAAACAAATGAATAAATTAAAGGAGACTCATCTGCCCCCCTAACCCCACCCCCACTCTGTGTCTTTTAGTGTGTGTCAGTCACAGAGAGAGAAATTTAAGAGAGAAAGAAAATGTTGTGAAAGAAATCTATGGCATTATGCAAAGCTCATGAATAGTAGATTCTGAGACTGTACCACGCTGCACACACTGCAATTTTTTCTGAATTCACTTGACCAAAAATTATGTAATTTATTTACTAGTATCTAATATTCTAAATTATGTGTCACACACACAATGTGTACTTATTTTAATCAGAATTATAAATTTGAACTGCCACATCCAAATTTAATGCATGCTATACCATTTGTCCTCTCTCCCTCTCTCTTTTCCCATCGCTCTCTTAACGGGATTTAAATCGATTTGGTTTCATAACTTTAGATCCTTTATTGAAATGGTCCCGTATATATCTCATGTTTCAATTTAGTCCTTTATGTTTTCAATTTGTGCCAATTTAGTCCCAAGACGTCGAAGACCGGTCAAACTACCCAAAAACTACGTCGTTTTAGGGGCGTGTGATACACGCGCCCCTAATTTCAATCGGAAATGCTGATTTGCATTGATTTGGACACGTGGCGCACCACATGGGTAATAAATTGAATAAAATAAACTGAAAATCAAATTAAAAATTACAACTCATTAAAAACAATTAAAAAGGACAAAATTAAAATTAAAATAAATTAAATTTCAGATTTATTTTTAAATTTTTTAAAAAAGCAAAATAAATTAAAAACCCCACGATTAATTCCTAAATGCTCCAAATCTCAATCCCTAATCGAAACCGAAAGGGGCACCTTCTTCCTCCATGAGAACTCCACCGGCATCACAATCTCAGGCCCAGCCGCCGGAGCTGTAATTCCACCACCGTCTCCCTCAAACATGGGCAGCAGAGCTGGGTGCCCTACTAGGTTTCCTCTGGCTACATAGCCAGCGACATCGTATGCTCAGATCCTGGCGGAGGCGGGCGCCAACGTCAACCACCGCGATAACAACAACAGATTAATTACACAAGACATGGCCGTCGGGCATGTCAAACCCGAAGTGGCGAAATTGTTGATCGATTATGGAGCGGACGTTGAAATTGGGGGACGACACGGGGCGGAGCCCTCTGCAATTTGTAGAGCGAGATCTGGAAATCGACTCTGCAATTGCAGTTCACCAAGAAGATTAAGGTTGGAGAGCGTGATTAGAGTGCTGGAAGGGGCGATTTATGAGTTCGCGGAGGTTGGGGAGATAATGCAAAAAATGGGGAAAGGGGAGAGTTTGGAGTATTTGGTGAAATGAAAAGATGGAGGGGAGAATTCATCGATTTGGGTCGCGAATTCGATTAGGGAGATTTGGTGGAGGATTAGGGTTCTTCAATTTGGGGGTGTTATAGTTCTCGATTTTTTGCTTCTGATTAGTGTGATGGATTCTCGATTTTTTGCTTTTGATTGGGGGTGTATTGATTTAATTTTAATTTTGGGGTTGAGAAGTTTCCTGGAAACTTCCTATATTCATTTAATTTTGTTTTATTTTATTGTATTATGATATTTTAATATATATATTTATTTAATTTAAATTTGATTTATTTTTATTTGTAATAAATGATGTGTAATTATTTTTTCGTTTTAAATTTTTTTTAATAGGTAAAATACACATGTGTCGTGCCACGTGTCCAAATCGATGCAAGTCAGCATTTTCGGCCAGAAATTAAGGGGCGTGTGATACACCCCTAAAAACGATTTTAGTTTTAGTGTAGTTTGACCGGTCTTGGCGTCTTAGGGACTAAATTGACACAAGTGAAAAAAACATACATGACTAAATTGAAACATGAGATATATACGGGATCATTTCAATAAAGGTCCAAAGTTATGGGACCAAATCGATTTAAATCCCTCTCTTAACTCTCACACACACACAAACACACAGACACAAAATGCCAAAGCGTCACTTATCAATGTAACAAAAAGAAAAATAAAAAAATGACACTAATAAAGATTCACACACGTTCGATGATGATGATAATATAACAATGATGATCATTACAACAAGTACTACTAACACTATATAATTATGACTCACTCCAATTCCTCATCTTCATCTTCGTCCACGTCAGCGTGATCGTATCGTACGAGTACAAATTCTCGCTATGTGGCGCGTGGCCGTGGCCGAAGGCGCGCACGTGGTCCTTGAGGGAGCGCTTGTGCTTGAAATCGGAGCCGCAAATGCAGAACCACAATTTGCCGCAGTTTTTCTCATGCGTGCGCCAATCGCCGCGCACGGCGAACGCCTTCCCGCACTTTCGGCACTCGAATGGCTTGGTGCCGTGCTTCCGCTTGTAGTGCGTTTGGAGCGTCCGGAAGTCCTTTAACGGCTTTGACCGCGGGTGGTCTATGTTGTTCTTGCAACCCTCCGCGCATCAGTAGCATGGGAGACGGAGGACTGTCGATGCGGGTTTTGTGCCTCGGAGTGATTCCGGACCCTTTCGGTATTCGGACCCATGCCCCCACATGTGCATCTATATTACATATATGTGATCAACATTGGGTTTAAAAAAGTTTAATTAATATTGTTTTGACTGAATTAAGAAATGAATTTAATGTTTCTTGAAATTTGAAGAGTTTGAATCCCTAGAAGAAGGGTACAACAAAAAATGATGTGTGACAAATTTACAATTCGATTAAATTGAAATTGGAAATAATTAATTGACCTGCATATTGTTGTAGCGGTTGAAAGTTTTGGTGCAGACGGAGCAAGAGAATTGGGTGGGGCCGACAAGGATTTGGGCCGGAGTGGGGATCCAATACTGGCCATGATGGACCGGCGTGTGGCTAGGGTTTTGATCTGCTACGGACGCGGGACTGGGAGCAGGTGGGCCAATGTGGAGAGCCACGGTGACGCCGGCGTTAGGGTTTTGGGGGCTGTGGTGCTGCTTGTACGCGGCGAATCTGGTGTGGTACCTTTGGCCGGGAGGGCGGAGAGACAGAAGAGTGGAGCATTCGTCAAGGTCTTGTTCGTCATTTTCCAAGTTGTAGAAACTCTCGTTATAAGGGGGGGAATTAGAGTGATATTGATGAGTTTGCATGGTGTGACAAAATTCAGGATATATATCCTCATGAGTTTTTAGGGTTAAGAGGTCTAGAGAGAAAGAGTGGGGATTGGAAATATTGTTGGAATGAGGGGATTCATTCATATATTATGTAGAGACAAATACACGTTGAGTGTGTGTAGAAATGTTGGATTGTTTAATTATACAGGATAGGGGGGAGACAAGGGATAGGCAAAGGAGAAGAAAAATGCATAGAATGGTGTACCAACAATACAAATGTTTGCCTCATAAATCAAAATTGCTCATTTTCCCACACACTACCTTTTTTTCTACCCCTTGTCATTTCACTTGTACATATCTCTCCATATATCTAGCTATCTCTCTCTCTCTCTTTATACTGGAGAATGCCCTAATTATATCTCCCCTTTTTCCTATTTTAGTTTTATGATGGGGAGGTGTTGAATTGATGGAAGATGTTTATAAGCCGGTTAATTATTAAGGTACATGCATGAAGTCATCTCCATCACATGAAAGTTGAGACTATGTCATTTTCTTACTTCTCAATAAGGCGCTACACTTCCACTATCTAAATAGTCCATCTGATACTATTGAATACATGCGCGCACACACACACCATCTATATATATCATACAATTAAATCATGTAAATATTGCGTAAATTATATATAAAACGTATAATTCAGTTGGCAAAACATTTATTGGTTTAGATCATTCTATTTGAATGATGTACATGGTGTGAGATCGATTTAATTTAAGTTGAGTCTGTATTTTATTTATTTTTTTCGTTAATTGATGATTTTTGATAATTTTATGTGAAATGTTATTGTAAAGGATTGTTTTGAGAAAAAAAAGTTTTTTGGTCCTATAACTTATCTATTGTCTATTTTTCGTCCCAAAAGATTTAATTGTTCAATTTTGGTCCCATAACTAAATTGATTGTCCAATTTTGGTCCCATTTTGTCGAAAAATCACGAACAACGTTGTTTTGATGACATGTAAGTCACATGCCGGTAAAATTTGAAGGTTCTCTATACCCTCGATGACGTGAACGCTGACTATTTATTTATTTTTATTTTTTTACGTTTTTTAATCAGTTAAACTACATATGTGCAAACAATCCAATAAATTTAATCAAAACTAAAATTTAATATCGGTAAATGTAAGAACAACTAAATTTTTCGGCACATGACTTACATGAGACTGAAAACGGTGTTTTTCCCAATTTTTCGGTGAAAATGAGATCAAAATTGGACAATCCGTTTAGTTGTGGGACTAAAATTGGACATTAAATTTTTTTTGAACGAAAAATGGACAGTGCATAAGTTATGAGACCAAAAAACTTTTTTTCTCGATTGTTTTATTTGTTAGGCCCTATTTATTAATCATTGTTTCTACTTTTAAATTTTGTATTTAGTTTTATTTAACAACCTTTTATATAGGAGTATCTTTTATCTTATTTTAGTAATTTACTCTTGGTTTGTCGAAATATATGTACTATACATTTAAATAAAAGGAATATACTAGTGTTCCATTTAGCTAATAATTCCACATGACCTAGCTGGCTTGTTGTTCTCTTTGGTTATTTCTTTAGCTGGCAGGTCAGTTATGCTAAGATGAGCAAATCTACACCAAGTTACAAACACTAAACTTTTAAGATTATGAGTAAAAAGTAGGAGAAGATTAAGGTAAAATTCAACTTTTCATTCAAAAAGGACTCGTCACGTTCTTGATTGCGATACAACGATGTCACCCCAAGTAAGCGCTAATTCTCAAGTTACAGCGTACGCATAGGCTTATTATTTATTTATTTTTGGTTCACTTTTTCATCATCATATTTTAATATTCAGAATGTAAAATTAAATTTAGTTTGATTTTCACATAATACTAATATGTATAATTACATATTGATCCGGAGTTTATATAACCGCGACGCGCGCGTGCTCATATATATGCACACACATAAGGAATCTGCGGCTACTACATTTTTTTTCGAACACCTACTATTAAAGATTTAGAAATGTGCTAATATTGCTTTAGAAAAAAATACTAATATTATGTTCGTTTTGATATTTTGGTCTAGGGCTTTTCACAGTACGGACCAATATGGATATTTAAAATTATCCATGTCCGTACCAAAGTTCGGTTATTTTAAAATCGGAGTATTCGTGTCCGTACCAAAACTTCGGTTCGGAACGGATTTTTGATTATAACGGAATCGGATTGGAACGGATCGGACCAAAGAAACGGTTTTTTTATAACCTTTTTTCCCTTTTTTTTCTATCACCCCCTCATTTTTCTTTTTAATCACAATTTTCTTAAGAATATTTGTGCAATCTACACAAAACACACATGAATTCAATACCTCTTCAACCATATTCATGCATCTACCCTTCAAACTCAAACATATTACATGATACGATAATAGTTAATTAAAAATAATAAAATAATCCAAGACACCATCAATGGTGTATTTAAAACATGGCTAATAAAGTACACATTTAAAAATTTATTGTGAATTTTCGTCGGTCCAAATTGACGAGAGGTACAAACTACAGAGCGATGAGTTGGTGTGAGAGAGTAAGGATGCGTAATTACAAATTGAGAATTATATAGGATTTTCAAAATGATAAATGACAAATAAGGAAGTAAATATTCTAATATCTCCCCAAAATATTCATTTGATATATTCAATATTAAATTACATGGATATCAATAATCTATAATACAATTTAATAAATACAAAATAAATTAATAATTAAATTTATTACATATTTAAATCGGTTATTCGGTTCAGTTCGGTCCGGTACAATTCAGTGCGGTTTCATTCGATTTTTCGTTACGGTTAATTCAGTAATATCCATGTTCATATCCAAAAAAAAATCGCTACGGTTAGGTTTGAAAAAAAAAAAAAATTAACGGTAATTTTCAATTCGGTTCTTTTTCGGTTCAGCTTTCGGTTCGGATTCGGTAATCTTCAAACCCCGTGAATAACCCTAGTGGTGGATATATAGTGGAAATTCAAATCGTAAATATAGTGACAATATTTATTTATTTTTTTAAAAAAGTGACATTTATTTTTTTGAGATTTTGAGTAAGATTGGATGTATCTTCATGTTAAATTAAGTATGTGTGAAGAGATGATGATGTATTATTATAGTATTATTGTAATTTTTTTATGTCAAATCATGTGTAAAAGTGGTGATGGCATAATTATTATGTTATTATCAATATTGAAGAAACTTTATGTTAAATCGATTTTGTATAAGTATTTTTGTGTTAATTTTAGAAATCACAACTTTAATTTTACGCCTATTAATCAATTTTATCACAAGTTTTTTACTTTGGCAATTTGATACATGACTTTTTCAATTTTAGAATTTTTTTGTCATGAAGTGATCTTATATATGAGACACCTCAGCTTAATTTAGTATTCAGGACATACTTACTATTAACATGATTAAGTTGAACTCCATAAATTCATTAGCCATATACTGTATAACATATTAATGAAGGAGATCAATTTCATGAATAAGATATTCAAGTTTTTATCATTAAGTTTTTACAATTATATCAAATGATTATTTTCCAACCACTTATTGTTGATGTGATTGCTGAAACTGTTTGAAAATTTACAAATAAATTCACAATATTTTGTTATTATTTTAATTTAATCTCAATTTTTTTCGTGTTTTTGATTTTATGCATAAGACGAAGTACAACTTAGCACAGTTAACACTCACCCCTCTCAAAATGTTAAAACGTCAATGTTCAAATTATACTCCGTCTAGCCGTGAGACGTTCTCATCTCACGCAAGAGTGATTTTTTTTTTGGTTCATATCGTGCAATGTCAGAAGAATTTGCTGGGATATAGTCATGTAATCAAACATCAATTTGAAAATTCGAGTTTCAAACATTAAAAATTTAAACCTCACAATAATAATAAAAAAAAAATGTCCCGATTGTTTTTAAATTAGCCCTAAAATTTAGTCATTTTTCCGAAGACTCAAAATGTCATACATGCATTCTAAAACTTAAAATGCATAATTATACATTAAATATATTAGTATTTATTTTATAAATTTGCCCACATCATCGACATTCTAGCACGAGATACGATAACAATATAATGCAAATTAAATTGAGTTATCGACGTAAAAATTCAAAGAAGAATTATGTGATCAGTTGACTAATAATACATCGTGTGTTCCAAAATGAATTCTTAATTTCCAATTTTCCACCATTTTATGTAGTCAATATTTGACTCTCCGTTTCTGCGATTAATTTGACCTATCACTCTATCAGACTTTGAGTTATTATAATATTCGTAATGCAATTTCATATCATTATTCAAATAATTATTAAACTACATTTATTAAATAAACATAATAAAAATGATTAGATCAATTTTACAGTATTTGTTTAGCACGTACCATATCAATATCAAATGCATATATATGACTTAAGTACTCTACATAAAAACATTCTATCGAAGAAAAGAATTACCTCAAAAAGCTGGTCCACCCAAACAAGGCCCAAACATTGAACGGATTATATGTGCCCATTTGTTTGGCTTTGGAGACACCTGTAAACACAACATGGGACCGATCAAATCATTTTATCAGTTCCAAAAAATATATATATAGATGTACAATTAATTATTAACGATTTCACTAAAATTTCGTTTGATTACTGAACAGGAAAAACAAAATGGAACCAATTAATGGGTGCAAGTTTTAATATAAGTTAAGGTTTGATAAAAAAAGAATTGAAGTATAATTTGAACCAAAATTTAGTTTGACTAAAAGAATGCGTTTATTGGAATTTAGTTTGATTATTTTAAGCTCTACTCTAGTCAAGGAGTATATGATCATTGTAATGACAATTAATTAATAAGAAACCAAAAATGGTAGCCTTGGCCAATTCCATAAAAGGGTTCGAATTCAGATTTTGGAAGATGCGTACAATTATTACTGGTGGAAAAAACTTAATTCCTAAACCTAAGAAGATTGTGGAAAATTGCTTGGGAAGGTCAATTTTTGGGAATATCAAATTATGCATATGAAAGTTTCAATGATATCTCATTCAATCCTTTTGGAGTCTTACACTCCAATACATTTTGGACCATAACAGGCCGGCCCAAATTTTAATTTCCAATAAGCTGGGCTTCATCAGTGTAGTCCGTCTAGCCCATAAATTTGTACCCAAACCATTTGTTCAAAATTACATATCCAAGGACGAAGAGTTACGGCACGTATTATTAAAATGAGAAGTGGGAACCTAATAGTTATACCTTTCATCAAAATAGATTTAGGTAAATTTCCAAAATTTATCACGAGGTTTTTTCAAATTATTAAAAGGACCACGTAGTTTACTTTGAGTATTTAAGTACCTTCAAAAAAGACCTTTTTTTTTTGTCATTGGGTGGAACTGTTCAAGCCCAAACCTGACTAGTCTTGGGTAATTTTATCACGACCAGCCCAGCCCAGCCCAATGTGTTCAGAAGGCCATTCTCTAATTTTCAAACCAATTCTAGTTGGAGAATTTTATTCCGTATTTGTTTAAAGAATTAAATATTTGATAATTATATTTATGACATAAAAATAAATATAGTCTCAGGCAGAGAGTTCGCATGTGATATTTGTGTTTACAACGCGAATATATTTATTAGGAGGGGCAAGTGAAATGTTCAGCCAAAAATTATCCTAGTAGTATTATTTAAAAATAAATCAAATATAACTAGAGTATTTATTATCACCTCCCTCCTAAGATAACGTGCACACTAATATTATTAAATTTTAACGAGCGAATTATTTATTAGTATTTAAAATAATAAAATAATTTTTAAAAATAAGTGATATATATCTATCTCTCCTTTATTATATATCTCTTTAAAAAAATATTTTATCATATTAAAATTTTAAATATTAATAAAAGAATTACACGCTAAAACACAAAAAAATAATAAATATGTACGTTTTTTTAGGGCGGAGCGAATAGTATTTTAGTGAGAAGAGGAAAGTCGAAGAAGAAAAACAAATTAGTGACAGGCGCTACTCATTCCCTTTCCCCTCGAAGAAAGAATATTCTGGTCTTCATTTCGTTCTTACTATGGAAGTGGGTCCACCGTAAAGGCCAGACTGTCGTCTTATGATTGGTGCGTGAAGAGCACGAGAAGCAAAGGGGCGTTGCCTAGTGTTGGGTAGGGGATGGCCCTTGGTGAGAGTGAAAGGCCAAACATATCCATTTATGGCTAAAATGAGGCGCGTGTGTCACACTTGACTGAAGATTCTTCTACAGCTGTACTCGTGAATCCTGCCTGATTCTTCCACTGTTCACACCACCTGTATATTCAGACCTCAATAAAAAGGTTGTCTGGAGATAATAAAATTGCTTTCATTTAGGCATAGAGAAATCCAAAAAAGTGCTAAAATATACTTATTAAATCATGAAATATGAGCATGTGATTTTATTTGAAAGTTTTTTAAATCCCCATTTAATTTCTTTAATAACACTTTTTAAAATATTTAAAAACAAACATAATATTAATACATTTATTTTATTTGAGCGTTTTATTTTATTCAAAAAAAAATAAACATAATCTTATCCACTAAAATTTGATTTTATTAACTCAAATTTTTAAAATTTGATTTAATCTATTTTTAATCTTTGAATAATCTTGGGATGAAACCATTTATTTATATTGAATTGTGTAATTAATGGTGCATTCGGTCCGATGCATACCAGACTCACCCTCCACATATTTTAATTAGTGTTCATTTTTTTAGTTTTTAAAATATGAATTCAGAATTATGATAATTTAAATATCTTGTAATATTCCATATATCATGCATTAATCAATGCAGATTATAAAACACGGTGAAACACCAAAATTAACGCATACAATATCATTCGCCTAGATGATGCTTTTTTTTCCATTGTTAAAAGTTTAGACGGATAAATTACCAAATGTGGATATGAAATTGTAAGAAATAACGATATTTTAAAATTGCTCCTCCACATTAAGAAAATCACCCTCAATTTTTTTGTTTTTTTATCTTTTTCGCTAAAGATAAAAACTCACATGAGACGAAGAATTTAGCACAAATCACATCTATTATTCTAAAAATATTAATGTGTTAATGGTTAATTTTTACTCTATCTCACCGTAAGACGGTCTCATGCAAATGTATCTTATTCGATAAATGGATCCATATTTTTTCGGTTAAATTATAAGACAAATAAATAATGAGAAAAATACAGAAAAGAGAGATCAAATTAATTTTGTCTATTAAACAACTGAGATGCATGAAGTATAAAAATCATAATAAAACGATAGCTAAAAACAAATTATCGATGAAAATCGAGTATAATTTTTAAGAATGTAAATTATTTAAAAAGAAAGTAAGTCTCTAGTAAAATTTATAAATTAATATTATTATATTTATCGATTGATACCCCAAATTCAATTTTACAGTTTCAGTTTCGGACGTCCAAAACTTAATTGATAATTCTCTTAAATGAAAATACTCACTTTATCACATAAAATATTAATAAATAACTCATTCTACCCCCAATTATTCATCATTTTATCACTTTATAACATAAAATATTAATAAATAATTATTTCTATCTCAAACACTTTATCATTTTTTATTAAAACTCAAACACACAATAACAATAAAATTAACTATGGAATAGAGAAAATATTATTTTATTTATAAATTATAATTATAATATTTAATATTATTAATAAATATTTATAAATATAATAATATTAATTTTATAGTACAAACAAATTTCACGAGAAAACTCCGAGTGGACAATTGATCTTATCTAAAGAAACAAAGGCGTGCCCACAACGAGAATCACCCCTCGAATATTCAAAATTAAACCCCCTTCTCTCTCATATACCTTTCATCTCTCTCTCTAACCCAAGAAAGAAAAACCATAATCAAAGATTCGTCTGTACGCGACGCCCCGACCTCGACTTCCTCACGCACCCATCACATTTCTTTTCTTCTTTCTCACTTCTATTTCTATCCAAACTAAATTAATTTATCCCTATACCGCCTATAAATCAATATATTAAAAAAAATCGTAACTTTGGCTATATATTTTCTTGTGAACCAAGTATTATTCCATTTGTTGATTCCTCATAGATCCCTTTATTCCCAAACGGATCTCTCAATGCTCTAAAAAAATTGAAACTTTCTCCCCCCCTGCCCCATTTAATCTCCCCCTTTCTGCTCCCCTCTCATTTCACAACTAAACTCATATTAATTTAGGTAATTTATTTTATTATCAAATATGAAAACCAACGGCCATAGTCACAGTGATTTCTCAGAGAATATGCAGAAATGTCATGATTATATCAAGGGATTAGAGCAAGAACGTCGCAAGATTCAAGTTTTTCTACGTGAACTCCCTCTTTGTTTAGAGCTCGTTACACAAGGTATGATAATTAAGACATAATTAATTTTGTGTTTTCCTATATATGTTTAAATTTAAATGAATGATTATGGGAAATTCCATTATTTTATTATATTTTTTATTTTTTTTCAGCAATTGAGAAATGCAAACAGCAGTTATCAGGAACAACAATCGATTGGAATTTACAGGGTCAATTATCTGAATGTTCGGAACAAACATCTAGCGTGGTGCCAGTTTTTGAGGATTTTATTCCTATTAAAAGGGCATCTTCTGATTCTGATTATGAAGAACAACAATCTAAAAAGTCCAAAATTGATACTAGTGTTTGTAACAAAGATGGAGAGGATTCCAGTGACCAAAATTGCGAGAAATCAGATTGGCTTAGATCTGTTCAGCTTTGGAATCAAACCCCAGATCCAATTTCTACACAGGTAATTTATTTTTTATTTTAACTGATTATATGTTACTATTATTATTTAATTTTAGAAAAATTAAGTGTGACAAATGGTGAATTTGGATGAAGTTTTGATTTTATTTTGGGGAAATTGGGCTTCAGGAATTACCTAGTGGGTCGGAGGTGAAATTAAATGAGAGTGGTGCATTTCATCCCTTCAAAAAAGAGAAAAGTACTAGTGTTAACTTGAATGGGTCGGCGCCGCCGCCGTCCACCAGTTGCACGGAGGAGAATGGCGGCGGAAACAAAAAGGATCAAAGAAAGACAAGGAGATCTTGGTCTCCTGAATTGCATAGAAGATTCTTGCAAGCACTTAAAGAACTTGGAGGTCCACATGGTACAAATATATACATATGATTTTTTTCATTATTCATTATAATTAATCTATTTTACTACTCCAATTAGATTGAAATATTTTGTAATTAATGTTCCTCCATTTTCTTATTCGAATTTGATAGTTGCTACACCAAAACAATTAGGGAATTGATGAAGGTGGATGGGCTCACAAACGACGAGGTTAAAAGTCATTTGCAGGTTGGTCTTTCATACTTTTGAGGTTTCTTTATTTTTTTTTTGTAATGTTTGTATGGGTGGAAAGTACAATTTTGGATGTTGTACAGTACTACATTTTTCCATGGCTAAGATTCTTCTTGATAAGTACATTGCTTTTCGGGGTCAAGATCGGAACGTTGCTACGAATTTCCTGAATCAGAATAGCCTCTTTTTTCCTACACACGGCATCTTTTATTTTCCCTTGTGATTCAATTTTGTAGTTATCTATATTTTATGTAAATTAACAATATTATTTTGGTCAAATTTTTTATTTTACCCATTTTCTTAATAATTATTTTCTTACCCATTTAAAAAAAAAAAAAACTCTTCTATGTCCATTTTTCAAAGATACGGAGTATATTATTACCGTCCACTAATTATAATTTTTGTTCCAACAATATCCTTATTCGAGAACATTCCATATATACACACAACAATATTTGTTTAATTAGAAATCAATAACTATTACAAAGGGTGAATAATTTAGTTTTGATTATCCTAGTTTGATATGATCCTCAATTTCTTATATGTTATAGTAACATGATGAAGAATTAAAACTGTTTAATTTTATCTATCTGAATAATAATAAATGTACCCATAATATATAATTTAATTTTATGGTGACTTGTTACAGAAATATCGTTTGCACACGAGAAGACCAAGCCCCTTCAACAATACCGCACAAACGCCTCAATTTGTGGTGGTGGGAGGAATATGGGTGCCGCCGGAATATGCTGCAATGGCCGCGGAGGCATCCGGTGGTGCCACCTCTACAAAAATCTACGCTCCGGTGGTTGCACCGCCATCACCTAAACAAGTACGACACATTAATATTAAGCAATCATCGTGTTCTCCGACCACCTCCTCCTCCACCCATTCGGGGCCCGTCTCACCGGCATGTTGATTTTCCGGTGGAATTAATGTCTCGTGTAATAATTCAGTTAAATTATGAAGGGGTCTTTTAGTTGGATTTTGGACCTTTTGTTACGTACCCTTTTTTTTTTTTTTTTTTTTGTGAATTTATATATACATGAGTTTGTAACTTAATAGCTAGGCGCATGCATCGACAGTGATTAGTGGTGTCATTTTGGATTAATCTTCGATGGAGCTACACATGCATTGTGCTAGACATTATAAATTAGAATAAACGATTAATTACTTATTTTGATTACAGCTAATTAATTCTTTTAATCATCCTTACACTGTGAAATGGTTTCCCACCCAATCTTTTGCTACGATTAATGTGTTATTTATTTCTTAACATATTTTGTAATATCAACGATTCGATCGACACATAATATATATTGGAATTAAAACAGGGAAACTTCCATACAGTGACCTAACATGCGGTAATGTTAGGTAAAAATGTGCACATAAATTTCAAAAAGTAGGGATGATTCAATTCCACTCTTTCTACACGCAAAGTGATGACAATCTTTGACGACTTCTACGCGCATGCGTTGTTAAAATGGTGTTTTCATTTCATGTGGTGTTTTTTTCGTGTCATGTTATATGTTTTGTAACTTAATTACACGGAATATAGCCTTGAGATGATAGTAATAAAATGAGACTGAATTCGATATGCCGTATTTAATTATTACAAGTAGACAGTAAAATCGTAAATATTTTAGCATAATGTACATATTTTCATTTGTAGGCTGTATTCTGTACGGATTCGAGTAAAATATATGATTGATAATTGATAAGTACTCAAAGCTTCATTTTGTATACGAGACGATTATTATTAAAGAAAATTAAATAGAAAAATCAATGAAAAGACAGCAAATTCTGCACCAATAATCCCATTATTTGACAACGATAAAAAGACAAACTTTGTTTTATTGGGTATGTTTGAGTAAAAACTTCATGACAATCAAGACGCGATGGCCCCCATGAAAGAATATTCGTCTGCTATTATAAGCATATATGCATCATTGTATAATGTGGATTAGTGATATAATCAAATGTTATTAACTATTCCTGATGGCAATTAATTAAGCATTAATTGATTTGATTGGTCAAGTATATTCTTTACTTTATATTATCTTTTAGATAAGAGCATGAGAAGATCTTGTGATCCCACCAGAATCTTGCCTTCTCTAACTAATACACTATAAATAGACACTAATTAATTTATTCCGAAGGCAAATTTAAAACATGAATAACAAAAAAGGATGCTTATCATATATATGTATAATATGAAAATAATATATTGAGTTTCTTATTAAACTCTATTTCAATTTAAATTACTTGTATTTGTGCTGGAGTGCTTTTTAATTATGTTTCATTAATAATTTTATTTCGTACACATCAAATATAAATAATTAGTAATAATTTGGGGGAAATGTGAGGAAAATTCGAGAGGGAAAAGATGTCGGGGTGGTGAAAAGGCATTTGCGATTTATACGAGGGAGTTGGGGGAGAAGTGGTGAAGTCGGAGTTGAAAAGGGTAGTGGGCAATGGAGAAAATACTAAATTTTGACTTGATGTTTGGGCGAGAAGGGATCACCTATTTGTGAGAGTTTTAATAGATTTTTTAGATTGAGCGACAAAAGAGACGCAAGAGCGAGTGAAATGGGAACTTGGGGTACTGAGGGATGGGAATGGAATTTAAGTTGGAGGCGTAGCCTGAGAGGGAGGGAGGAGTCGAGTTTTAATAATTTAATGCATTGTCGCAACATGTACACTATAGAGCTTTCGAAATAAGATGTTTGGATTTGGAGCCAAGCAAAAAAATGGTCCTTTTCCATCAAAAAGTCGTACGTGCGCATGTTCGAGATGGAAGAAGAGACAACCGACAACATGAAAAAATCAGCCTATAAATCCTTATGGGGCAACTTTACACCTAAAAGAGCTCAGACTATTGTATGTAAGATGATGAAACAACGGTTACTAACCAAAGAGAATCTGATGAAAAGAGCTATAATGCCAGCAAATGAGAATCTTCTTTGCGCGCTTTGTGGCGACAAAGAAGAAGACTTGTCTCACCTCTTTTTTTTGTTGCGAGTTCTCTTCATCCATTTAAAACAACATTCACTCTTGGGTAGGAATCAACTTGATGATGCAACGTGGCCCGATCACCAACATTCTAGAACACGGAGCAATCTTCGAGTCTACTTCTCAAAATAAAATCTCTTACACTATTTGGATTGGCACAATTTGGTAAGCTAGGAATGAAAAGATGTTTGAACAAGTGGAGCCGAATGCAAAGAAATTAGCGGAAGAAATCAAAGCAAGAGTATGGTCATGGATAGTGTTGAAGAACCCAAATGCTAGAAATATTCAATTCTTGAATTGACGTAAGAATTTTCCTAGAGAGATAAACTCCTTTTCATAAACGGGGTGTCACTACCCAATTCATTTTTTTTTCTAATTTTTCTCCCATTAATTTTGTAAGTGCGGGTGTACCATATTAGGAAGGAATCGATTAATTGAAAACCGAATCAATTTATTCTCGTCCGATATCTTAGGCATTACTTTATTTTCGTGAGACTTTCAATCCGGTAGTTAAGCCGGCAACGATTCGCACTACTTTATCTCTTGCCCTTCACTGGCCTCTTTGTTAACTTGACGTGAGCAATGCTTTCTTGCATGGGAACCTCAATGTTCCAGTCTACATGTCTTAGCCTCCGGGCTTCATTGACTCCGTTGCTTCTTCATGTGTTTGTATGCTTCGGAATACGGTATATATACGGCCTTCGTTAGGCTCCGAGGGCTTGGTATAATGCTCTAAGCTCGATACTCCTCAACTTTGGCTTCAAGTAGTTCGCTGTAAGCTCTTCTCTCTTCGTCTATAATCGGGGGGCTGCTCGGATTTTTGTCCTTGCTTATGTCGACGACCTCATTATCACCGGGTTGTGCTCGTCTCTTATTTCCGATATTACTCGCCACCTAATGAAGTTGTTCATTGTGAAAAACCTTGGTCCTCTTACGTATTTCCTTGGCATGGAAGTCGTTTATTACAAAGAAGGCTTATTTCTCTCCCAGCATAAATATACGGTCGACATGCTTTGTAAGTTCAAGTTGGACAGTGTCAATCCGGTCTCCACGCCAACGTACTCCAAAGCTCCCTTCAATCCAGGGCTCAGTCAACGCCACCAAGTACCGTAACACCATTGGAGGCCTTCAATATCTCACCTTAACTCGCTGGGATATCGTCTTCACAGTGAACAAACTAGCTCAGTTCATGGTTGCTCCTCTTGCTTCTCACTGGGATGCAGTCAAGCGGCTTTTTAGGTACCTCAAGGGTTCCTTGCACCACAATCTTCTTCTCCAACGTTCTTCATCCCTAAACCTTACAGCCTCCACGGATTTTGATTTTGGTGGAGACTTGATTGATGGAATTTGACATCGGCCTATATTCTCTTTCTTGGAAGTAATCCCATATCCTGGAGATCGCGTAAACAACATGGGGTGGCTCAGCCCTCTACGGAGGTGGAGTACTGATCCTTAGATGTTGCAGCTTCCATGGTTTGATGGCTACATCATTTATTTGCCGACCTTGGCGTCCCGTCACCCACTACGTCTTGAATACTTTGCGACAATATGGGAGCCACCCGTTTTGCCTTGAATCCAGTTCAACAGTGTCGGATGAAGCAAATAGCAATTGATCTGCATTTTTTCCGTGATTTGGCATCAAAAGAAAGGCTTTCCGTCTCTTATGTAAATACAATAATACACAGGACCAATTTGCGGATCTCCTAACCAAACCCCTTGCTCGTGCCCGTTTTCTTCTTCTTCATTCCAAAATTTCCATGACCTGCGGACGTCAATTTTGTGGGGGTATATTAGGAAGGAATCGGTTAATTGAAGACCGAATCAATTTATTCTCGCCCGATATTTTAGGCATTAATTTTGTTGTATCTTTGTATTTAATTTAGTTGACCCGACGATGTATATTCCTCTATTATAAGAGGCCCCGATTGTAATTTGATTCATTCAACACAGATCTTACATTTCTATATACCCTTGTACCCTATTTCTTACTAAATAAAATTACTTCTTTGGCCGTTTCAAAAGAAAAAGGAATATTAGAAGAAGAAATGTACCGAAAAAAGAAAAAAAGCAAAGAACAAGACATATCGTCCGACTCCAAAGGGGTATTCATGCTTTGTCGGCACCATCATGTTGAGAAGAAATAAGATTTATGATGCACAGATTCTTCTAAAAAAATTACGGTGCAGTATCGGATACTCCTAGGGTGCGGGTGCGATTCGCGTGGGATTCGCACCTGATACGCCACGTGGCGAATTTGTGAGTAATTTTAAAAAAAAGAATTAGGATACGCGTATCCGATATGCTGGATACGCGTATCCGGTGCGGGAATGGTGCGTGAGTGGTATTTTTTTAGAAAAAAAAAAATTGTTTATTTTTGCAATTCTTCAAGACTAAAATCTATATGATCATGTTATTAAGTACTAAATGTGTTATTTTAAATGAACATTATTATGTAATATAATTTAAATAGAAAATATATCACTTGTTTTTTTTATTGAATTTCTTAGTATCATAACTTATGTATTGAATTGATGTTATTTGAATTAATATTTGCTATTTAATTATATTAAATTATTGAAAATGCTTAAGTTTTATGTGAATTGCATACATTTGATATACTAATTTTAAAAATTGCATATATCTTATAAGTGTTATATATAATAAAACATAAATAAATAAACGTATTCTTGCCGTATCGCACCCTAATTTTTTTGAAAATCCGTATTCCCGTACTCATATCTTATCGCCCTTGCATCTCCGCACCCGCACCTATGCAACATAGATTAAGATCATTTCATGTTAAAATATAGAAATAAATTCATTATTAATTCAATTACAATTAATTATTATGCATGCTTGGAAAAAAAAAAAATTTAATCAAGTACTTGAGTTGTTGATTCGTCTCGCATAAAAAAAAAAATTACAGTTGGAACCAAAAATGATAAAACAAAAACTATAACGACTATTATCAACCACGGGCAACTTGTTAAAACATATAGCATAAATCTCTACACGAGAAATAACTATAGTCCTTTGTGTAAAACAGAAGTTTTTTGAGTTAATACCAAATTCATGAGGGGCAAAATTGGAATTAAAGTAACCCAAATTATATTTTTATAATTCTTAAACCGATCTTTATATTTTCTTGGTGTAGGATGAATGAAAACAAATTATATTTTGTAATTGGAGAAATATATTAATGTTCGGTCGGTTATTTATATCTTCTTCTTTTTTTATATAGGTTGGGGGTTGGGAGTTACACAATTTCCAGGCTATTTCTCAAATTTGTCATGCAAATTTTCAAGAAATTCCAAACTCATAGATTTCTTTTAGATTGACACTCCATCCGTGGTTGGATAAATACTATAATTTCACATGTTATTTATTAGATATATCGAACTATACAATTTGGATAGCGTTTAAAAAATACATAGGGTGGTGGGGTGGGGTGGGGTTGTATAAAAATGACTCTTGGATTGAAAGTAAGGCCAAATGTCTCCTGCGGTCATCTAAAGCACCCAAACAATTCCAAAAGTCAAATCATAAAAAGACCCATTTTAAGAATGTCTTGAACCAAAACTAAAGCCATATTTGGGCATCGCATTTCTCGTACTAATTTAGTTTGACCTAACTTCACTTCACATGGATTAGTGCTTATCTCTCCAAGTCAACATTTTATATGCACAACAAATCCTTTTTCCGTCATGCATATCTCTTCTTTAATCAATTCATTAAATAATTGGCTCCAACTTCATAGTTATTGATTAATTAAAAAAAAAAAAGATGAATGGATAATTCTCAAGGAATATTCCACAGTGATGGATTAGTGCGTAACTGCGTACTATCATCTTATTACTTTTTCTTTAAGTATGCTCTAGTATGAATTTTATTGTATTTGAAAAATGTTATGTGTATTAACAAACATAATTAATATATCATCACATGTTAACATATAATTTATATTAATTAAAATTAATAAAATACAAGATTAAATCATGATACCACTATAAGTATATAATTAAAGCATTTGCAAGGATGCTTATGTTAAAAATAATTGATGTCTAGCATATCTAATATGTTGACACGGTGGCTAGTTTTAAATTAGGTTGAAATTAATTTCTGGTGGTTTGATTTTTTCGGGAATTAGACTTTTTTTCTTTTCATATAGTAATTGCAAAATGCAATTAAAGTATTTGCAACGATGCTTAATGTTAAAAATAATTGATGTCTAGGTTTGATTTTTTCGGGAATTACACTTTTTTTTTTCTTTTCGAATAGTAATTGCAAAATGCGAAATAATTTGAGTCTAGCGCCTTAGACCACTCGGCCATCCTGACAATTTATTTATTTTTAAGTATATTATTTAGATTACAAAATATTTAATTTATATTCTTTCTTCTAAAAAAATTATTTTCTATTTTACATTAAAATAAGGACCCAATTTTATATATTTTTTAACAGGAGGACATGATTTTTTTAGTTTATATATTAATTGACTCCACCATTTTTTTACTAATCATATGATTTTACTCAGTATTGAAGTATATTATGTAAGTTTTAGCAAAAAGGCCCATGACATGAAAGTTAGACTTTAGTAAAACAAACTAAAATTACTATTAATTAATTATGCACGTACTTGTGTAAAATAAATTTTAAAATTCTAATACAAATGCTTTAGATTTAGATGTTAATTGACCAAGTCTTTTGTGAAATATTGCACACTAATATTATGTGCAATACAACATAAATAAGGGACAAATTGTCTAAATTTCGAGGGTCAGGGCGGGCGGATCGGATTGGGTCAGGCGCGGGCGCGGGCAGTGGGCTTCAGATTGGCGCGGGCGCATATGTATTTATAAAAGGATATCTTTATTAAATATGTGTTGTAGCCTAGTTCAGGTTTGTTGCTAATGAATTTGGTTGCAGAGAAAAACGTGTTACCACATAAACAAAACCAGAACAAACGCGAAAAGAAATCTCCAATCCAAAATTACAGATTTACATAACAACTTGATATGTTACTACATGAACAAAAGAATGTTACCCTATGAGCACAAGAGTGTTATTACATGAACAAAAATCAGGACAAACGCGAAAAAATCATCAGTCTAAAATTATAGATTTACAGAACAGCGTGAAAAAAGTGCAGAAGGATTTGAAAGACTGCTTCACAAAATCATAGGGAATCACTTGTAAATTTGCGGGGATGAGAAAATTGAAGAAAACAAAAAGAATATGGAAGAAAAAGAGAAAAGGAAGAAAAAAATAAGAAGAGGGAAAATCTAGAGACGCACCACCATCAAAATCAACGACAATTTGATCGTGTTTGTTGCAACGCGAGAAGAGGAAGAAGAAGAAATCTGCCCTGTGACTGTGCGAGCGTGAAGATGAAGAAGGAAACACATTAACCCACCAGCAATCTATTCTAACCCGGCCTATTATGTGACCCGCGAAAAAAAAAAAAACTCAATTGTACAAATCACTTGTATTCAATATTGCATACAAGTTTTTGTCATGTTAATTAATGGGTTTAGTGAAACAATTGTTGAAGAATCCTTAGGGAAAAAAATCGAGAAATATTTATTGAAGAAAATTTTATTTTTAATGACAAAAAAATTGTTAATACTACTTCCCTAGCTAAAAGTCTTATAAATCCTGATAAAAAAAAATTCAGAAAGACAGATCAAATAAATCAGATAGAACATAGTAATCCTATCATAAAATATCTGAGTCTGTCACTGATTACGTCAATGGTTATCAATATATAATATAATATAATTTGCAGTACGTAGATCGCATGTCTTGATATATGTGTGACTCCATGGATTGACCTTGGCCTTTAGGGTTCCCCTACAGACTGTTTATCAAGGGAAACATTACATGCCAACTCATTTAGCACTTGGCAGCACCACCTATAGCCAACACGATGCATGCATTATCACATCTCATATGCTCATAAAGTATTAACATTCACATCTATTAATAGTATTGAAGATTGAGGGATTTGGAACCTTGCTAATGTTTCAATGTCACCCTATTAATAAAAAGTATGTTCGTCCAGATTTAGGTGTAGCAGATTTTGTTGAATATAATTTTGTCATTGTGGAGTATTGTTTAATGTCACCCTATTTCCTAAATTAGAAAGATGAATGTACGGAGTGTTAACTTTGAAGTATATCTTTACCAGCCCAGAAAGACGTCATAATTTGAGTGAATATAAACATTACTAGAAGACTCAATTATATACTAGAGATGGAAAGAGTTGAAGTGTAAGTAATGGTTATTTTCAACAATATTGAAAAAATGAGCAAACTGAATTTGTTTATAAAGACTTACATGTTTAATTGTATGAATGTAATTTGAGTGTGTATTTAACTTAACTAGTTATGAGCAAATAAAACGGAAAATACTTATAAAAACAATCGTATAATATACCAGTATGTAAGACTAAATCACGAATTATTGCAAGTATAATTTAGAAGCCTCCCAAGTGTGCATATATATTCTTTGTATACTATTTTAAGGTCACAGAATGTACAAAAATTTGATCAACGTTGCTTTTAGGAACTGTTGGCAGGTGGTGGAATATCCAGTGGTACTCCAATTGTAGGCTCTAGTACCTTTGCATCTGGTAATTCTTTCAGCAATATTTCCTGCATATATAATTACATCCAAAATTAGATCAGAATTTTAGTTTACTAACAAAGTAAGTCTGGCGTGACCATACAAATCAAACTAAAATAGGCAAACTAAAAACTCATGGGATAACTCGTTTTAATCGGAGGATTGGATGTGGATTGATTTGCACGGATCTTAGATTCACACAGTAGCGGATCTAGGAACGGGTAATAGGGTGGGCTGTGAAGCTAAAAATTTATACCAATAAATTAATACAAAATATAATATTTACAATGTTTACTGAAGTTGTGTCCGGTGAAACTTCAGAGCATAAAATCATCAATAATTGAGCCTATATCTATATTGTTACGAGGATGAGGGAATAGGGTTACTGATGTGCCGCCTCACGCTAGTGGCTTCAGGTTTCGTCAATTCTCAATTTTGAAAGAGAGAAAAGGTATTTACCTTTTTAGAATAAGACAAAATTATTTCCTTCAAGGTGAAGTTTGGCCAGTTAGTTGGGCTGCGCTATTTATTTTTAAGCCCAAAAGGATAATTTAATTAAAATGGGCTATATAATAAGGGGTGGGCTGAGTAATGAATTAAAGTGGGCTAGTGGCAATTTTATTGAAATATATATACATCCAATGGGTTCTGGGGCGGACTTGCACTGGGCTTAAGCCCAGTGGAGTTAACCAATGTGTCCGCCATTCACATAAATTTGTAATGTAAATCTCTTGCTTCTATGTTAGAGGAAGAGTTGTCTCGATGGTGACTACATTGGCAGTGTTGTGCTCTAATTTTGGAATAAATGGGACAAGAAACGTTTGTTGGTCAAAATGAGGTAATAATTACCCTATCAGAAGTATGACGGAGGTGAATTGAACATCTGTTGTTCTCATTAACCATCATAGTTACACCATGTTCATTCCCATTGGGGAAATTTGAACCAAGTGCCCCCTAACATTTTCTAGTGAAAAAAACTAATACCTTTTAGTAAAATAACTAATACTACTTGAATTGCACAGTGCACCTGGTGCATATAAGTTTTTCTTTCTTATATTCTTCATTAGACGCAAATACATTATACCTCATATAATGCTGAATCATGCATACCTTGAATGATTCTATAGTCCCTTCAGACTGAACGAGACTAGCAAGGGGTCCTTTGCTATCAAGGTCACCGTTTTTCATCGGGACAATGAACCTACAAATGAGAGGCAGAGCAAAGGTGTAATTAATTATATCCTCCATTTTATCAACAATTAATTAACAATTTCATAAGGAGACGTACTTGGCCTGTAGCAACTTAGCAAGGCGAACTGCATCCTCCTGGCCTGAAACCAAAGTGAAACTTGGTAGGAGTTGCTTTACAACAGGCGTGATGACTATATCGGCTCGTTCTTTTCCCACCAAATTCTCATTGAATACACAGTGGGGTTCATAATACAGTGAAAGCTCACCTTTTGGGGAGGTGACAATATATCTGGACCAAATTTTGTGTAAAATAAATAAGTGAAAGCATTGTCAATATGAAAGGAATTCTATCATGATAACAAGAAACGGACCCGTTCTCAGGACGTTGCCATGGAGGACCTAAAACGGGGCCTACGGTAGCTCGAACTTTAAATGAAGAACCATTGGGGACTTGAACCTCTGAGTCCTCACCAGGTTCTAAATATGTGACCTAAAATTTTATAAAAAAACATCGGTAGGAACTAGGAAGCAGATGTGTTAGAATTGATGATATTTTTGGTGCGTCGTAGTAAAAATTTATTCCATTGTGTACAAGGTATAATTGAACTGTACTTTTTACAATAATGTGAAAAGAAAATATTGTTTTCTTCTCTCTGTTTCCTAGTTATGGCACACACCCACACACTATTGATCATATTCTGTAGTGCAATGAGTGTTCCCTCTTTCGTTAGGAGATTGCACTAACTACAGAACACTAAGAATTATGACACCCCTTTTCCAAACAAGTATGAATAGCTGAAATAAGTAACACAGTATTTGCAGCAGAATATGTTCTCAAATTAGTCCAGCTCAACAGTTTGGAACCGGCGGTTGAAGGCGGCTAAACCCCAAATCGGAACCTAATCAGGATCAATCTGGTTTTGGTTCAGTTTTCAAACTGGCGGTTTCTCGTTCCGAACCGCCAGTTATGCTGGTTCTACTTCTACCTTAATTTCGAGAATTGAATGTCAGCCCTGAATTTTGAATATTTAACCCTATATATATATACGACCCGGCTGTTTAACCACCAGTTTCAGTTTCCAAAATCCCTAACCGGTTGAAATAAGATTCCAATTACGGTTTCTAACCGAAATCAGCCAAGCCGCTTCCCGTTTTTTTGAGCAGATCTATCTCAAATTTCTCAATTTGATGACAACTTTCATTTCAAATTTCCTTATGGTGATTTTCTGCTCTGTTACTTGAAGTTAGAAACTAGTTTAAACCAGTTTACCTTTTCTCACATTCACCTCAATCATTTTCTAGAATCCATATTGACATTGATAAGTACTAGTATAATTCTTAATTTTCAAGTCAAAACATAAGGTAGACTTTTCTAAGCTTCTTCAAGTATATATTCACTTGGTTTGATGTTCAACAATGAGCAAGCCTCACATACATCCAGTAACATAATCTTTTTCTATCAAATGCATTAACAGATATCGTAAAGCTAGAAACTAAGCATAACAATGCATTCCATAAAGATGAAATAAACCAAAAGTTTACTCACATTGCTGAATAGGGGATCCAAAAGTGCTTTTGCATTAGGAGTTGCAATAACTCTGAGATTTGGCAGCTTCTGAGAGAGGGGCTTCAACGTTTTTAAGTGGCAGTGATCGTCGAGGCTTTGTGTAATTAGTAAGCAATTGATTTCAGGAAGATTTTCAAGCTGCACTGATCAGATTACACATCATTTATAAACTCAAATTTCACTATGAACAACATATATCCACAAAGATTTTCAACTTGTAAATAATACCTTAAAATTCTTCAGGACCTTTTTTGCAGCATCATACAGCCAAGGTAATCCAAAATCCAAGTTACCCACCAAGATTGGATCCACCAAAATTTTTGCCCCTCCTACTTCCCATAACCAACTATTCCCCTAATTCGAAAATCGATAAAATATTATTTCCAACCCTAATTCTCACTTAATCAACAAGAAGAAAAGAACCCACATTAAGAAAGTACAATCAAACCTCCAAATAAGTGAGTCTAAAAACACTTGTCCCAGAATCATTAGACTCCACTTTTTTTCTTCTGATACAACAGCAGAAACCTTGTTATTTAACCTGTAAATTAACCGAATTGGCACAAAACCCACTCAAAATTTGAACTTGGACCAAATAAATAACAGCCACAATCTACAATTTTGATCAATCAGTGCTAAAATACTAGGGTTTGTAAACTGAAACTAGTTAAAATTCACACACAGGGTGGGTGAAAGAGAAAATTAACCTGGGCCTTGAGAGCTTCAATGCATAAGAATTAACTAGAAATGGAGTTTTTTGAGGAGATTTGAAGTGGGCCGTTGCAATTGGGGACATGGGTTTTCTAACACATGGTTTGCAGGTGAAATATTGGAAAGAATTGCAGCCAGTAGCCATTCTTGCTCTTGAACTCAAAATGAGCGCTTTCCTATTTATTTATTGTGTGAATCAATATATTTTGAGCGAGATAATGTGAACCACTAATGTCAATGTTAATATGTTATGCGACTTCTTTGAAATTAGAAAGTTCTTGAGAAAGGTAGGAGCTCAACGAATTTAACGACTTTTATGAAGCTAATTGTTTGGTGATTCTGGTGATGCCACGTTGCAGATGTTCTGCCTCAACATGTACAAGTATTTCCGTTTTTGGATTGTTTTTGGGGAATTTTAAAGATTAATTAATCTAGAACACTCCAATAAAAATAACTAGTAATATTTTTAGGTGCAAACAAAAAATATTATTAACTGAAGAAATTAATGCTATTATGAAAAAAACAACTAATGTTGCTCTGTGATAAAAAGTAATATTGTCGAATTAAATTAATTAATACTGTTAAAAACACCCCATCATGCCAATAATAAAGCTAATGTTACTTTCAAAATCATTCAAGCATACTATGAGTTTGTTTGCAAACTCTATTAGACTGCGTTTATTTTGGGGTTTAAGTGTGCGGAGCAAGTCAATTTTTAGAATCCAGGGATTTAAAATCTTTGATAAATAATAAATATGTGTGTTAATTTTGGGATTTGAGTAGGGTAGTGATTGATTTTGTATTATTATATTATATTGAGAAGAGTAATAAAGTGTAATGTATTGGGAAGAGTAATAATAGATTTATAGGTGTGAATTGAATGTGAGTTTGAAAACCAGGCTCTAAATCCCAAACTCGTATGAGACGTGAACGTAAAATCCTAAGTCCATCCGTGTGAGTTCCAAAACAAACACAGCCTTAGAAGGGTGAAAATAGAAAAGGGAAAAGAAAGAAAAAAGAATTGCCATTGGTATCTGAAAATGTGTGATCTGGTTGATTTGGAAAGCTAGAAACAAACTTATTTTTAATGGTGAAAGCTTTAACATTAATTGTATTGTGGAAGAGATGAAAGGGAGAGTATAGAGTTGGTGTCAGGTGAAGAATTTGATCCCGAAAAATTACCCTTACACAGTATGACACCAAAAACCGAGATCAGCCCTTGAGTGCTAAGTTTTTGGTGATTTTTTGTAATTATTACTTGTAAATATAAACTCATTGGTTATTTTAAGCCATTTGAATTATAGATTAATATATTTCTTTTTGTCCGGGTAAAAAAAAAAAGGGGTGAAAATACTTTTTCCAAAAAAATGAATCTAACAGCTTTAAAAAAATGTTTCTACTCATTTTCGTAGAGTTTGCAATCAAGCGCTTAATCATCGATTCGAAATTAATTGAATAAAATATTATTTTATTATGTTTAATTTAACAAAATATTATATTATCCACTCAACAAACACAAACAACTTAAAAAAAAAATTAAACATTAGACGAACAATCCCTAGAAGTTTTGAAATTATCAATATTCAAATATCCCGCGTACTGCACATATTTTCTTTATGCAGTTTTACATTGTTTTATTTTGACAAAAAAAAAAAAAATTGTTTTTTACAATTTAAAATCAAGTGGTCTTTCCAATTTGGAGGGGTGATAAGGTATGATGCTAACAATCTTCACACCTTGAGGCAAAAGAAGATCATATTTATTACAAGGGACCTTCTCATACCACACCAACTCATTCTCATGCTCATATTTCTTAAGAATAACACTAAGATCATCGGCAACCTGTTTGAAAACTGATTTCCAAGACTCTTCTTTTGGCATTTCTTTCTTCGCATTGGACAATGCAAGACGAAGAACTGCGATTGCAGCGCCAATTTCACCCCCATCTTTAAGGCTTTCCGCCGTGTACTTGTAATATCTCAACTCGTGTATCATCTTGCAGCTCAAGATGAAATCCTTCATAGACCAGAAACGTCGTAGGTTAATGTAAAAAGATCAATCAACTTAACGAAGAAAGTTAGGAAGTGAAATGAGTGTACCAAAAGACGGGAGGAGATATTAATTGATTCCTTGGATATGTTTCGCAAAGTTTCGATAGCTTCAACGAGAAACAGGATGATTCCGTGGTGCAATTTTGCTAGAAGGCTTGTACTACTGCCTTTTTCTTCTGCCTTCCTAGCAGATGCAGCCTAAAAAGTTGCAATTTTTTAAATAGTATTAGTTGCTTCACTGAAAGGTATTAGTTGGTTCACTTAGAAAATAAAAACACAATTAACGCAAACCTGGGCATCAGCCAAACAAACGAGGCTCATAACAAAAGATATCTGAGGTGCCGTTTCTGGTGTTGTATCTTTGGTCCGGATCAAACGAACAAGAACAACCTGCGCTAAATAGTCGTATACGCCAGCTGCTTTTCTGAAAAGTGTGGCAGCTTGGACAAGATCTAATAATATTACCAACAAAAATCATCAATGAGAAGCATTACACATTTATATAATGTATGAGAATTCTTAATTTCTGGAATAAGAATGCTTGCCTGAGGATAAGACTTCGAAGGCCCTCTCACGAAGCATTGCACCATAAAGAAAAAGCGCCGTGCCAAGCTCAAAGTACATGTCGTTTACCTGATGAAACTTCACACCTTTAAGGTGAAAGACACATGATGAAGTCAGGACACTGCTCCATCTTATTTTAAGGTCTGAAATTGAGCGATTTGTTTGTTGATTCTTGACTTTCATGTCGATATTGCAGATCAAGTTTTCCAACAGAGGTAAATATCGTTCCAATTTCCGAATGTCCTGAATGAATTCCAACATATTTAGAGCACATTTTGTGACATTTTGGTAAGTTTATTTAAAAAAACATCATGAAAAATACTAAATGAGGAGTTGTTTTTGTTAACCTGTTCAGAACGTGACGTCGAACCTCCAGACATTTCCCTTGCAATGGCTTCTGTGAGATGGATGTTGTCATTAATGGAGTCCTCGACTGCTTTGCGCGCCACACTTACTTCTTTTAGTTCCTCGAATGTAGCTGGATCACTAGCCAAAAATGCATTTTGATACAGAATCTGCCGATTCAAACATCTTAGTATCACTGATTATGCTTTAGAACAGATTCTCTTAGATGATCAGCACACAAAAATTTATGCATATATGTCAGGTAATCTAACCTGGTGTAATTTTGACAAATGTACAAAAAAGAAAAAACTGAAATACATAATGAGAAGTATTAGTTAGTAGAACAAAGGGTATTAGTTCATACAAGAGTGAGTAGGAATTTGTAGACTGAACAAGTTTAGTATTTTTTTCAATATACTACTACTTTTCATTATATTAGCTGATACTTTTCATTACATTAACTAATACTTTTTACCGATTTTTCAATGATTCGCGAAAAAGCATAAAACACCCTATAGTTTTTTCAGTCAAAATTGCACTATCAAGGGCTTGAACACCAATTTGAATGTAGTCAGTTTTTTGGTTGAGAGCTTTAATCTAGAAGAAGCAAAGAATGAGCCTCAAAACAGGCATTATCAAGAATTTGATAAATGCAGATAGCTCAACTTATAAATTAAAGTCTATAAGTTCTAATTATGTAAGATTTTATACACCTTCCTTACTAATAACTCAATAATTATACAAAAAACTACCTATGTGATCAATGATTTGCTTCAATATTAACATATTTAATAAAGTAAAACATGAAACAAAAACAAAAAGGACGAAGATATACCGGCTTTGTCTTTAATTTTGTAAGACCAGGATAACTAATCATCATCTTCACAAACTAGCATTCATACACTCACACAGCTTCTTCAAAATACCAAACAAACACAATACTTTTTTCCTTTGTTTACAGAAACAGAGAACGCGACTTTCGAAATTCCCATAAGAAAAAGCACGACTTTGGCTTTCCTTTAAAAAGGAGGGTTTGGCCAATGTAGTTGAAACAGTGAAATAGAATGGAAATTTGATTGAAACCTCCTGGACAGTGATGATAATTATTTTATTCTAATTCATGAATTGGCTTTGAGGGATAATTTATTGTTTATATATACCGAAAAATGTGTAAGATATCCTAAACCTGTTAGATATTGTGTTTGACATATTCTCTCGATATTTTATTGATATTTTTAAGTCTTACAATTCCTTTTCGTAACAAACTTTTTATGCGTATAGTTAAAAAAAAATAAACGAATTTTAATAGATATATATATAAGAATATAATAAATAATGTATTATCATATGTTATTTATTAAAATTTCATCAATATTAAGCTCAATTTGTATTAATAAATTAATCGATATTGATATTACATAGTACTATTTTTTGATAATTTAATAAATATTATGAAAATATCATTTTTCCCTGATATCGATAACTACAAATATTAGATATATCGTGATCAAAAAAATATATGTCGTGATATCGGTGAGATGTCCTATATTTCCTTTCTTAGTTTGAGGTGACTAAACCATCGGGCCGGCGGATCAACACCTTTTCGGGCTTGACTTCTTATGGCCAAATCTTGTTATTAAGAGTCAACCAGCTTTTTATTTTAGGTTTGAGATCCACTCGAGTTTATTGAATTACAGCACATAAAATCTTAATACTATATATATTTAAGCTTATGCAGCGAAATCACATGAATTTTTTTAAAGTTGAATTTAATCAGATTATTTTATTTTAAAATTGTATATTTTCATTAAAATTAAAAATTAAAATTTAAATTAATATATTTATTAAAATTTGACCTACCATAAAATTTGATAAATAAATACATTTTATTAGTGGTATTCTCCTCCTATTCGCACGCATGTCAAACTAATAATATTGGCCGATGATCAAATTCCGCTCCTATTGCAATTGAGCGTACAATTACAATCAATAAGCATACACAAATATGGTGAAATAAATAAGTATATATACAATGATATGAAACGATTTTATGTATCTTCTAGATCTTCAATCCTAAATCCTTAACAGTTTGTATCTTCAATACTACCTCCGTCCCATAAAAGCATGCACACCTACTTTATTATCGAGTTGTGAGCGAGTTATTTATTAGTATTTCAAATGATAAAGTGATTTTTAAAGAGGGGTATTATAGATTTACCTCTCATCTATTGCATGCATCTTTAAAAACTATTTTATCATTTCAAATACTAATAAAAAAACTCGCTCGCAAAAACACGTGAAAATAGTAAACGTGCACGTTTTTTTGGGACGGAGGGAGTATTTTTTATTCTACTTATTAATTTTATGTTTCTCATCCCTCTATGTTTAATTAAATAATTATATATGGGTATATAGAGAGAAGAGTCTCTATATTTATATTGATACATAGATAAGTAATTTTATCAATCAAATTTCAAAATGCCAATTTTTTTTTAAAATTTTTAGATAAGGGATGTATTGTTGGTTGATAGGATGAGTAAAAATATTAAAAAGACAGAAAGAAAAAAACAAGCATGTATTAGTGACAGTTGACATAATAATAATATTAAATAAAAGTTAGGATAAGAAAATTTGAATTACAACTTGCCAAAAAAAATGTAAAGCTCTGATTAGAACTTTCGAAATGATAAAATATAAAAATTTTCTCGGGATGGAGGAAGTATATATTACATACATTTTAAACTAAAATAGTATAATTATAAAATATGAATGTGTACATACAATATCTATGAACTATATACAAGTGTATTAATAAATGCATTTTTATCATTAAGCACTTAAAAAAAATTAAAATACACGATAAAACATCCAGATGAGTAAATTCGTGACGCCGTCAGTTATAAGTAACTCTGCGACTCATTCAAGAATCAAGATACGGAGACCCCGTTAAAAATTAGGCTTTTATGTTAATCGAAATTTTAATCAGTTAGAAGAAGTTTTTTTCGGGAAAACTACTCCCGAAACACTTCAACAATCCACTGAAAGAGCGGCCCATCTGGTGTTACAAGGAAAGGGAAAAGAACGGAAGAAAAAGGAAACGTTGAATTTAACCTAAAAATTGGAATTGATTGAGGAATTTCACGAGCACATGGTTCCGAAGCAGCTGATCGTGGTTGTTGAAGGCACGGCCGCCGTCGGGCCGTTCTGGCAAACCATCATCTCCGATTACCTGGACAAGATCATTCGGTACTCTCCTACACTAGAACCCTCACAGCGTGTTAGTGCAATCGCGTGGTTATTTCTTGCTGGACATATTTTCTCCCGTTGGAATACATGATTTGCTTAGTCGGTGAATAGGTTTATATATAACGTAATCGCGTCTACTTTTTTTCCTGATTAGCGAATTTCACCGTGGTCCCCTTTTCTTCCATAATTGTCGTTAAATTAATTTTTGAGAGATTGTAGTAGAATGATGAACAAGGAATTTCATGTGAGAGTCGCTGTCCTAGAGTTGGATATAAAATCAAAATCTGCTTTCGACAATAGAGCATTCTGTGAAGGAAAATAGGTGCAAGAGGCAAATTCTGAAAAACAGGTGTTGGAAAAGGGATAAGTATGGTGAAGATGTGGATTTTTTAATGGATAATTCATTCGGAGATTAGGAAGACTCCCTCAGGAGATGATCAAAATTCATCAATAGCCATAAACAGAAGTGCAAATTTGGTTAGTGGGTAAGAGTTTAAGATACATTTAATTTGGAGAGTTTCACGAATAGTCTAAAGTTATGCTGTCTCACTCAAGAATTCGTCTTCGAGGTATTATTTTTGGAAAAGGTGATCTTATAGGTACAGAATTACAAAAAAATTCATGAAAAGATCATTTTAAAGGAGGTGTTTAAACTAAAATGTCTTCAATTATACAGACACTGGACTTTAATTATAGCTATCCTCTTGAACTATCAGCTTTCTAGATCATATAGTGGAAAGGTGACATAGATTAAGGTGATGTATTTGTCGGAGCAAACCAACCTATCCCATTACCAGACATATTAAGAGAGTTGTTCACGTTTGGTCTTAAGTTGACTTGTATTAAAAAGTAGTCAATTGCTATTGCTACTTAACTGCTGATTGTAGAAAATTTTGCAAAATCCTTGTGAGCAGAGATGACAATTTTCTCTTATGTGTCGAATTGATTTAGCATATGTAATTTTTGCTTTATATGAACTTGCATTCATTTTTGGGCGATACTTAGATCTTCATGCAATGCAAAACAAGTTGAGCTTATAAATGTTTCCCTAAATCTGCTATGCTCTATTGTGCATTCAAATTTTAATGTATTTATCTTATCTGGTAAATGTCTACAGATTATTTTGCGGAAATGAAACAATGGGTCAGGTACGCATGGATGACAGTTCGAAGTTTACTACACTTGCTCTTAGTTATTATCACGAGGACAAGAATTTGGCATTAATTGACATGTTTAGTTTTATGCTATTTTTTAATGCATAGGAACACTGACATCTCGAAATTCATTTTTTTAATTATGTCTTACCATTTCAGAAGCCATCAACACCGCAAGTGGAGCTCGCATTGGTCATGTTCAATACTCATGGTTCATTCAGTGGTGTGTACTTTGTTCTCCCTATTTTCTGCAATTGTAATATCTCGCTTTTTTAATTAAATGACATACTTGTAAAGAAATCCCAAATCATAAAATTTATTAGGTTGGCTTGATCTTCAAAAGGTTGCCTCTATTGTTTCAAATTCTGTATTTATTGAAAGCTTAGCTGTTTAAAATTTTATTCACCAATCGAGATTCTGACTTACTAATATTAGCTTCTATCATGTGTAGCTTACTTTTCTTTTTCTTTATCATATCATTCAGCTTGCCTTGTACAAAGGACTGGTTGGACAAGGGACATGGATGTATTCTTTCAGTGGCTTTCAGCATTACCATTTACAGGTGGTGGTTTCAGTGATGTTGCAATTGCTGAAGGACTTGGTGAAGCTTTAATGGTATTTGGATGTGTTTCTTTTAGAAGCATATGGTATTGAGTTTCAATTGAGCAGAACATCCTACTTATATGTCAATTATTACTCTTCTTGGTAACTTTTCTTTCAGCTATATATTCCCCTTTTTGTTTATTTGACCTACTAGTATTTTTCATCAAATTTGATGTGAATACTACTTTTTTCCTGTGCTATGTCTTAGTAAATATATACATATATATAGTGTGTGTGTATATATATCTCAATTTCATTCTTCTTGAAGTACAGTATTGCAAAATAATATGTTCAATTCTGACTATGTTAACCAATTCATGTTGGTGCCTTTCCTTTTGTATGGTGCTGAAGTTTCTCTGTAACTCACACTAATGACCATTTAGTATATCTTTAATCGCTCATTTAATACCCTATACAAGAGGATGACTAGAATTCTTGAGGACATTTAGCATATTCTCTGAGAATCATTGAAGAATGAGTGCCAGATGTCTCTGAAGAATTTGTCTTTTCTCTGTGTGTACTGTCCATATATCATATGCACTTTGTGCTTATATGATTGTATCTCACTATTTCCTTACATTCACCAGATGTTTTCTTCCTCAAATGGAAACCAAAATAGGAACGGGGATGCACAAAGGCACTGTATTCTGGTAGCTGCGAGCAACCCTTACCCACTGCCAACACCCGTGTATCGGCCACAATCCCAGAATATGGAGCACGGTGATAATGGTGAAACACAACCAGATAATCATCTTTCTGATGCAGAGGCATTAGCAAAATCATTTGCGCAGGTACTGGTAAAACTTTTATCACCATCTTTACCCTGAAATCCATTTTTTATTACTGGGCATCTCAAAAGTCGTTTTTTGCAGTGTGCTGTTTCTCTGTCTGTTATTTGCCCAAAGAACCTACCAAAACTTAAAGAAATCTATAATGCGGTATCACTTTCTACTTCCCTAAAGCTTATTATTTCACTCCCATTTGAAATTCTTGAGAATGTGTTTAGGCATAAGTATTATTGAATGTGCTGATCTTTCTTGCTTTGTCTTTTTATCATCCCGACATATTCTGCAGTCTCTTTGTATAAATCAGCGGACTGAGTTTATTTTCATTGGACTTTATAGATCCTTACGCAGGATAAAATGAGAGTTGGGAAGAATATTTTTATCGTTAATGTCCAATCTTTTATTTCATGCCATAGCATGATGCTTAACACAACCTTCCAAATCCCATTGTTTGGTGAGCCAGATTTGCATTAACTGTGCTATTCATCTGGGGCCTTGTGTATTTCATTCCCTTTTGGGGGCATCTGTGTACACAATAGAACTTCAATGATCTGCTTATACTCAATTTACAAAGTAACTAATTCATGTACTTTTGTGTACTGATGGATAGAAGAGACGAACATTACTTCGTAGAAGATTTGCTAGAGAAACAAATGGGAAATATAAGCAAATTTATACATTTTTACTCTGTCATGTAAAAATAAGTACACCTGAGCAATCTGTCAGTGTTGAAATTAAGTGCATGGCTCCATATCTTTGTCGTGTATTGTTCCCTTTAAATTTTCCTTTGCCATTTGGCCCATTTCTTCACAATCCTTCAATAGGAAGGATTAATCCTAGGTTAAACATTCTGAAAGTTCAATTGAAGTTACTTTTTCTTTGGTTTACTGAAGTAGCAAATATAGATTTGTTAAAATGATAAGATGCTTGAGCAGGTCACTGACAATAATCCTTGCTTAAAATCTACATGCGATTCCTCTTTCCCTTATTTTTTTTTTTAATTTCTGGGCAAGCTTTGGACTATGCTGATACCATCATCAATGTATTATTCAGGGAAAGAGCAATCCGCGAGCTGTAGATCCACCTGCAGATAATGTTAAGAATCCTCATTTCCTTGTCCTCATCTCAGAGAATTTTATGGAGGCCCGTGCTGCTTTGAGTAAATCTGGAATGTTGAATTTGCTGCCAAATCAAAACCCTGTGAAGATGGATGTGACGCCTGCTGCTCCTCTCATTTCTTCTGTGCCAGCAGGTGACTTGCATGCTAGAGAACACTATGAGTTTCTTGATATTTTGCATTTTGATTTCTTGTAGTATGCTGGGGAAATTTAGTCATAGCTCTTTATGGTTTATCTATCCATTCATCATGTTTCTTACTGCTACTTACGCATTGGTTTTAATATTTTTTTTGTATTTTTGCATTGAGTAGGAGTAATCTGGAGTCTGACTCGTTGCGTACATTCATCTCATGTTTCATCTTTACAATTCACTAGACATAATTTCAGTGTTGCAGTAGACGTTGACTTAATGGTATTACCTGGAGCTTACTTAAAAAGTAGGCAAATTTCTAAGAGCCGTTTGACTAAGCTTGTTGTAAACATCTTATAAGCTTTAATATCTTATAAGTTGTTTCAAGAGCTTCTAAAATGTAATTTTTAAGTAGCTTATGAGTTGTTAAAGTTCTTTGATAATTTGAGATAAATATTATTTTATTATAATTTAAATATAAAATTTAACATTTTTATTTTTAATGTAGAAAATGGGGGGTGGGGTGGCATGGGGTTATGGGTTGTGGGGGCAGGGGGTGGGGTACTGGTGGTGAGTAGGTTAGGTTTTGGGGGGTGATTTTCTTTTTTTAAAGTTAATTTTTTAAAAAACATCTGTTATCTAAATATAGCTTAAAAGATTTTAGAAAAATAAGTTAGGATAGTGGTACTTATTTTTTGTGCTCATAAGCTGTTAAACATCTTTTTTTTTGCCACACACTTTTAGAGAGCAAAAACAGAATTTTCTTTTTATAAAGTTAATTTTTAAAAAAACATCTGTTATCTAAATATAGCTTAGAAGATTTTAGAAAAATAGGTTAGGATAGTGGTACTTATTTTTTGGGCTCATAAGCTGTTAAACATCTTTTTTTGCCACACACTTTTAGAGAGCAAAAACAGAGCTGTTTTAAGGAGCATATAAGTTGAGCCAAACAGGCCCTAAGAGGCATTTCTGGTGATTAGTAGATTGTCAAGTTACTAATTACGAGGTCATATAAGAGAATTAAAGGATAAAGATATTACTCTCAACTTTCAAATTGTTTTGGAGAAGTTCCATTACAGTGCTCAGCGATTATGTAAAATATTTGATGCTTATACAGTGCCTTTTTTTTTATTCAGCAAATGGATCTAGCTTGGGTCGGCAACCAATACCTGTTGGGAAAAATATCCCTCCTGCAACTGTAAAAGTGGTAAGGATTATGTCTAGTTTTCTGTTGGTATTGTTGGAAAGTTAGAGAGTTTCTCATACTGCCCCATATTCAGGAGCCAACTACTGTGACCTCCGCAGCTGTGCCTGCATTTCCACATATTCCATCTGTTGCTCGAGCCGCTTCTCAGCCCGTTCCAACCTTGCAAACTTCTTCACCCATATCAACCCCTCAAGAAACGATACCGAATAATGAAACCGTCCAAGATATGAAACCTGTTGTAAACAATATGACACCCTCCATGCGTCCAGTTAATGCAGCAGCAGCAAATGTGAGAATCTTGAATGATGTGGCTCAAGCACGTATGCTCTCAAACGTGATATCCAGTGGAATGGCATCGTCAATACCTCCTGCTCAAACTGTAATTTCATCAGCACCTTCATCAGGTGTCACATCAAATGCTGGGTCATTGCCGCAGAACTCAGCTCCAACCCAGAACTCAGCTCCCGCGCCATTTACTTCTGCAGCTTCTACTGGGAATACTAGTGTTGTGATGCCACAACCTCTGAGTAATCTTCAAGTCAGTAATGGTATGGGCCAACCACTCCCTGGAATGTCCCAAGGAAATCTTCCCGCCGCACAAATGGTACAACAAACTGGAATGGGAATGAATCAGAAAATGATGCCTACTTCAGGAATGTCTCAGCAAATGCAACCAGGAATGCAGCAGCATGTTGGTGTGAATGGCAACAATTCTGTGACGAATATGCCCTTGAATCAGCAGTCCTCCAGTACGATGCCGTCGGCACAATCAAAATATATTAAAGTCTGGGAGGTAATTACAATTAAAAAGAGAATTGGTTGTTTGTAATTAATTACACGGAAACATCTCTCTCTCATATGCAGCCTCTGAAATTTTCATCTGGTATACAGGGAAACTTATCTGGACAGCGTCAAGGCCAGCCTGTTTTCATTACCAGATTGGAGGTATGCCTGCGGATGGGAGAAAAGGGGAGACTGATATGTTTTATTATAATTCGATTACAGCATTGATTTGAATTTTTTATTATAAAGCCTGTCCCTCGCTATTCATGTACTTGTGACCATGGGACAGTATACATGCTATGTAATGTAATTAGGTTTTTTTTGCGCATACATCTTTAAATCTTTATATGCTTATATTCTGTTTTCTGGTGCCAGGGATACAGGAATTCCTCAGCTTCTGAAACGTAAGAATTTTTTCTGCTGATGCTTTATTTCGTCTTTCCACTTCTCTTAAATATTTATGCTGGGGTTGTGCAAAGTTTTCTAGTTCATAAGAATCTCTAGTGTCGGTAATTTGACCCTTCATTAGAAACATATCCTTTACATGCATATAATATTTGTTAAAATAAAAAAGTTAAATATTTGGAAAGATGGATTGTTCTAGTTTACCACCTCATTAAGTTAGAATCCTTTAAAATAATTATTCCATATTTTTATGCACACCTGTCTGGGAAAGGGAAGGTTAAAACTGCATTCTACTTTGTAAGTTTGACAGAAACCTGCAAGTTATCCTGGTCTAATTTACTAATTGCCTTTCAACCAAGCACACAAGTGTTGTAGGTCCCAGAAGTTCCACTATCGAAGTTGTTGCTTCATCTTCCTTTATAGTTTATGGATTTAGTACTCTCTTACGCGCTTTTGTATTCCCCTAAGACTAACATGTTGTACAACTTGGTGAACCTATTTTGTACTTTTTTTTAACATTTTTTCTTGTTTCAGGCTTGCTGCAAATTGGCCCTTAACAATGCATATAGTTCGCCTGATATCCCAAGACCACATGAACAACAAGTAATATCCCCATGGAGAAGCTATAATTTTTTCATCAAATGTTCAGATTACAAGTAGAACTATTTTTGCTCGAATGATTGTGGAGAGATTTATCAGTATTTATTTACACTGCAGGCAATATGTTGGGAAGGCCGACTTTCTAGTTTTTCGAGCAATGGACCAGCATGGGTTCCTGGGTCAACTGCAAGAGAAGAAACTCGTAAGTCATCAATGCTATCCCTATCCCGCAGTGAGAATAATAATGTCATTAGAGAAGCTTAAAAACTTTACAACTAGTATCGGTTCGAATGCCATTCTCATAGTCTGAATTGCATGAAACTGTTAGTGTGCAGTAATAGAGTTACCATCCCAGACATTGCTTCTCTCAGTCTCCGACAAAGCCTATCGTTTAATCGGAATGCTTTTTCCTGGGGTAAGAAACAATAATTGCTCAATCTCATCATCATTCAGCTTAAACAATGCTCGTCCCTTGTGGGATATGGTTGTGTTCAAGCCTCAAAAATCCCGGCAACAACATTACAACAGCAGCAGCATATGCAGCAGCTACAACAACAGCAGCACTCAACAACATCTCAAGCACTCCAACCAATGCAACAGCAGCAAATGCCTTGTGTTCAACAGGATATGCAGCAGTTGCAACAACAACCCCTTATGCAGCAGCCTTCAGCAACAAATATGGGCCAGCCACAGCAACAGATGGTGGGTGCGGCTATGAATCAAGCGGCTGCATATATGCAAAGTGGTGGACGGTCTCAGTTATTGTCCCAGGGACAAGTTTCATCGCAAGGACAGGCGCCATCCATGTCTGGAGGAAACTTTATGAGTTAGTAATTTGTCTCATTCTTTTTCTTCTTATCCAGGAAATTAGCTTTGTGATACTTGAACTGATAATCAATGGGGAATAGGGTATACGTTTTATATTTGCCTTGTGCTTTTGAGTTGAAA
This sequence comes from Stenogyne calaminthoides, assembly GCA_037126765.1. NCBI lineage: Eukaryota > Viridiplantae > Streptophyta > Magnoliopsida > Lamiales > Lamiaceae > Stenogyne > Stenogyne calaminthoides. The sequence continues at coordinate 2,743,885 of JBBCBC010000042.1, forward strand.
TGAGAGGGAAAATGTCTGTTTCCTTTTCTTTCTCTATGAGCTACAATGGGTGAGAGGACTTGAACCCTAATCTCACTCAAGTCGAAAGATGCATCTGTCATCCAGCTAATGGCAGCGCGTGCATTAACTGTGTCAATGCTCGACGGAGCTTGTGAATACAATTGGGATTCTATCAAGTCAAAATTATGCCACTTTTGGAAGTCTATAGTATAAGACATTAATATTCAACAAAAAATATACTGTGTACATTCTTCTACATTGTCAATTTCAGCGGGAATAGCAAAAAAGTCACAATAGTCTATAGTATAAGACATTAATATTCAGCAAAAAATATACTGTTTACATTCTTCTCCATTGTCGATTTCAGCGGGAATAGCAAAAAAATCACAAAGGAATTACATATTCCGATAATGGTTTGGACAACCAATCATCATCCTCAAACGTTTTTATATTTTCTATTGTCTTAATCAAATCTTGAATTTGAAATACTTCGTCAATATCAGGAGTAGAATTGTCAATAACTTGCATGAATTGTGCTTTTGAAATCCAATCTTTATTATGCGTCTCCTTCTCTCGATTCATTATCGAACTCGTTTTCTTCATTGGAATCCTTGATGAATGATCTTGAATTTTAACTGTTTTTAATTGATGATGTCCTATAACCTTACGCGGTCGTTGGGATCTTGGCTTCCTGATCACTTTTTTAAACAAATTATCAATTGTTTTTCGTGTTATTGTCATGTGTTTCTTTTAACAACCACTCTAAGATCTTGGGAGTAGAAGTGCTCAGTTAAATTTCGATCCACGGGAAGCCCTGAAATATATATTGTCATAACATTATAGTGAAAATTCAATTAATAGGTTCTGGTTTATCCTGATAATTACAAAAATTAAATTTTAAAATTAAATTAGAAAAACAATCACCAATTAAATAATTGAATTCAAACATTAAACGCAAGATTATGACAATAGTTCAATCAAGAACATACAAAATCCATCAACCTAGTTTAAGTCTTTAAGACTTTGAATAAAATAGAGAAATCTAGTTATAATAGTTGTTTAATCTCACATAATTCAAGAGTACACCATAGATCTAGTTTAAGTCTTTAAGACTTTGAATAAAATAGAGAAATCTAGTTATAATAGTTGTCTAATCTCACATAATTCAAGAGTACACCATAGATCTAGTTTAAGTCTTTAAGACTTTGAATAAAATAGAGAAATCTAGTTATAATAGTTGTTTAATCTCACATAATTCAAGAGTACACCATAGATCTAGAGATCAAAGTCATGGAATAAATAGAAGACATAATTAAATTAAGAACTTAAATTAAAAAATAGAAGTATGTTACCTTAAAAATCTTCAAGAACCTAAAAAAAGGGGGATCCAGAAAAAGAAAAAGTATTTAAAAATAAAAGTGTAGTGCGTATGGTAAAATATTATTATATGGTTTATAAAGATGGTATGAAATTGAACCGTATACATAAACCGTGCTTATAATCTTCTCAAAACTAGGTCAAAATCTAATCATAACTAACTTATATTCCTTAAATATCGCGTGTATGGAATCTAGAGATATTATCTAAGCATAACTTACTTTTTCCTTAAATATCGCCTGTATAATATGTCAAACACGGTCAAAATCTAATCAAAGCCAACAAATCCCTCAAATCTCGTGTATCGATATGCTGCTTCATATATGATCAAATGGCTGCTTGAATGGGACCCGACCGAATAAAATCATTAGTTTCATTTTTAATGTTATGAAAAAATAAATTAATAAATAATGAGCATGTCTTTTGTAAAATTTATTCAGAAATCGATTTTTTATTTACATGTATGATTCTTCAATTATTATGACTAATATATTTTTGTAATATAAATTATACATTTTAGTTATCACTATTAATATTTCTGTTGTAATATAAGTAATATCCTTCAGAATAATACATGTATCCCCGTTGTAATAAATCATAATCTTCAGAATTATGAGTAATACCCTTTATGTAGTAAAAAGACACACATTTCAATTATCACAATTGATACCTTTCAGTAATATAAGTCATACCCCTCGAATAAATTTTTTTGTGAAACTTGTTTACTCTATATTTTAGAGTAAATGATACACACCCGAGCGATATATGCTAATAATTCAAACTGGGCCCGACTGCTTTCTTTGATTTTGGCTGGACTTAACATCATGCAATCTTATAAGTTTGAAGTGGGCTGTAATGCATGAATTGGCAACTGCTTTTAATCATCCCAATTAGGGTCCGGTTATTAACACCCCCATAATTAGTAAGTACACCCACCACCCACATTTTCTACCAAATATACCCCTCTCTCTCTCTTTCTCTTCTTCCCAACATTAAACAGAGCCTCTTTTATGCGCTGCCACCTCACCGGAAATGTTCGTCCACCGCCGCCCACCGCACACCACCGTCGCCTGCCGCCTGCTGCCCACCACTGCCGCCGCCGTCCGTCTACCATTTTCTCTATGTTAATCGTTTATTTTGTTTCCACAACTACTATTATTTCTTAGTTCGAATGAAAGAAAAAAAAAAAAAACTACCATTCTTTTCGGTCTATCAAGCAAAAAATCACCCATTATTTCACAAAAAAATATCCATACTTGAAATATTTGGTTCGTCATTGGCCAAAAAAAAAAAGCTGAAATATGGGCATGAGAGAATGAAAGGGGGATGGAGAAGACGTGCGCACATGAAATCTGGGTAGAGGGAGATTGTTGGAGAGGCAGAGGTGTTCATGAAAACTGGGTGGAGGGAGATTTGGGGGAGAGGGCGGGTGGCAGTGATGGTTTGGGCGTGAGAAAAATGGGGGAAGCGGTGGATGGCGGCGTTTAGGAAATTAGGGCGGTGGCGGGCTGCTGATTGAAGAAGCAGGGGGAGGCGGAAAAAATGGGATGGTGAAGTTGGCAAGATTTATTTTTCTAAAGAGGGTATAATAGACAATGTATGTTTTGAATCGGTGTATTTACTCAATTAACATTTGAAACTATGCGAGGGAACGCTTTGAAACAGAATCCCCATTCTATTCCTCAAATTTGACCAAACGGTTGTAATGGTGAAATCCTTGTGCATCCCAATTTCCGTATGACAAAAAATCTGTATAAGGGTTGGACCGTTGTACATCATTGAATTAAAGGTTGATCAAAGTTATTACACTATCAGGCAGGAAATAAAAATCTAGTCACACCTCTTCTTGTGCATCTTCTTTGGAGTACAATATTATACATAACGAAAAACATAAATGGGGACCAAAGAATGATAAGATTGATTTGGAACACAGCATCAATTCCAGTTAGGTATAACCTATAATTGGTCATAAATTGGAGGTATAGAGACAAGTGTATAATTTTGTCCCTTTGGATTTCCTAGATCATAGTTTAGCACAACAGCTTCAGGAGGCCCGTCGTCTGGACAGTTTATCATGTATTAGCATCTTGAAGCATAGCATACAATAAAACAGTAGACACTGATCCTTGAGATTGTGGCAGTAATCATGAGTCCACTGTTGAAAGGAAGGACTGGATACCGAAAACAATGAATAGAACACCTCCAGAGAGTGCAACCTGCCATCCAGACAAGTGTTAGTTCTTATTTTTGTAGAAAGATAGAATGGGGAAATAAAGGTGAGAAAATTACGATTTTCTCGGATATTTGAGTTGCTAGACTCTTCCCTCCCAGGACAGCAGCCGTGGTGCACAAAGCTTGTCCCCTGACACGAGAAAAATCGACAAACATTGTCAGTTGTAACTAAGAAGAGGTTCTATGCAGAGAAAAGAGATTGAATCCATTCTGTAAAACTCACTGCTCAATCAAGCCTTTAGGCAACAAAACAAGAAAAAACAAAGGAAAAAATGCGAGGAGAAGGGATATCTGTGTTATTATTTTGCCTCGACAAAAAAAGAAAAGAAGATAATATATGGACTTACAGGATTCCACCAAGAACAACACCCAGAGGATTCTCGTCTGCAGCCAAACCTATCGTGGCAAGCTGCATAAATTGGTCATACTTATTGTTAACTGAGAAAGGAAAAACACTATGTCGCGGCTCAGAGAATAGCTGGAATTTTGCACATTCCAGTAACTTGCTTACCTGACTCTTATCGCCCCATTCCCCGAAAAAAGTAATGGAAAAGGCCTGCATAAAAAACGAAGATTATTCAGTGAATTATAAGGTGGCAGTTGCTCAATGATAGAGAGAGGGAAAAGAACCTTCAGGAAGATAGGCGAGAAGAATTGAGTAAGAAAAGGTCGACTCCGCTTTTTGAGGTCATCTTCATCCTGGACCAGCAAAACATAAAAAGAAACATCGGAATTCAATTGAACTTGAAAATATCGTAGCTATTTCTACATTCTAATAGAAAAAATATACATCAGGTCATGTTAGCCAGACAGCTACAGGATGTTTGCCCTGAAAAACTCCGAAGCGAAGAATCTTACAAGATGGATCATTTTCACCGATTACAAAGATCCATCTATTTCAATGTATAATGGACCAAGCAAGTGTGGCAATAGAATACCGTAGAGGGTGATTATTGAATACCTTATTACTCTCTTTGGTTTCTCCTCCATTAGATTTTAAATCAGCATTCTAGCATCATAATAAAAGGTGAGATCAGTAAACATCCGAATCAATTCAAGGCAAGTATCAAAATCCTATAGGACACTAACCAGTTCTTTTTCAACTTCAGAGAAATCCTCAGCCTCCCTGTCAGGGAAAGTGAGAATATTAACAAAATTATAATTGCATGGGAATTAGCTAATAAAATGAAATGTTTGTCGATCTAAAGAGAAAATATAGAAGGATAGCATTACCCGTCATTAAACGCGTCCCATAATGACCACAGGCCAAATCCTAGAAACAATATTTTTGTGATGTGATGAGTCCACTTGCGAGAGATCTGCACAGAAAAAACCTCCAAATGTCTGTAATCATGAAGAACGGTTGCAATCCCACCAAAATAACGAGACATATAAATTTTTGTCCTTGTATCATCAGACTCTAAAACAGCAGTAACCATTCCTTGAATTTTTTTTGATCAAAACTACACTCACCAGATTTGGGGCAGCCCAGCCCACAACAGCTGACAGTATGGTCATGACCTAGAATAGACAAATAATTTGCAGTCATTTTAAAGATTTGAAACATGAATAAACCAAAACAATCACAGTGAAAAACGATAACGAAAACTTACTATCAAAGCTCCAAGGCAACCTGACAACACATACCTTCTAGGATGACGCATTGCCAATATCTGAAAGAGGCAAATATCGTCAATGATTTCCTTTTTACCTTTCAACAGCACAAATAAATTGTTGGATTACATGAAAACTGGCAGGTTTTATTGGCTGAAATTTTTCTGAATTTTGATTAGAACTACAGGCTGTTTGAAGGGGGTCAAAATCATTACTTCTTATACATGAACTCAAAATCCTTTATTTACCAGGTTACTGGAAATATGCAGACAGAACATGAGAAACTAGCAGATGATTTTATTCAAAATGAAGTTGAAATATTTTATTTAAGCTGTCATAGATATCTCCACTTGATCCTAATTATTTACATACTCTACTTCGTCAAGAGAAAATGATCAATCAAAGATATGGTGGAAAAAGGTAAAAAAGAAAAATGTGCAACTCACTATGCAACATGTGTGTTTCATATGTATAGCAGATTGACACACAACATTAATTTATACAGAAAATTATCAGAATAGATAGAAAGATTCTGGCAAAAAGAAGAGGAATTTATTCTCTATAAAAGCTGTAAAACGTGACCAAATAGTTTTCCGACAGAATTGGATAATATAAAAAGAATTGATACTGCCCATCATAATTTTAAGATTCCATTTGTAAGTGAAATATCTAGCTCATACATACACTGTATGATAAAATAAGCTATTCTGTAAACAGCAGCTGATTCAGAAATTAAATATATTGCACCTTAAAGGACAAGGAACCAAGAAATAAATTACAAACTGAAACAAGAGCAAACAGAAAAGGGACAAAAAAATATCATAAAAGAACAAACAAGTCTTCAATTCACATGCTTTACTACCATCAGGGACTTGGAGGAAGAAGAAAAATGAATAAATAGATAACTGAAAATCCAAACAAAATTCTCACATTCAAGATTAATTAAAAAAAAAAAAGTTATTAGACATGCAAGCCGATAATATATTGATCAATTCCTTCCTCCATTATGACCGTTCATAGTGGACATTAATTCAATTTTTTTAATTAACTAGTCAATTAAACCCTTGCTAATTGTTACCATATAAAACTCAGATTACTCCAACAGTTGAAGAAAAATTGAAACACATGAATTGAAGAAGAACTACAAAAGCAGTGAAATAAACACTTAATTTTAGCGCCTGTATATAATATTTGGGGATATGTATTAACTTACAGCAGCTGCAAAAAATGTCTTGTCTCCGATTTCTGATAAAACCGTCATAGCCAACGACTTAGTAAACCCCTGCTTAATTCACAAAACACACAAATCAACAAATAACGATCAATTAACTGAAAATTGTACAACAAAGAAAGCGTGGATTATTACTTGAACAACAGAGTGACCCATTCTGACGGACGAGAGAGAATTGTTCTTTTTAGAGAGATCAACAGCTAGTTTCTGCTATTAGCAGAGTGATTATGATGCACATTTATATAGTAATTATATGTAACTAGAATCTTGAAATGGGTAATACGAATCTCTACTGTTGCGGATACTCCCATTAAGAGGAATTTATTTTTGTTAACTTGGCGTGATAAAAGGGGGATACTGTCAATTCGAAGGAATTATTGGTCGATAATTTACCGAATTATTATGTTTTTTTTGAAACAAACCGAATTATTTTGTTTAGGACCACAAAAAAAAAAAAAAATCCCAATTTGATTGGTTGTGGTTCACCAAGTTGCGATCCTTTTCCCCCTTTAATTTGAGTCTCAAAGAAGGTGGGAACCCATTGATCCCCTATGGAATACATTAATTACGCGTATATTAATTACATGGTGAATAGTGTTTTAAAGCACAGTTAATTATTAATTATTTATTTATTTAAATTATTAATACAAAATATATATAAATAATTTGAAATATAAATAGTGGTTGTTAACAAGAAAAAAAATGGTCAATTCATATTAATATACTTTATTTTGACTAACTATCCCCTTTTCACTATTATTCAACTAACAATTACTAGTATTTTTTATACTGAACTATTTCAAGTTTAAATTGTTGTGTGCATAATGTGTGAGGTCGGGCGCGACCATAAAGAGCTTCGAAGAACTAATCGAAAAATTCGACAAGTATAACACCTCGCGGACCTTGGCAAGTCAAGGTCAGGCCGATAGAGAATGTGCGACTTGGGAGGATCTCGCTGACCTCGGACTAACACAAGTACAGAGCATTAACTATGATTTGACCAGTGTCAGACGGGCGGCGTCGAGGAACTTACCTAAAATAGGTTTAAACCAAAGATGAAGCGGCAAAGGACGATTACGAATGACATGACGGGATGTTTAGGCGGCTAACCACCTGCAAACCCAGATATTGTCCGTGCTACCTCTCAGCGACCTCCGACATGGATCACATCAGTCTTGTAGCATTTAATATTTGGCAGAGTTACTTTCGGCTGCATTCTCCCAAACCTTATAAATATGACCCATTTATGACCAAAAAACTAGAGAATTCAATACCTTACCGAACCTATTGCAAATTTACTTCTCAAACACTTATTCTCTCAAACAATCATAAGTCATAAATGCAATCAACTTCACATATTTATTGTTTGAGTAACTAAGATCATTAAGCCACATATTAATCCCTAACCCATATATTTTAGTACACAACATAAATCAAGTAGTGTTTTCACTTCATAATTTGTATGAAAGTGAATATAATTTATCTAAATTGTAAATTTTATTTAATAATTTAAACAAATCTCAAGACATAATTATGCTATTTAAAAAATAATAATTATAAATTTGTAATGTGTCCAATTTGTTTCAGGACGGGCTCCAAGGACCATACAAACAAAACAAACAATTTGGGCCATTGTTCACATCCAATGCTTTGTTTTGTTGGAAAATAAATATTTTTGGGCCCAATTATTTAAAAAATAATATTATTTACTTTGCAAACCAGCGTCGAACAGAAGTGTGCGTTACAATTATTTATTTTCGGGTTCAAGTTGAATTAATGTGGTCGATCAATTTGCCAATTTGGTGAAAAGTTGTCCTTTAAATTGACTGTTTTAGGTCTCACAAGTTTTAAAATTATTCCAACACTTTTAGCTTATTCTCATCCTTTTCTATATTGATTTTGGAAATTTTAAAGTTGAACCAGGACAGTCATGATAATTTTTTCTTCTTAATCTTGATTATACATTTATATATTAAAAAAAAGTACACAGATCAAATGTAGATCAATGATCAAGAATAATATAAATAATTATATATGTAAAATTTTAATAAAATATAATGTCCACTTAAAAATAAATTAAATATTGTTTCGATTAATTTGACTAATAACGGAACCAAAAATAAAAAATGGAGCCAATTTTTTAATAAGATTAACCAAATCAATTGGGGAAATTGAGTTTTTATTTTCAAGGACCCATAGATTAAGACAGGTTGAATCTTGACAATGTACAAAGCGCCAATCAAGCTCTATCACACATATAGATATAGTCAGAAGCCAAGCCACATATCTATGTTTGAGCCTAAAAATTCCAGTTTTCTTGTACTCTTCCAAATGTACAACATATAACGTTAAACTCAATTTACAAAACATTTTGCACAGATTAAAAATAACTTAATATATTTGATCGATTTTTTCTTTTTTATGAAATGAAAAAGAAAAAACCATTGAATCGTTAGTTTTTTTAAATAAAAGATTCTAAATAGGAAGTGTGCACGAATTTTGATGAAAGAAGAATCCGAATACGAAATTCCAAATTCTATACCATGGAAATATTTCCAAATTCCAACAAAAATCTTAAAGTACCGTTCACTCTATTGTACACATTGTGTTTCATGTTGGTATTTTAAATGATTAAAAGTAATAGTAAATCATAAAATAAAACATTAAATCAAAATAAGTTATAGAAAGTGTAATTTCAAAACCTATGAGCTAATTGTATGGATATTTGTTATTCAGATTACATACAATAACTCCTTAGATTCTGGGAGTCAAATGTTTTGACCAAATCCCTAATGATCACAAGCATCAACTTCCTTGCAACAATAATAAGAGCAAAACACAAAAGTAGATCTAAAGCTGAGTCACAAAACTCATTTGGTCCACCATTTTCGCCCTCCCATTTAACCAACACACACCAAACCAAATCACAACATTGAAAAACAAAAGAAATACTACTAAAAAAGATAAAGATAAAGCTTGTGCCATCTCGTGATAATCAAAATAATTTATCCCCAACCCCACACCCCCTATCTTTTGACCCACATGTAGACCCCACCCCACCCTCATTAGCCTCCATAAATCACTGCTTACTACTTAGTTAATTGCAATAATTGAGTGGAGAGACTCTTTCCGTGACATAACATTAATGACAATTCAACGAATTCATGCAAATGAGGTGAATGTTAAATTGCCCCAAATCTTAAACTTTTTAAATATCTAAACATTAAAATACCAACAAACCTCTTCCGCACATTCAAAGCTTCTCTCTGCTTTGTCTCCCCGTTTGCTTTATAACTCTCTATAAATATATAGATAAGCAAACCCCTGTTTTCATCTCACTTTCTCTTCTGAAAATGGAGAAAATCGCTGTTTTCGTTGCTTTTTTCTCCATTTTTGCTGCTACAGTTCTCTCGAGAACACTCTCACCAGCCCCCAAAGCCGATCTACTCGATGTTTCTTCCACGATTTCAAGGACCAAAAATGTGTTTTCACTAAATTCCCGAAATGTACTACCTTCAATGCACTTGGTACACCACCGGCGCCCGGTGGGTTCTCCCGATTCTGCCCTCACTTTCCAGCTCCATTCTCGATTATCGGTTCATGGAACCTCGGAGAAGGATTATAAATCACTCACATTGGCTCGACTCGCTCGTGACTCGGCCCGAGTGAGGGCGATTCAGACTCGGGTAGATCTGGCGCGTTTGGGGATACGGAGAGCAGATCTAACGCCTTTGGAGGTAGAAATCGAGGAGGAAAAGCTGGAGGGCCCCGTGATTTCCGGCACGAGTCAAGGAAGCGGTGAGTACTTCTGCCGACTCGGAGTCGGAAACCCCCCGACTCAGTCCTACATGGTGCTCGACACGGGGAGTGACGTCAACTGGGTGCAATGCGCACCCTGCGCAGATTGTTACCAACAGGCCGACCCGATTTTCGACCCGGGTCTATCCTCCTCATTTAATCAGCTCACGTGCGAGACCCAGCAATGTAAGTCGCTCGACGTTTCGGAGTGCCGCAACAACACGTGCCTCTACGAAGTCTCGTACGGCGACGGTTCCTACACCGTCGGCGATTTCGCGACGGAGACAATCTCATTCGGCGGCTCCGTCGCCGTCAACAACGTCGCCATCGGCTGCGGGCATAGTAACGAGGGGCTTTTCGTCGGCGCCGCCGGCTTAATCGGCTTAGGCGGCGGCGCGTTGTCATTTCCATCTCAAATTAACGCTACCTCTTTCTCCTACTGCCTCGTGGACCGCGATTCGGATTCCGCCTCGACTCTCGAATTCAACTCGGTCGCGCCGCCTGACGCCGTTACTGCTCCGTTAATCCGCAATTCGAAGCTCGACACGTTCTATTACGTCGATTTGACCGGAATCAGCGTCGCCGGTGACCTGCTACTGATTCCGCCGTCGACTTTCCAGCTTAACGATAACGGAAACGGCGGAGTGATAGTCGATTCTGGAACGGCCGTTACTAGGCTGCAAACGGAGGCGTACAACTCGATGCGGGATGCGTTCACGGAGAGGACGAAGGGGCTGCCGTCAACTAACGGCGTGGCGCTGTTCGACACGTGTTATGATTTGAGCTCGAAGAAGAGTGTGGAGGTGCCAACGGTGTCGTTTCACTTCTCAAACGGTAAAGAATTAAAGTTACCGGCTAAGAATTACCTGATACCGGTTGATTCATCGGGTACTTTCTGTTTTGCGTTCGCACCGACGTCGTCCTCGCTTGGGATTATTGGGAATGTTCAGCAGCAGGGGACACGTGTCAGTTACGACCTTGCTAATTCTCTTATTGGATTCTCGTCCAATAAATGCTGAAAATTAGATTGCAGTCCTCTCTCTTGTTTTAATTATATCCCGCAATGAGACATGGGCATGGGGATCAACTATTTACTTATCTAGAGTTTTCTTTAATTTTTCCAGTTATCTGTTTGTTTAATTTAAGCTAGTTTGTGTGAATGTGGGCCTAACCTAATTACTGTAAGCCTATGGGTTGGGCCCACATGGTGGGTGGGTGTAATTATTGCAATTTATTATTTTGTATAGTAGTAGCAAAGTGAATTGTATAACAACTTTCTTCAAAAAATATAAATACTATATATGTGCAACAACTTTCTTGTGACATGTGAGGGTATTCAAGGAAATGCCGGTGACAATTAGGTTGTCTTCAATTTTGGAGTACCAGTCCTATTTTCATTTGTAGTTCTATTGGGTTTTAAATTTTACAATGGTAGTTTATCCAATTATTAGTTGAGATGAAATTGAAAGTGATGCGTAAAAAATGGTTCAATGTATAATCTGAAATTCAATGGGGATTCGTAAGTTGAATGCCAAGGAATTAACGAGCTTTGACTGTAGTCCGTAGGAGACTTGTCAATTCCACGTAAGCACTTGGACTCGAGGGAGGACAAGTTTTAACTGTCTCCTCTTGTGAGTTTTTCATGCCATGAGCGATAATACCTGAAAAATACGTCAGAAGGAGCTTCGCCCCGAGTTCTCAGATGCTCAAGTCAGAATCCTTTTAGGGAATACTTTTTCGTAAAGTAATCAAAGTACACCAATGTATATGGTATCAATTAGTAGAATAATTCGTGTGTGTTAGTAAGTATGTTCGTGTATACCTGATGGGTGTATTTATACTCAAATTAAGTCAATAACTACCTGTTTACACGGCCTTGCTAACTGACCACGTCTCTGCCCAACAACCTCCCCAATTCTCGTGATTTTCTCCACGATTTAATTAGTCTACCATCTCATAATTCATCTCACTCAGATCAAGACTCTGAATCGTTGATCTCTTCATCTAAATGTTCTGCCCATCTCGGGCATGTCAGCTCTTTTCGGCCAACTCCCTGGAAAATCTGAACTGCCCCTCTTTATTTGCTATCTATAATCTATCTCACTACTTCTGTTTTTCTTAGTCCATATTCTTCGGAACTGCTTTATTGAGCCCAACCTCAGGGCATTATCAATTCGAGTCCAGTCTCTAGGCTTTGTTTATTTTCCTGGGCCCAAGTTCTCCATGGGCGTTTTCTTGGTTAACTTTTCAGTCCACTCAAGCCCATTTACTCGACACGTCTCTGGGCCCAACATACAAGCCCAAGCCCTTCCTCTGTATTTCAGCCTGTTTGATCTGTTTTCTACTTATTTAAAGTATGGACAATTGTCCACGTGTTTGGACAACATAAATATTCCGCATCATAAACAAATTTAATATCTCTATGACTAATAATAGGCAGGAATATTTTTGTTTTAAATGAATTTTTCCAACATTGGGCTGAACAATTTGGAGCATTCCTTTATCAAAGTTTGGCCTAAACTTCATTTATGCCCGTTCAGTTGCGCTGTTAACTTTATTTAGGCCTATTCATTTTTCCAAGTTTGTGATGAATTTCATTAGGGCAAATCGTTTGTCCAAGTTTGGCCTGCACTTCATTTAGTTCCATTTATTTGTCCAAGCAGCTGGCCATCTTTCAGGCCTAATCATTTTTCCAAGTCTGGGCTGAACTTCTTTTAGGCCCATTCGTAATAGACTCTACGGACATACAATTGAAGGCATTTTATGACCATTTTGGGTAAACTATTTGGATACATTTGATTATTTTTTATAATCATTGATTAGTGGTGTTATTAGTGAAGTACGTAGAATATATTTTACATAATTTAATTTTACATATATATGATCATATCCACTCGGTGTAATCTGCAAAAGAATATCTATGAAGATGAAGCATTGACGATATTTATTTTTACACTATCCTTGCATAATTTTGAAGGATAATAAAATATACTTCGCTATCCATATATGTTGATTTCACCATCCAACTTGAACATAAAGACATATGATATTCATTAATATACAGAACTCTGACCAGTATTCTATCGTTATATTCTTAAAAAAAAGAAATACTCAACTATGTTGTGCCCTGGCTTAAAGGTATAGCTCTGACATATATATTTGGCCCTTCGGGTTTGAGCTTTGGACTTTTTTAACTTTTTAGGTATAACTTTTTTAATTATGATTCATGGATATTAGTAAAAAAAAAGTGTAATATTTGCTCTCAGCGGTCTCAGCTCCTTTGGCTATGTTATGATGCCAGAAAAACAAACTTTACTGTTTCGGGTCAATGTAAATATATATTAAAACTTTTTTTTTAAAAAATATATAAATATATTAAAACTTTAACATATAGATTTTAAAAATAATAATAATATAGGATTATTAATGAGGCTAATCAAATGGAGCTTTATTTTATTTTATGTATTAAGATCATTATTTAACACGAAGCTTTCTTAATTAATTATAAATTAAAATAATTCATAACTTTTTTTTAATGAAAATGGTGATCGATAATATATTATCTATTAAAAGAAAACGTTATGCATATGATGGAATAAAACTCGAGGCAAATGGACGAGAAGAATCTTATAATAATTGATCACTTGATCTAGGTGTTATTTAATACGACGATAGTGACATATATGACGTAGGAAAGTAACAAAAATTCAACAAATTAGCGTAAGCATGGACCTATACTTTTATGACAAAATAAGACAAAATATATGCACTGTACGGTGCAATTTATCTGTTCTTTTTTAATATATATTTGTAATAAAATAATATTAATTGATCAAAATTCATTATTCACTATCTCAGTTTAGTTAACTCAAATCTAAAAAATCAATGCAACAATTGTCACACAGCTACGGGCTACCAGCCTACCATTACTCCTCTTAAATGATTTCAACTATCACAATTAATAATGAAATCGACAAATCATTCAGCGTGTTTAAGACAAAAATTTATGCAAACCTATTCAAATATTACTGTTTATACATAATATTATACAAGACCTAACCTTTCTAGTATTAAAATATCTTATAATCACTTATAATTTATTAAAAACACACCCTTTATCTTAAGGAAGCCAGCCAGCCAGCCAGCCTCTTGAGAATTTCCTTCAGCAGGTAACCCCAATATCCATTTTCCTGTTATTTTACCTATATTCCCTTATCTCGTGTATGGCATTATCTTACCATCCTGAGACATGAGACCTTGCATCAACTGCAACGAATCTTGACAACTCGTCAAGCTGCCCATGCTCTTCTTGCTATCAGATGTGTGAAATTTCTTCTTAGTATAATCTCATACTATTCCATGAAAACATATACATATTCCCAAAAATCAGCAAAACTATCCGCTTTTATGCATTTATACACGGATCATATTCCATAGATACATATTTCACATGAAGGTATAAAAGAATCTAGTAATCTATCGAGGCTATACTTTCTCCACGCGCATGCATGTTCTTCGTCCCCTGTCGTTCCTCTTCCTTCCTGAATCATTCAAACATAAACCTTGTTAATTATATTACAGAAAGATCAAAAAACAGGAAACTAGCAGCAAATTAAACAATATGATCACATACTTGATTTGTTCTTTTTCTTGGCCTGCACAGCTTGTGGTATGAAAACACCAGTCCCGTTTCCGGGTCTCCACAAGTTTAGCATCCAAACAGGCGCCGCGAAATCCTCCTTGTTTCCAGCCCAATCGTAATAGCCCCCATCCGTTGTGGGGCCACACCTGTTAAACCCCTGTTTCTGCTCCGCAACCATGTTTATATTCATGTTTTTATGTGCTTCTTCTTCGTCGTCTTCTGCTGTGAGTTGCAAGACTTGTTTTCTGAGATCAGAGTAGAAAATATCGTCCTCGTCTCCATACTCATCGACCAAGTAAACGTTTCTGGGGTGCAATTCTTGTTGGAAATCCATTGCAGGAGGTTTGAGTGATGCTAGTATTTGGAGGAGGTTGTGATGGTATATATAAGGAAAGTTTGTTAGGTTTGGTCAATGTTCAATTGCAGGAAAGATATGGCCGTCTCCAACTACAAGTGGGTTGAAAATTCCAAGTCTTGTAGTTTAGCTGACCAAACTCTATTGATACTTCACAATTAAGAATTACTAGTGAAATGGGATAACTACTTTCGTTGCATTGAATTTTCTTCACAAAGCAAGTCTATTTTGCGTCTTACAACGCGTTGAAGTTACTGGATAACTCCCTGTCATTACTTAATTAATTAAGTTGGTTGGAGTATATTTCTATAATTATCCCGGTACAAGATCTTTTACTAATACAAATATTATTTTATTCTGCCAAATAATGAATATTAAATTACAATAATGTTACACATCCCTAATTTTTAAATTGGGCAAATCGAGGGAAATTTCTAAAGAATTACTAATAATTTTCTCAACAAATGGTTGGATTCATTCGAGTTGACAAGTTCCGAGGCAGCTGCCAAATGGGCTCTACTATCAACGAGATTAAGTCAACAACACTGTGGTTCCATTTTCTTTCTAGAATATTACTACTATATAATTTAATTTAATTATGCAAGCGTAAACTCACTCTCTTGTAAATTATTTGGCATCTGACTTCTGAGTAATTACGTTAAAATTTTAAAATATTTACTATAAAATTAAAATTAAGCTGTGTTAAGTGATATACAACATGTTTGACCATTCTTTTTCTCCATGATCTAATTGGTTTCTGCTAAAAACAAAAAGTTTTGACCAAAAATTGTTATTTCAACATGTGAGTGCAAAAGGAAGAGAATTCAGGGGGACTGTTGTTTTAAAATGTGGTAATTAATAAGATGAAAAAAGGATCAAATCATCCTGCACAAAAATGGTCCAACACTAGCAACAAATTCTTGGCTTAATTAGGACAAATACTTGCGTCGCAAATGCTACACCTCTACTTCACTCTAATACTTTTTAATTATCCATCTACTAAAATACCAAACAAAGCATATAAAAAATTACGCCTAATTATAGCTGAGCTGGTTTTATTTTCTACTTCAAGTCGATAAAAAATTAGAATGAATTTCAGACTTTATGGAATATTGAAATGAAAAATAGATAAGGATGTGAATACAAGACTTTGTCATTTTTTTAATATTGAAGGGAATTTCTACTTTTCATTATTCATTTAGTTAAATTTATCAAAAGTTCATACTGTCTGCTGTTAAAATGAATTTATATGGGCTTTTTACCCCTACCCAAATATATTCTTATTATTAGTCCTATTATTTTCTTTAATGGGCTTGGCCCAAAGTCCGTAAAGCCCATAAGGCCCATCCAATCAAATTAATACCAAAATCAGGGTTCGACAGCCCTAATTAGGGCACGAATCTGTCATCGTGGAGGCGCGAACTGTGAACGAGCATCTTGAAGGTAACCCCCTGCATATTTATCTATCTTCTTTATTTTGCCAATTTTTCTTCCGATTTCCGCCTCTGATTATTTTAAGATATATGATTTTTTAGTGCAGGTTAAGTATTGCTGAAGATGTATCTCCAATTTTACATCAACGAAAATGGTGACAAAGTTTACACGACTAAGGTATTTTCCGGTCGATTTTCTTTTTAATGTAATTGCTGTTTCATACGACTTTTGTTTATGTTGGATGGAAAATTTACAATTCTGCAATGTATTCGATAGTTGTTACCGTAGTTTGGCTAAATTCTGAAGCTGCTTCGTGGATGACCGTACGTTAGCATTTGAATTAAAAGCCAATTCTTGTGCGTTTTATTTTTTTAATCGTCTTGTGCTTTGTGTTTTTCTAATCGTGAAGTTTGAAGCTTGAATGATGATTAAAGTGTCACTTGCTAAGTTTCATTTCATGATATTTTAACGACTTTTTTGCAAGTGCTTTTGTAGAGCTTTAGCTATCACCTGTTTGTTGTTATAACTAATTTATCATTATTTTCAAATGTTCCACTGTCATGAGATTTCTATATTGAACTTGGTTGATGTTTTGGAGCATTTCTCTGTGCAGAAGGAGTCGCCATTAGCTTTGGCCACACAATCAGCTCATCCCGGTAATCTCTTGGATCGATTTTACCTATACCTTTATTGTAGTGTACTCGGTTTGCTTTTGTTTGATGAGATTTGAGAATTGGGGAGCTCTGAACTGATAGTTTTCCTTCTTCAAAGATAGTTTATGGGATACTATTTCACCTTTATGCTCTCTTATTGGACTGGTATAGTTATAAGTGATGTCATTTATATCTGTTCTTGTTATATGTGTTGGTATTCAAGAGTTTGTTTTGGTCATTCACTAAACATTATAATGTGGCGTGTCATGTTCTTCGAGTTAAAGAAAATTCCGTGCATCCCGGTCCCTGCGAGTCTTGGCTATTTTATATGACAGGGCTAAGTGGACCATATATTTTCATTTCACAAAAATAGTAGAGAAAGAACTGGTCGGTTATGCTTATATGATGTGTGTGAAACTAAAGTTAGGATATATTTCCTTTATGTAACATATAGAATGATCAGTAGTCTAATTTATGTATTGCTTTTGCTTTTAATGCAGCCCGTTTCTCCCCCGACGATAAATTTTCAAGGCAGAGGTTTCTTTTGAAGAAGCGTTTTGGTCTGCTTCCTACACAACAGCCACCCGTTAAGTACTGAGTTCGTCTGGGTTTTTTGCATTGGGATGATTGAAGATGTATTCCATCCTCTCCTGTCACTTGCCATAAACTTTCAAGGATCGATTATGTAGTCTACCTGCCTATTTCAAGGAATTTGTATGCTGTATGTAGTAGTTGACTTCTATTGAATTTCAATTTTACTGCGTATGCAAGGAAAATGTATGCCCAACTTTAAGGATAGTTTTTATTTTAATATTGTTGAAACTGGTGTCTATTTCAAGTTCCTGAATATTCAAGGAAAAACGTATGCCCAACGGTGCATTGAGAATTCCAACGGCTAATAGTTTTGAATTCCAGAATATGTATTTGCAAGCAATGTTTGAATTTATCTCATAATATATGTTGCTAACAATGTTAGTAAACTGATTCGATTCTTATTGTGTAAAGGGTTTCCATTGATCCAACATTATGCATTTTTTGTCATGATTTTGAAATATATATTGACCCAAGTCAACAGGTCAATAAATTTGGAATTTATTTTTTCCCCCAGACGACGACAGCATTGTGGGTTAACTGATGATGATTGATTATTTCGTTCTGTACATGTTGCATGTATAAAAGACAGTTAAACTCAATACTAAATTCGAAAAAAAGAGATCTGGTGCCAAAATAAGCTGATAAGTGATACTGGACAAGATGAAAAGAACAAGGGTCTCGCATTCTTATTTCCAGGATGACATCAAAGTACATAACATAATAGGTACTTTCAAAATACAACACCATACCATGCACATTGCATCAAACATGGATTATTATTAGTTAGGAAGCATCACTTAAACTCTTAAGAGAGATCTTTACGGCAGTAGATTGATGCAAGTTCAGCCGTTAACTTTGGGCTCCCAGCCTGCAATGACATATTTCTCCTCGGCCTTCGTTTTCTGGAAAGACTCCCGAGAAAAGAGCAACTGTGAACGGTAAAAAGACATGTAAAACGCATTAGTCATTTCATGATCAATCTTCAACAGCATATAGAGAGCCATTCAATGATCTAATCATATAATTTCTTTGAATAGGAACACATTTAACAGGTCATTTTCAAGAGAAAACTTAAGTTGGTGGATAATTTAATTGAGTGTGCAGGAAGATCCACAAGAATATACATGCTCAGAATTGAAGCTTATTTTATAAGGACAAAGCAAATGAAAAACTGATGCAAACCAAAGATTCAAGAACCCAAGGAAGAAGAGGAAAGTAGTTGAGCCCCAACTTAACTTTGTTCAGAAGAGCTTTGGAGATACAGGTCCAATTGAAAACAACTAGGGTTGATTATAATTTTCAGCTTTTGAATCTTAAAATTTTAATTTATCTCAAATTCTCAGTCAGGATTAGCTTATGCTTTGAAAATTGAGGTTAATCCTTGTTGATATGGGGTTGCTTTTGAACCCACATAATTGTGATGCAACTTTAATTCTTCAACTGATGAATATCAGGAAAATAGATGGATAACATTAACAATAATGATACCTTCTTGTAGTTGTTCACATGAGTGAAGCTTTCAGGTATAGTCCAGCTCTTAAAATGACCAAGGGCCACAACTAGATGGTAAAGCTTTGGTGCCAAACTCATATCGACACCACAGATATTCTCTCCGTTCACATACGGCCCCTGATTATGGCACGAAACTTCATCAGCAAACACACAAATAATGTAAATTATGATTCCAGTAATTCTCTTGTAGTTTTACTAGTTAATCAATGTACCAATCATATTAGAAAAGTTGACACCTTAGTTTTGAGGTGCTCTTCCAATGCCTTCAACTCAACAAGCAGGGCTTGTTCCGATCCGTCGCTGGAATCCTTGCTTTTCAAGAATGTGACAAATGAAGGAAATATTTTGGAACCCCTGTGATGAACAACATTCAAGGACAAGGGAAGTCAGAACCACAAAAAGGAAAGAGGCACACTCGCATGAGACGGTCTCACAGTGAGACGTGTCATAAGTTGGACATTGACGCTTTAACACTTTGGGAGGGATGGGTGTGATTTTTGCTAAATTGTACTCCGTCTTATGCATGAGACCGTCTCATATGAGTTTTTGTCAAAAGGAAATCAATTTGTCGGGGATTATATGTATTGTAACCATGTGTTCAGTCTACACAAAAGTGACTAGAATCACCAAATCAACATCATCAATTGTTCAATTCCCACCAACATTTTAGTACACACAAAGGTACAAACATACAAGATAATTTAAATGTGTAAACAAACATGAGGGTAAAAAGGGGGAGAAATTACATACACAGATGAAACTTGAGGAGGAAAAGACAGAGAAGGCGTGGGGTATTTCTCCTCAATAATACCAACAATCACATCAGAATCACTAATCCACTTGTCATCAAATTTTATCACTGGCACCTTTCCTTCTGGATTCACCTCTAAAAACCTAAAAACCACATAAAAAAAACGAATCAACACACTTAAAACACACACACACACACACTGTAATTGAGCTGAAAACAGTTGAATTCAGGAATTTACCATTTGGGCTTCGCAGCGGTGTTGATTAAATGCATCTTATAAGGTACATTCTTCTCTTCCAAAGTCAGCAAAACCCTCTGGCTAAACGGACCTAATTAAAACAAAAAACAAAATTGAGAAAACGAAGCAAAAAACCAACAACGATTTTATTTTGAAAAAAAGTTGAATTACAGTCTCCGAGAACATCGGGAGCGCCTACAGCAGCCTTGACGCAAACCTCTACAGCCATGGCTTGTTTTTCGGAGTGAAAAATTGTGAATCGAGATTGAGAAGTCAAGTGAAATATAGAAAGAAACAGAGCAAATAGCAATAAATAATAATTTCCGTAACCAACCACCCCCATATTGTACTACTATATTTTCTACCAAACGCGCCCGTAACGATTACCTGCTCCATTGTTAATAGCATAATGCAACTAGGATGACCAGATTCGCAGCCGCGTTGCATCTGACACGTGTAATCTCGATAAATGCGTTTTGTATTGAAATATCTGGACCTCAATATCCATGGCAGCACCTGACAGGTTCGTCCATTTTATACTTTAATAAAGTTTATTCCAATGTCGACAGCCATCTACACTATTTTAAGGGATGGGTATTCCTTCCGTTTTAATTTTGATTATTCGTTTTTCATAAATAATAGTCCTAATTTTGTTTATTTATTTTCAAATAAGATAATAAAACAACATTTAATATTATTTAATACTATCATTTTCTCCACCAAACTTAGTTTACCCACTTTACACCATTTAACACTATTATTTTTCATTTTTTCTAAATCTCCATGTCTATAGTAAATGGATAATAAAAAATAGGACGAATTGAGTATTTTTTGTTATATACAGAATAAAGGCAATTTTATACTTTAATACTGTAAAGTTTATTCCAATGTCGACAGCCATCTACACTATTTTAATGGTGTATTATGTTGTTAGATACAGAATAAAGGTAGTTTAATCTGAATTCTGGAGAGACACTGGAGTCAATTAGGGATGTTTTGAAACACTTAAAACAGCTTTCAAAAGTACTTATTTTCAAAACATCACTTATTTTCAAAACACACTTATTTTTCAAAACACACTTCTAAAAGCTGTTTTAAGTGTTTCAAAAATACACCCTTAACCATTTTATAGTCATTGTAATATTAAAAAAAAACCTTTTAATATAGCTGTGAATAGTTTAAGGACCTTTGATATGCTTCTGCCTTTTGGTAATAAACTACCTTTGATATGCTTGATATGCTTTTGGTAGAGTATATTGATACAGACAAAAGTCAATATAAGACAATTTCACACACAGTTCATGAATTTACGGAGACCCATTAAAATTATATTTCAAAAATAAATATGACTCAAATGCTAAATGAAATTCTGACTTATATATAAACCGTTTTCGAATAAGACTCCCTCATTGATAAATTAATATTTTATTATTAATTCGCTCACTCTTATATAGAACAACAAATCAACAAACTGAATTTTTCAAAGAAAAGTAGCCAAAAGTAGTCTCCATATATTTGCAGTAAGCTGATACTGGATAAGATGGAAAGACGAGTCAAAAGAGTAGAGTGATATACATCAAACCAATATCAGGGATGATTCATTATTTGGATACAATCTTGCATAATTACCCAAGTTGAACCAATAGCTGCACACTCTCTATGACCTATGTAAATTGCAGCAAGTTCAAGCATTGAGTTTCGACGCCCAGCCCGCGATGACATACTGCGCTTCAGCCTTCGTTTTTTGGAAACACTCCAGAGAGAAAAGCAACTGTTTGGGGAGGGAAACCACATCAGCTCAAGTTTGATGACAAAATCTGTCATCTTCCAAATTTCAATGGCATTCATCCCAAGGAAAAAGAGGATCATGTACAAGAAAACTGAAAGATGAACTAAATAACTAGTTTCAAAGGGTAGGATCAAAAGCTTTTCAATATGACGCTTTTGGCACATTAGAAATCTTGAAGACACCACGAAAGATGAAGGTGTTAAAATCAGCCCCAGGACGGTAAAAATATCATCACTTAGTAGGAAAGATTGAATGCATGAGAGCCCTAAAACAAAGCATGAGTTTTCTACTGAACTTGATCCACCAAATGATTTTATCATTCTCAAGGAAAAAATAACCCAACATAGGAAAGGAGCTCAATATCCAAAATATTTATATCAACTTATCAAGTGACAAAGCATTAAAGTAGGAAAGACAGAGGGATGAGATTGATTATACACAACGGTACCTTCTTGTAGTTGTGTACGTGAGTCAAGCTTTCAGGTATAGCCCAACTCTTGAAATGGCCAAGGGCCACATCAAGATGGTAAAGTTTCGGGGCCAAACTCAAATCAACAGCACAAATGTTTTCTCCATTGACATATGGTCCCTGATCATATATACCCAAAGAAACTTCATAAGCAATGACATATAACACAGATGTGAATAGTTTTTCCCCCTAATAAATAGACTTTGGGTTAGTTTATTCTTAACACAGAAGTTCACACCTTGTTCTTTAGGTGTTCATCCAATGCCTTTAATTCATCAAGCAGGGCTTGTTCTGATCCATCACTAGGATCCTTGCTCTTCAAAAATTTGACAAAATTAGGCAGTATCTTGGAGCCCCTAGAGTAAAAATTTGAGGACAGAGGATATTAGTATCACAAACAAGGAAGATCTCCTTCAACAATAAACACAAGCATCCACACACCTATGCCTAATCATAACCTTCAACCATAAACATGAAACAAGAAATTAATCTAAATCACCAGATACATAATCACTGATTCCATCCGCAAGAGCTCACCAAAATCAAAGTGCTTGAATAAATACAATAGATCAAAAGGAGAAGGGAATAGGTTATACAGTGATGAAACTTGAGGAGGAGGAGTGAGAGGACGGTTGGGATATTTTTCCTCAATAATACCAACAATGACGTCAGAATCAGCAATCCACTTATCATCGAATTTAATGAGTGGCACCTTCCCTTCGGGATTCACTTCCGAAAACCTAAGAACCGCATTAGAAGAATGAATTCATGATAAAAGAAGCACAAAATGAGCCCAAAATAAAACTGAAGATATAAAAACTCCAATTGACGATAAAGTTATGCATTTACCATTGAGGCTTGGAGTCGAGATTGATCAAAAGCGTCTTATAAGGTACTTTCTTCTCTTCCAAAGTCATCAGAATCCTATGGCAAAAAGGACCTGATACATCGAATCAAATCATGAGAAAGAATTAAAAACATGACGATTGAGTGTTGGTTCTGTGTGCTTGTTTCAATTATTAAAGTGAGAAATGGGGGAATGTGAAGACGAATTACAGTCTCCAAGAATATCGGGAGCGCCTGTAGTAGCCTTGACGCAGATCTCGACAGCCATGGCCGGATTGTGAGCTCTATGAATTGATTGTTGGAATTATGTGGCAGATTGGAATAATGGAGAATGAAGAATCGCAGAGAGATTTGTTAAGAGCGAGTGTGGAGTGCAGAGAAATCTCCAGTCCCTTCTATTTCTATTTTTCTATACGTAAGAGTGCGACTTCTGTTTATTAATATTATTAAATTATTTTTCTTTTCTTTTATGGAATGGCATGAAGCGCGACCTCGTGACACGGTGACACTGAGATGTTGACTTTGCCTATTTGCCTTAATTTTTTATTCACCAACAATATAAGTATTCGAATTTGGAATAATATATGATTGAGACACACTTGTATTATGAGACGGGCGGGACATAAATTAAACATTAATACTTTAATCTTTTAAAAAAGTGGGTTTAATTTATATTAAATTATAATTTATCTCATGCATAACACCGTCTCATTGAGTTTTTTCTCATATTACACTAGTATATTGCTTGTCAAGTGACTTAAGTCATGCCGGAACCAATTTCATCCCTACCTATATTCCATTAACTTCATATTAATATATTTTAATAAAAATTAATTAATGATAAAAATTCGTACGATACGATTATGCAGGAGACGGTATACAACTTAGCACAAATTAACATCTACCCCTCTCAAATTAATTAATCATTGTTTTTAACTATTTCTCCACATTTGAAAAGATTTCTTATTTAATGAAGAATAATTTTTTACCTCGCACCTTTAATTTTTCAACTCTTTTCTTAATTTGATTAAGGAAAACATATCAAAATTACGGATTTTATTATTTGTATACATTTTTTAAAACAATAATCAATATGAAATGGAGGAAATATATACAAGGCAGATAGATTTCTTTGTTACTTTTGAGACCATCTCATCTAGATACCAGTTAAACACTTCCTTACTAATCTCTTACAAATCAAAATGACCAAATTGACCTTTTTTCTTCTCTTTCCTTTCTTCCTTCCTTTTCTAATCCGAATTGTTAGCTTACGGCAGTAGTTTTAACTTTTAAGTATCATTAATACACACTATGCCTTGCAATTGATAGTAACTTAATTAATATCATATGTATTCATAATGCGATATAATAGGACTGAGGTGTATATAAAAGTAGGTTTTTCATAGTATCACAATGATGACATTACTAAGTATACATTTTTTAGGAAAAAAGACTTCAATAAATATTCCAAATTATATTCTAATGCATCATGCATGGGCAACACTTAATACTCAATTAAAAGAAAACGCAACAAAAAAGCTAGTTACATGCTACAAATAAAAAGAAAGGTGAAGTTAAAGCTATCACAACACCTGCACTCTTCAACTCTTTAATCTAGTGAGAGGATCCTAAACAAATTAATGGCGAAACAAAATTTTCTTACAAATTTTTTTAAAAAAAAGAAGAATCTACCAAAAAACATCTCACCAACAACAAAAATATATGTACAAATGCTGCTCCAAAATCCCAGACTCAAGCTGGAAGACGATGTTATGTACAATCTACACGTGTACATCATGAATGGTCGATCCTTCAGATAATGTACCATCAGAGAGAACTGAAACCTCCACCGTAGAATTCAGCACATTCAGATGAATAGTTACAACCACCAGAAAAAGATCACTGGTTCAAAGACTTACTGGTGTTCCTGAGAAGTATTTTCCCCATAACTGCAAGTACGAAAAAACCTGAAGAGATCAAAGATGGTAATCACAAAAAGGAGTAAGAACAATGCACGACTTATGCAAATTAGAGAACTTTCATAAAATGGGCTGGTATTAAAAAGAATGTTTTATAGAACAATTATAAAACTGGATCAAAATGTTGGGTGGCGATATTTGAATTTGGAACGAGGGTAGTAGAAATGAAGATTAGATATGTAAGTAATGAATGCATTAGAAAGAAAGTTGAGTAACCCAATAGATGAGAAATTAAGAGAGCACTTAAAATGGTTTGTACACGTGCATAAGAGATTTTTAGATGCTCTAGGACAGACGAAAAGAGAAGCACTAAAAGGAGAAAGGAAAAGACCTGAAAGGACTTTGATCTATTAAATATAAATGAGAAGTTGACTGAACATGATAGCAAGACATAATGGGTAAAAGAGTTTGATGTAGCTGTCAGACAGATGGGGAGGGTTTAAGGTTATCGGAAATTTTAGAAAGGATATATATCATGTCATTTGATCAAAATAGCCCAGTAACATATGCAACTTGATATATGCTCAGAAACAATGCGTATATAATTGATGGAGGTACAACATATAATCATGGAAAGTTTACTGAATTTACATGAGTACCTGAAGATGGGTGGAAAAAACATATCTTTTATGCATTTCTGCATAAAGAAGCAGCTGTTGCTGAGTAAACATGCTGCCATTTTAAAACCTTCAGGAACAAACAACACTTTACTTCATCTAGTGGCCTTTCTTGGAAGTTCTCTGAGCTATACGGGCATTTTTTATGGACATCATCTCTCAGTTTTTAGCTCGACTTTAACTCATTTGAACCATGATAAAAATCGAGGCATCTGTTATTTCACAGCTTCACCATGACTTGCTACCATAGCCAACATTAGAAGTAATGAACTGTAAATTCTTCGATCAGAGCAGTCAAGAAAAATGGTAGCGCTATTCATTTAACAGCTGAAATGTGAAAATGTAGCTACTCATTTGACAGCTGAAGCAAGCCACGCATTTGGAGGTACGGGTTTTCCAATAGCTTTTCATTGTTGCTCTGTAATTTGGAAGTATAAAATATCTTAAGCATTAGAAGGAAAAAAATTATCATAATAGGAGAATGTTGCACATGATATATACACAAATTATACAGGTCTATGTAGTATCAACTTGAGTTTAATAAGCATCATAAAGGACTTCATGACACTGGCGAAAAACTACTCTACATCAGACTTATTCTGAGTCACTAAAATGGAAGATATAAAAGGTAGCATAACACCAAGTTTAATATTCAGTTCAGGCTGCTCTCTTTTTCTATATTTGACAGCAAAGTGTGTTACACCATGCTGCTATCCAACATTCTTTAATGGTGAACTGTTTTTTTCTGGTGTCAATGAATGATAAATTAAACCCAAAAGAATTATTTACTGACTAAAACAACCAAACTTCCAAAAGAAACCAAAGGTTTCTATGGAACATTTAAACAAAAATTGCACCTGTTGAGCCCTCGAAACAAGACTGTGAAGCATGCGTTGGTAACTTTCCGGTTCCTC
This sequence comes from Stenogyne calaminthoides, assembly GCA_037126765.1. Classification (NCBI taxonomy): domain Eukaryota; kingdom Viridiplantae; phylum Streptophyta; class Magnoliopsida; order Lamiales; family Lamiaceae; genus Stenogyne; species Stenogyne calaminthoides. The sequence continues at coordinate 2,770,930 of JBBCBC010000042.1, forward strand.
TGTCATCATTCTCTGTAATATACAAATGTTAATTAAATTTCATATCATTGTATTTCGCTGCCAAACATCAGTAAAGGAGATCCAATACTTGCCTTCAAAAGAAAGGTTGAAGAGTAGTATGCCACTCTTGCATCTGTATCATCCAACAGTTCCCTAGCAGAGATGTACATAAAAGAATTAAAGAACAATTGAATGTAAACACCATGTACAGTGAGTTTAAGCTGAAAAGGTACCTGAAGAATTCTTCTCCACCAACTTCTCCGAAAGCAGCGGGATCTGCTGTACATTTGCCGATCAAAAGTAAGAGAAGGGTAGCTCGTATATCTGATGTGCCACCTGGTAGATTTCCTCTTCCTTTGCTACCCACAGAGACGCCCAACGCAATATTATCTGTTGCAGCACCAGCAAGCTGGATCAAGGGCCAATAGAACAATGCAGCAGGAACACGAGCAACCAACTGCAAAGGAACAATGGCTTGTCCATGAAGAAGCAGAGCCGCCATTGATGCAGTATCACGAATTGGAATGTGTACATTCATTCCAACTTTAGCGGTAGAACTTCCAATAAAATCACCACGGTCAATGTTCTCTGTTAGGGAGAGCCGTTCTGCCCCATCTTCCTTGTTAACTCTTTCTGATTTACTAGAATCCTTAAAGTGTGTCGTATCTCCAAATGGTATCGCAACAGAATGTGCAACTTTCAGACACAATTGAGACAATAGAATATCGCACATCTGCACACACGTACAAGGAAAACAATACTGTTAGAAGATAAGAAAGTAGAAACAGTTTTATAGGGTCTCAGTTGCATATGCAAAGGAATACACACAAGAGACAAACAGTGAAGTAAGCTATCACTACCTATGCCGTGAGGTCATGGGTTCGAGTCACCATTTGCCCGATAAAAAAAAAAAGAGTGAAGTAAGCTATCAAGTGGCTAATCATTTTCTGATATATTAGGGAGGGAACCAGATCAAATAGATTTTAACCATAGCTGTGGCAGGTGGGAAAGGTTTCCAAGCAAAGAAATGCCACCATGACATCCATATACCTAGTGCCATTCTACTTAAGTTTACAACATCCATTAATATTGAACCTTCAGAGGAAAGGTAGCAAGTATATAAGAACCCTTGAGGTTTGACCTATATATTATGGTTATAATACTCTCTTCAGGTTTATATCTTTCTTACAGGTAACACCACCCCACCCACCCACCCCCCCCCCCCCAAACCAAAGTGTAATTTGTAAAATTGAAGCAGATATTTTGAAATTTACACATTTTTGTTTATTTTGTGTAAATAGATCGAAGGGTAGTTTCTGAAATTATTCCTACAAGATTTTTTCCTATCCACACAAGGGCATGTATCATGAATGAATTTTAGAGGTTCTATGCCCTTCATGTCAGAAACATATGTTTAAATTAAACAACCCTGAAATAGAAATATAATGATGTCATAATTACCTTTAAAATATTCATTCGATCAGTTTCATTTATTTGAGCCATCAAGGACAAGGCACAACTCATGATATCTATCACTGCGTTCGCCTTTTCGAGACGGCTCTTGCCATTTGCATTTGCGGCCTGTTGGGCTTCATTCTCATCTAACAAAAATTTGCACTGGATCAGTTGCCTCTCCAGAACAAAGAGAAAGCCCAACCTGATATGGCTATTTTTGGACTTGAGAAGCCCACACATCAGCCAAACTGGTAAAGAAACATTTAACGAAGAAGAATATTCATTAACACCAACAAGCTTAATTTTCTGCTCCAAGTTTTTAATGCTTGAGAGAATCTTATCCCCTTCCCTTCTGATTTCTGCAATCAGCAAGTCCCCTAACCACAAATAACCATTGTGACGATTGGCTTCTCTTTCAGAATGAAGAAGAGAATGTAAAGTTGTCCAAAAGAGCTTTGCGTTCATAGAAGCGGTGTTCCCAGGCACTTCACTGATGCTTTCAATAGATTTGAGTGCTTTTGTTGTCTGAATCATTTGGGTGAACTCTTTGTCTACATGAGTAAATGATCCAACGAGCAAGTCAAACCTCTCTACTATCTTCCCCAATAACTGCAAGAGGAGCACGATTATAATCATGTGCTTCTACCCAAAAAAAAAAAAAAAAATTGTCCTCCATGCATGTTGTCTAATTATATGCTTCTACCAAATTCGTTTGTTCCCTCTATACAACTTACATATTTGAACTTTTAGTTTTTTTGAACGGCGAACATACATTTTCAAATTTCAGCACATCTAGTAAAAACTCAACCTAATTGCAGTGTTACGACGGTCATGAGTTAACATTTTTCCTTGTTTGTCTTGTGGATAGTTTCTTACCTACCGCAATACTCCAGCGTATCTATCAGTAAATTTTCAATTTTCTTCCCTTTCTATCAAGATGCACATTCCTTTTCCTCCAGTTATTCCATACCTAATATTTTGGAAATGTAGTACTCCCTCCGTCCCAATCTTAATTGGACATACACTGTGTGCTCAGAGTTTAATAAAGAGTTGTTTATTAGTATTTTAGGTGATAAAGTGATAAAGTGTTGAGGGTAGTATTGGAAATTCAACTTTATTGAAGAGTAGAATAATATTTATTAAAGGTGATAAAGTGATAAAGTGTAAAGGGTTGAGTGAATGGCATGTTGTAAATAAGTGTGTGTTTGAAGAGTGTGAGTTAAAGTGGGTATTTTCATTTAAGGAAATGTCCAATTAAGATTGGGACGGACCGAAACGGAATATGTCCAATTAAGATTGGGACGGAGGGAGTATCTATAAGATCCTCTAAAAGCAAGAGATAATTAAACTTATCAACTGCTTAACTAGAAATCCAGAGAAGTAGAAATTCATTTATTTATGTACTTACATTTCAACATTTAAAACAAATATAAATAAACACAATCCATCAGAATTATATATACAAGATCAAGGATATTTGTGAAATGTACCGTTAAAAGCCGATCATTATTTGGATATGTGGACAATGACGTAGAGATTGATCTTCTCAAAAGCTCCACAATACCTTCAACTCCCAACTTGACAGAAATATGCAGCGCTTCGGGTGCATCTGCAAGCACAAGCAAGGTAGCAATAGGTCGAACCTCATCATCACTATACTCGGAAACTCCAGCAGCTATACATGTCTCATTTATTTTATGTAATACATAGTCGAAAAGCACCATATATAAATTTCTCCTCTCTTCCCTTGAGTTTGAAGCCAACAACTGCATTTTAAAAATGAACAGCCAAACAAAGATTCAGTGTATCTCAAGCTAAAATTAAATTATGGTCAAGTAGCATTTCAATTCTTACAATATCATTCATATTCATCCCCCAAAAAAAAAAATAGCATGTGGCCACAGTGGGACTCAAGGTAACCAAAATAGCATAACTAAAACACCCTTGGAAGGAGGAGAAAATTTAGCTTATAAGGGAAAGTTTAAACTAGGTAAATAATTTATTTCGTGCATGTATTGGCATAGACCAAACTACAAGACAAAATTTAGCATACAGGAATTGATTAGATTAATACCTCTACAAATATAACTTCAATTCCTCCAATCAGATCAACTTGGTCAACAAGAAACAAAGGAATAGCTGAAACAGTTTTATCAGGTCCCTCAGGGACTTGATAGAACATGTTTGTCATCATGCAGATAAGATTTGAATGGACTATTTCTGCCCAAGAGTTTCTTCTACTAATCTGCATCAGTACCTTAATAACCTGTATAACAAACAAAAAGCAGACAGAAATTGTGTTGAGAAAATTTATAAAAAAAGTAATAGAGTGAAGTCAAGCTATTACATGAAAATGCAGCATCAATTAACAAGTAAAAATAAAAGAAGACACAATCCTAATATTGGAAGACATATTTTAAGATCGCCAAAAAATGCCATTATGAACTCTCATAGTACTGTAATCTATCATGAGATCCTATAGACCTAAAGGCAGTCACTGAGTCACATAACAGCAATTAAGGGATCCAGCCTGGATAGCCAGAGTTGGTATAATCCCAGTAGAGGGAATAAAGAGATTTATTTGAGGGATAGAGAGTAAGAAATTTTTCCATACTGGCGTAGTTTATCTATTATTATATCAGAATTTTCCAATAAATTATTGTTATAAGTTATGTACCTACAGTTATTTACTTACTTACACTGATGCGATCATGCAAGTGCTGTTTATATATTGGATACCAGGAGATAAAGGAATCAATAAATTTTACTTTCGTTCAGTGGTGTAACTGGAAACTTTATTCTCCTGTGTTATTTGTTTTTCCACATCTAATGAATACTACTATTGTAAAATTGTACTCAACTGAAGGAAATGCACTTAAACAGATAAACAACTTACAGCAAAAACCTATTGAAAACATACAGGGTCAAGGCAAATTCATGCAGACCACAAGCTTGAATGTATTGGAACTTAAATGCAATAAAAGATCACATCCTAACAGCTAGAAATGTTATTTAAGGCAAATTCATGCAGCAGGCCTCAAGCTGAATGTATTGGAACTTAAATTCAATAAAAAATCACATCCTAACAGCTAGAAACAATAACATCAAAATAATAGGGTCTGTCAATTCAAATCAATAAATTATAAGTTGCACACAGAAACATTTGTTCAGCAACTAGTGGATACAACGAATCCAGGTTGTAGAAATACTCACTCTAATATCAAGACCTTTTAATCTGCTCCGTCGAATTTTGCCTCTATCACAGATGAAATACAGTAAACAGCTCAGAGAAGAAGACCAGACAGCCTCTGCTTCCTCTTCTATCTGTAGCATACCACGTATTGAACAGGAACTCCATTAAGGATCATAAGTAATATGAACTTATAGAATCAAAGGTTTAACATAACTGAACAGGAAAGAGAAAAACAGTGACTGGATCGAGCATAACCTAAGATTTTTAATAGAAGGATGTTGGAGAAAACACACATATTCTAGAAGCAGCTAAGCAACAGCAGATAGGAAAGGAAGAACAATTTTCACATGTTCCTGCTAATTCTAAACAAGTCCACAACCACCACAACATCATGAATTGTCAACCTCTTCTTAACATTGCTTTTGAAGATTGAATTATTAAATGCAGAGAAATTCACTTCATTAACTCTCATATAGACTACATCCCAACCCTGTTAATTAATTTTCTAGTTTTAAATTAGGCACACCACAACACCCACACACCTACACCCCCACCCCCCCCCCCCCCCCCCCCCCGCCCAAAACCGCCCAAAAAAAACCTTCTCCAAGGAGAAACAGCATATATAAAACAGGCAGTGACAACCGCGAGAGACAAAAAAAAAAAAAAAATTCAGCCATTGCAAATCTTTCCAGTTATAGATAGGACATACCTGAACAAGATGAAGAAGAACCTCAAATAGAATACCCAAGATCCAACACTCAAACTTATCAATAGCTGAGGAGTTCCCTGTTTGCTTATGAATGTCAGATTTTATCCCATTTGATGCAACTTGAGGTCCATTGTCAAAATATGCTTCCTGGGAGTACTGTTCCTCAATAATACTGGAGCCATCAGGTGCTGGAGGCTCCAGTAAATGAGCATGCACTCCCAGGTTAATAATTAAATCAAAAGCTCGAGACTTTGACATCACAGTAGGAGAATTTAGCATGTCCTACAATGTTATTAAAAAAATAAAAAAATTAGGCTTAGCTACATGGTAAACACAACATCATGTGAGAAGCAAGAAGGACCTGTAGCAAGGATAGAGCGAGAGGAGCAGCAGTCTCTGAATCCAAGAAATACCTGCATACAGATAGAACTGAAATAAGGCCGAGAAGCTGATTACATGCCAGTCAGATATGGTTATCACCGTACGCTCCTTAAAAAAGTTTCTTCATCCATCAAGTGAATTAATATCATTGGTAGTCAATTACAAAAATAGACTGATGCCTAAAACCACTGCCAGTTAATACTCATGTCTTAAAATAATCCATCTCACACACACACATATAAAATATCCAGTCACGTAGATAAGAGAGTGCCTGTGTGCTGGTGTGTGTTATTGTAGAGTCAGAAGATATGAGCGAATGACTGAGAACGTACATGTCAATTACAAGTTTGACAAGAACGCTAACAGCCACATCCATTGATGGTCTTCCACTGTGTCTTAATTTAGATGAAACTGTTGTGTGATTGGAACTGATAGAAGATGTCTCAGAGCAAACTGCAGCAATAACCTCGCATACCTCCACAGGATTCAATCGCAAAGGTTGTTGTTCACTGGCACAATTCAAAATGAGGAGACAGATTGGAGAAAGTGAATCAAAAAAATCACTCATTATCAGAAGAGAGGATGCAGGACATAACCCCAAAATGATAATCGTGCAACAAACAAATTATTTGGCACACAAATATACTAGTGAGTGAAAGTGAAATAACAACACAGAAGAGACATAATCATCGACAAGCTGTTGATGGGTCTGACTATGGGCACCACAAGCACGACTCGTTCTTTTACCTGTAATGACGATATTGAAAAAGTGGTCTTGCACGTGGGCGAAAGGTGCTCACGGTCACAGGTGAATCCTCCCTGATAAAAAAGAAACATTCTCTTGTCATTACCAGACACAGATGAAGTTCGAAGAGCATATTATCTCACAAAACAAGGGCATTAACAAAAATGTCCACAGCGGGAAAAAATCTACAATAAATTTTAGTTCCATAGAGAGGCAGATGAATATGTGGCCACAGAACTTGGAAATCTTATAACCATCCAAAAGACAACATAAAAAACAGAAGGCCCCAGACCTATTGATAATTCTTTTTATCTGTCTCTAAAATAAATGCCAAGTTCAAAAGAAGAGAAGCGTTGATCAGAGCATCCCCAGGAGACCGATCTGAAGGTTGCAACTGATACTCGGTAAAGTTTTCTGTCTTACTCCAACATCAACAAATTCCATCTTGCTCCTTATTGCACATGTAATATCTACTTCTTGCATCAAAAGTCTAAGTATCCAAGTGCTCCACTATACTTTCTGTTTTTTTTTTTTAATTACAAATACATTACTAGAGAAAAAAATGCCCCTTAAAGTAAAAAAAAATTCTTTGTGCCAGGAATATGCAAGTTGGACAAAGGAAGTTGCAAGCAAAAATATTGAAAGATGAATTCTACAAGATAAGTTCTTGTCAATTAGTATGTGAAACAAATCAAAATGTCAACAAGAACATCATGCAAAATGACCAAGTATTGAAAGAGAGATGCAGGGGCAAGAAAGTAGGTAATGAGACCACATTTGAATAACAAAAGGTTTAAGCAAGAACATGCCAAATTTGATTAGCTCCTGGTTTGGAGCGTTTTAGCGCTGTTATTGCTCTCAAATGGGCAAAAGCTGAAGTTGAATTGGTAACAGTAGTCAACAATGAAGGTTGTAGTAGTTGATCAAGATATGGCATATCTGCACTCCCAGGGATTCTCCAAGCTTCACCCTTTATTTTGGCTTCCATGTCCCCGACAAGAAGAGCTGCAGCACCTAGTTCTAGAAAATTATGAGTCCGCAGGTCTTGGAGATTCAGAATTTGATCGCTGTGAGAAAGAATTGTCAGGAACCCAGACATGTAAAAAAAAATTAAGCACTAAAATAACAGTAGCTTGAACAGAAGAAAACCTTTTGGGCAAGAGAAGTGATGATTGTTGGTCTCCACACCAGCGCCATCTAAAAACATCATGTGCCATAAACTCTAAATCTCCAAGTTCGTCAACTTCTTCAGCAATTGGAGAGTCCGAAACAGATACAATTGATGTGCCTTTGCTCTCCAAAGACTCTTTGGCATTTGAAGGATTAAGTTGGGAATTGAATGATCTGCTCAATAAAGATGACAGAGTTGGCAGTGATTGTCTTGATGTCGGTGCAGCTCCCGTAAAGGCAGCTGGTTGGAACGAACGTTTTGGGATGTATTGAGCCACCAAAGAGCGAACATAATTTAACGACTTCACAAGAGCTCCAGATGCAAAACTTGTCACAGGTAAAGGATTTACATAGGTAGATGGTACTGGACTCCCAGATTGTTGACTTAAGGAACGTGACCATGGTGCCAATTTCCGATGAGGGCTCATATCACACTCAGAAATTATACTCATGCAAAATCGATCAATCTGCAATAATGTCTCCTCACTGGGCTTATATCTGCAAAACATAAACAGGCTGCTGGATTAGATTTTTAGACAAAGTAGATTCATGAGAACCCTTCTTTTGTTTTCTGGAATATTCTGGCCCCAAAATAATACTTAATTTCCATGACAACCTTTCTTGATCCTTATATTGAATCCCAATCAATCCCCACTCATAACTCTTCAAATTTTCAAAACACACCTTTGAGTTGCAATGCACGCTCTGCCTACCCTTGTATCCCATCCATCCTCACTACCATCCTCATTGACCATATTCCTCTACTGCCTTTCTGTTAGTTCAATGCTCTTATGCTCATCTTCTTTTCCCTTATATATCCAAAAGAATGATTTTGGTAGTTAGAAAAAGTTAATCTCAATGCTTTTGGTTTCAAGAATAGCTCGACCTTTTCATTTGACGTGATCTGTGTACATGGAGTTCCATGAGCTATTTCACAAAATCATCTTGGTGCACATTATTGTCTAAATACAGCTCTGTCTCAAGGCACCATGTCTAAAAATTCAGGAAACTTCAGTTCCTTTATGTTCTTCAACTATTAAAACCCTGGTTTTTCCTCTATCCAAGCACGGGGAGCATATTAGCGAAAAAGCTATTTATAGGGTGTCATAATGAAGAGAGACACCACAAGTTATCTATATCACTTTTTGTAAATACAATTATGAATAATTGTAGCATGACCCAGATGTGTTGTACTAGAATTTTTCATGTCGTACATGTAAACCCATATGGAGGTCTTGCAAAGCCATAATCACTCAGCCAACATATAACTGATGCACTTATTTATCAATCTTTCAAACTATTAATAACATAAAAATGACAATTTTCACCTTATAATTCGACTGACCTATTGTAGCTTATCCCAGTGCACACTTCCGTAATTTTTTGTTATTTTTATCTATTTCCAATATGAACGTTGAACCAACATGCTGGGGTCACTCGGTAGCGTGTGCGCTCGATTTTCATACATAAAGCTTCAAAAGAAAGGAGAATAGTCTGATGACAGGATAAAATTACCTTAATAGATATCGCTTCAAAAGTGCCACAAACCTTCCAACCACAGCAGGACTGTTTATACACAGAGAAGTAAGTCTTACAGTAATGGCACAACAAAATGAAAAAGAAGAATCATTTAGCAGCAAAAAAAAGGAATGTGATAACTGACAAAAATTTACCAACAAGCATCTAGAGTACCTTCGCTCCCTCTCTGCAAGTGTGTGTTCTAGTATCATGCCATATGCCAAGTCAATTGTACCACTTGCTGCCAAATAATCCTGTCAATAAAGAATAGAACCATATCATGCATATCTCTCCCTCGCACACACCCGTTTAGAGACGTGCATTTAAAGGATGAACTAAGAGGCCAAATTAAACTGAAATTATCCATGCTAATGCAGTTAAGGCAGGGAAACGCAATTTCATACAATTAGAATGATATAAGAAGGAACTATGTTCTTCAAAACAAGTTTACACCATAAATTAAGTTTAAAAAGTTTCGTGGCAATTTAACAGTGCACCAGATCGGAGGCAACATTTTAAGATTTTCAGTGGCATTAGCATCACTATAATTGCATCCCCAAACCAGTCCCCAACATTTCTCATCTGCTAAATCCACTATTCAGGTCAATTCATAAAATGTCACATAGTAATTGAAATAAAGACCAGTAGAACCCGAATTCATATGGAAGGGAGGGGGCGAAATCACGAGACAATAATGCCAACAGTAGAAAACAATAAAAAATTGAAAACACAAACACAAATTAAGCAAAAGAACGGTGAGTATCCAGACCCGCAAAGTCCTGGACGCTTCGACCTGCGAAGGAACTGCGGCGGACAAGCAATCAGCGACAGCTCGACGGAGCGGCTCAGGCGGCTTCTTCATGGACGAAGATCTCAGCCGGGAGATGGAGGCGCCGCCCAATTGCATCCGTGCGATCGCGGGGCTTCTCGACGGACTAAAACTGGTAGACATCACGTAAAAAGTAGAATTGTGGCCGTTGTTCGTATCAATTCGCGTTTTTCTAAAAGCAAAGCATCCCGATTTGGATTCGGAACTCTGAGGGAACAGTGAGAGAGAGAGAGAGAGAGGTCTATTCAGCGGCGGTCGTCATTGAGTTGAAGCAAGAGTTACGAATTACCATTAGCGCCAGCGCCAGCGCCAGTGAAAACTGAAAAGAGGGGTTGAAGATACAGCTGTGCAGGGAGGAACAAAGTGAATTTTTAGAGAGAGAAAGGGCCGTCAAGGATCCAAAATGCCTGTCATTCTACAAACATATTTTTGGGACGAATTACAAAAAAATTGAACAAATCGTGCCTATATTTGATGATTCTTTTTTTTTCCAGTTTTGAGAAGAATGAAATAAGATAGAATTGAATTGGTACATGCTTTGTTTTATTATTCAATTGTTATACTCATTTTTAAATTAGGATGTCATTTTATTTTATTTTATTTTTTCTTATTGAATTGATGTACTAAATTTCATGTAAATTTGACATTTATTTGTTTTTAGGGTTTGGGATTGAGGTCCTACTCATTATGGAGTAGTATTACGAATTTACCGTTTACAATAATGTACAATAGAAGCTTGTTATGATTGAACGTTGAATCTAAAAGACTAGTGCATAACGTGCATATTATGCGCGAATTAAATAAATTTTTTATATATGCATTTAATTATATTTTTTATAATTTGTTATTTTGATTTTTTTTAATTTAAATCTTAATAATATTTTATATTAAATTTTATTAATTGTTAATTAAATGATTTCTAATTTATATTTTTCTTTAAAAGTCATTTTATCATTTCAATTATTAATACAAAATTCGCTTAAAAAAACACGTGTAAAAGTCAATGTATAAGTTTGGTGAACGGAGGGAGCATAATTTATTACGAAATGCAAACTTTCATTGGACAAATTTACTAACAAATTTTGAACTAATAAAAAAAAATTACAACTTAATAAAAATTACAAATTTCTAAACATTTCTTTTGACCATCAATCAAGAATTATTAATTAATAAGGCATTGTTCACCAATTAGATTAAATTCTGTTATTTCCAATTTAATTTCCTCCCATAGCTCAAATGATTAGATCCAAATTAACTGTTTAAAAAATATATATATATATATTCCAAAAAAAATATATACATCCATAAATTATTCAAAATCTTAACATCCATCCTAAACCAAAAAAAAAAAACACCAAAACATCAATATAAAATTATTTCGAAAAAACACACAACTGAATCAAATCTTCAAGTCTCTTCCTCCTCGGTCTTAATCTTCAACATTCTCTTAGTAGTTGACATCCGCAATTAAGTATCTTCATCTAATATTGTCACTTCATCGCCGATATTATTTATCTTTTTGTCGGAGGTTACCTCAACACATTTAGGATCTTAATTATCGCAAACAGATGATGAAATAATATGTGTACATATATTTAATACAAATAATTAAGATCTTCTATTTTTAATTTTTTTTATATTTATATTTTAGGACTTATTATTCAAAAGAAAATATACAATTTAGGATGTCCAATAGTGAATGTCCAATTAAGATTGGGACAGAGGGAGTATGAGTTATGCGACACGAATAAAAAAATACAACTTTTGATTAAAATTATACGTATACAGTTGAATTATGAAGATCAATTATTAATAGATTATCAAGAAAAATGATATACACAAATAATTAAAAAAATAAAAATGTTTCAAGCATCGAGGAAATGGTTCATACATATGAGAAAACGGTTCCATGCTTATAAATATTTATTACTGGAATAATATTACAACTATCAAATGAATAAAGACTTTGTATACATTACATACCTTGATCGTTAGCTAGAAAATTATATCACTGGAATAATATTACAACTATCAAATGAATAATGACCACCACAACTTTGAAAGCACCGTTGCACACATCATCTTCATCCGTGACACCAGCAATGTAGAGTGTAAAACATCTCTTTATATAGGTGAGATAACAAAAAAATTATCCTCATAATAAGCAAATAATAAATAGGAATTAATACCATCAATTAAATAATAAGGAGGTGCTAGAATCATCAATTACATGGGAAAAATTACTATGATTAAATTGTGAAAAAAAATGAAAGATTGTGATCGATTGATGAAGATCCCACAGCCCATGAAAAATAGAGAAATAGAAACCTGTAGTTGCTTTATATATTTATTGATTATAAATAAATTTAATGAAATAATAATTTTATATATAGGTTTAAAATGCATAGTTAATTGAATATATCTATTTTTTCGGCCAAATTGAATATATCCATCTAATTTTATTTCTTAAGACTTTGATTTTATTAAAAAAATATAAATAATTTTTCTACCTCAAATATTAAATGAGAAAGAAAAAAATAATGAAACTACTACAAATAAGATTGAAAAATATGAAGTGTTAAACCTCTCTTTAAATAGGTGGGAGAACATGAATTTTGTCATAGAAATAAGTAAGTAATACAGAGGAATTAATATAATTAATTAAATTGTCAAAACTATTATGAATAAATTATGTAAAAAAATAATAGACGTTGCCTTAGTTCTTGAACAGACTTCTGTAATTATTCACATCATCTGATTCATAATATAAAAATAAATTGAATGAGAAACAAAAAAATAATGAAACTATTACAAATGAGATTGAAAAATTTGGAGTATTAAACCTCTCTTTATATAGGTTGATAGAACATAAATTTTGCCCTAGGAATAAGTAAGCAATAAACAAGAATTAATATAATTAATTAAATTGTCAAAACTACCATGAATAAATTATGTAAAAAATAAAGGGTTGAGATTGATGGTCGAAGATCCAACGACCCAAAAAAAAGAGCGGGAAAACTAATATGAAAATCCGTAAAAAAAAATTGTAAAAGAGAATAGCTAGTTAATCGGAATGATGAGTGAATATAAAAATAATGTGAGGCTTATATTTATAGGTAGATTAATTTGTAATAATTAAATATTAGACATATAATTAGCACCAACCATTAATGAAAATCATTCATGCAAAATAATTAGTATATAGAAGATTTAAATATACAATAAAAGAAATTATGTAATAAATTATAAAAATAAGTTACTATATACAACTTCTCACGAAATTGCAAGAATTTGAAATGAAGACAGCACATGCATTTGAAAAGATTCACAAATATTATATAGAAGATTTGCAAAAATTGTACACAAATTGATGTGTGATTTATTTGATTGCTCGAACTTGAATTGCAAAATGCCAAACTCTTTGGATATAATGCATGATGTTACCGGCACTGCATCATCCAACAAAGAAATTCAATTCAATTATTAATTTAGCCACAGCTAAAATGGAAGTAGAAAAAGTTGGATTAAGTTAAGGAAATATCAATCCAAAAATATTGGGCCTATTTGGTCCGGTCCAAATGGTCCATGTACTGGATGGGCTCAAGCTCACTTGACCCGTCGGGCTGGCATTTTTTATTTATTTAAGAGCAGTGTTTTCATAACCAAACCGGTGATCGAACCGGACTGATCACCGGTTAGCGGTTCAATCGGTCGGACCGGTTCAACCGGCGGTTCAACCGTTGAAATTATTTTCTCTATTTAAATTTCCTCTATTTTACAATTTTACAATTATTTCCCTTATTTAAATTTTGAACCCCTTCACTCCCTCCCTCCTCCAAAAACTCACTCTTCAAACGTGTATTCAACCAAACTTCTCCTATTTTTAATTTTTCAACCTCGCTCTTTTTTATTCTCAAAGCATTAATTAATAACTTGATTAACATAGAATATTACCAACAATATTTTATTTTTAGAATTAACTCATTTAATAAAATTTACTACTCCTAAATAGTACTTGTTTGGCCGCCCCCACCGGAATGCGTGGCCAATTCCAAACCACATCATTAATAATTCATGTCTCCTCTTTTCAAAGTAAAATAGTACTAATAATTACTCCACATGACCACATCTCTTCATCTTCCCCAAAAACACATATCATGTACACCAGTTTCAAATTTACCCACCAGAAAAAAGAAAACTGCCTCTTCTACATTACCCCCACAAAACTTAAAATCTGACACACACCGCGCTGGATCTTGCAACAAAGAGTGGCCGCCAAAACGCTGGACGCCGTCGCCTTAGTCTCACGCGAGTGCCCCATCCCCTCCCCAAAACCTCCGACCCGTGCGTGCAAATCACCGAAGGCTACAATTTCGTCGGCACTTTAAAAGAAAGAACCGGTTGAACCGTTTTTACCGGTTTCGATCGGTTTTGACCAGTTTGACCGGAAAAATGGTTTTAAGGGGGTTTTCGGACCGGGCCTGAGACCGATTCCCGGTTCAACCGGTCGAACCGGCCGGTCCGATCCGGTTCTGACATCACTGTTTAAGAGTACATGATCATATAAAAATAAAATAAAATACATGATATATTTGAAACACATAAACAATAACATATTTTTTTAGAAAATTTAAGAAATTAATAAACTAACTCATTTGAATATAAATACTAGATAATTTTTTAAATGGTTAATGTTTTTCTTACATCCTATAATTTATATGTATTTTTTTATTGTTAATTACTTATATTTATGTAAATTTAATTAAGAAAATTAATTATTTTTAAAATGATAATGAAAAAATCGGGGTTGGGGTCTATTTGGTTCAAGAGTTATTATTATTATTTTTTTGAAGGGGTTTCAACTTTTAAGGGTGTGTTTTGAAACACTTAAAACAACTTTTAGAAATACTTATTTTCAAAAGCTGTGAGAGAGAACTTTGAAAATAAGTGTTTTTAGAAGCAGTTTTAGGTGTTTCAAAACACGTAAGGTTGGATTGGTAGGCCGGCATCAAGTGTTAGAAGAAACGTATTGGGCGCGGCCCAAATCAAACAACATTACTAGGCCCGTTGCGGTGGATGGCCCAACTTATCACCTCTACTTATACCCCCATTTTGAAGTAAGCAAGTAGAAATATCGAAATTATAGGCTCGTAATGTGATGGTTTGGTAGCCAGTCAAAAAGTGCATGCACTATCCATCCATAACCATAACAAGCAGATAGATTAGAGAGGAGAGCCACAGAGCTCAGCTGTTCTGTTATGGCAGTTTCCTCACTCTCACTCACCTTCCTCTCCAACCCATTTACAAACAATGTGATTCCAATTATTCTTGAATTGAATTTTCTACATATTTGTAAAATGTGAATTTATGTATACTAATTAATTACACGATCTGTTCCTCAGTTAGGCGTGCGGATTGGGGCGAGCCCACCAGAGTGCCCTGCAATTTCGATTACAAAGTGTTCGAAGAGTGATGAAGAAAGTATGAACTGATGGAGTCTTGAGCTCTTCTTTCTGTTAATCCTCTATTCCTGTTAATTTTCGTGACTGATTTATTCGTGTGATGATGGGGCAAATTTAGGGCTAATTTGATGCAAAATTGAAGACATTGTTTCCTTCTTTTATGTGTTTCTGTATGGGGATTGCTTTAAAACTAACGAATTCGATTAATATCAAGATTTTAATCGTGTGTTGAGAGTATGTTCTTGGTGTCTGTCACCTAATTATTACTCTGCTATAATTTGGGGATAAAAATTTGTTGGTAAAATTTTGCATCAGTTGCTCCAAATGATTCAATGCTTTCATATTAATGTAATAATTCAGTAATGGGAATGATTGTTTGGGTACATCTTTAGCAGCACAATGTACAGTTTCTGGAAACTGCAAAAGGAGAGCACTTATACTTGGAATTGGAGGAGCCTTCGCTGTAAATTCATTTCCTGCAAGCCCCCTTCTGGCAGAAGGTATGTTCCTTGAAAATTATACTTATCTGGAAACTCATTCAATCATTGAATTGGTTGTATTATTTTGATTATCAATTTGGATGATCATAAAAGAGATCAGTCCTTAGTTATATACTCTGTGTGCAGACAAACCAGATAATTATTCAATGTTTGTTGACAAAGCTGATGGCTATTCGTATTATTATCCTTCAGATTGGAGAGTAAGTTCTATTAGTAGACGAGTATGGTCATTTATAGCATTTTATACTTCTCATCTCTATGATTTGGGTAACAGGATTTCGATTTCAGAGGTCATGATTCGGCTTTTAAGGACAGGTACTTGCAATTGCAAAATGTGAGACTGAGTTTTATACCGACGGAGAAAACTGATGTCCATGATCTTGGACCAATGGAGGAGGTGCATATCATCATCATTTTCATTTTCATTTTCATTTTTTTATAAACTAAGTTGTCTAATGAAGTATTAGTTTATTGCTTCAAGGTTGTAGAAAATCTTGTAAATAACGTGTTCTCTGCACCAAATCAAATTGGAGATATATTAAGTATGCAAGAGGTAATTTTCCCTCCATGATCTAACTTAAAGCTCCCCACCCCACCCCCTTCTCTGTCTCTCTCTAAAGCAATTTCATTGTGAATGCAGAAAAATATTGATGGTAGAACCTACTGGACATTTGAGTACATACTGACGTCTCCAGTTTTTGCTCGAGCAGCTTTTGCAACAATAGCAATTGGGAATGGTACGACCATTATGATACTTCCAGCATATTGTGAATTGTGATTATATAAACTGTTTTAAGGTTGTCCGTAGCAATCTATTATGGAATCACACCACCACAGTTCAGCTTCTATATAATACACTGTCTTACTCTTGGCTCAATTCAAATGCTAATATCGAATAAACGAGCTGATTCTGCATCACTGCAGGGAGATACTACACGTTGATTGTTGGAGCAAACAAGAGACGGTGGAGAAAATTCAGGGACAGGCTGAAAGTGGTGGCCGACTCTTTTACAGTGATGGACATCTGAATGCTCTTACGCAGAGTTCTGTAACTAGTTTCTTTGAAATGTGAATTGCTTCAAGGCAGATGATTTTGTGTAATAATATGCTCCTTTGTTCTCTCTGATCATTCTAGCACAGAAAAAATGCTGTGTATATCTTGATGGTATACTTGATGTTACAATGTATATTCAATTTTTATGTTGCCCACATCCAGATGGTGTACTTGATGTTAAATCCTTTTCAATAATGTTTACAGCCTGGAAGAATCGTCATTCATATATAACCTGGTTGGCTTGATTTTATTTTCATCGAGTCTGGCATATATTTATATGAAGTGGGCAAGTTGTCACCTAACCCACAAGTACTTGCATTATAATACTTTTTTTAAAAAGAACTTGGGATGATTGATTTGACGCCATATAATCAGATGAAATTCACTGATAAATTAAAATGAAAAAGAGGACAACGGAACAAAGCTCATGACTGAACCTGGACACAATGGCATTAAATCAAACAAAATAGAGAACAATTCCGAACAAATCATCTGATCTCTTTATGTACAAATAGATTACAAAGAATGCCTCTTTTACACTTGAAGTATCTTGTGGAGGACGAAAGATGTACATCAAGAAACGAGACGAGCATAGGAAGATGCAGAGCAAAATATGGTACAAAACTAAAGCTGGTTAAACTCACTTAAAAACACCCAGAAAAAGCACGAGAAAGAATGCTAATACAATCACCAACATAGAAAGGGAAAAAAATTACTGCTAAGCTCCGTACACTCCCCTAACAAATCAATATACCATGGAGAATCAGGTGCAAATTTTCATTCTCCCCGCCCTCCAAAAGAATTTGTACCTAATCTTGCAAAATATATTCATGCATAAGATAACCAGACCAGCAAATATTACATACCTCATCAAACATGTATCTCAGAAGACCATGTTGAACATTCCAATGGGGGCACTTTTTGTATTTTCCCACCAGGCCAGATAAACCTTATATATCTCAATGCTTGGCTTCTTAATCCACAAAAAATGGCATAGTGGAAATAAACATGCATGTTGTTAGCCATTAGAGAACGTCATAGAGCTAATCTATACGAGCCTATGTTGGCGCATTCCTTTGCCAAAATGAGGTTGCATCAGCCGAACATATAAGCTGTTCTTCGCCATCAAAGTATCGTGGGTCCCTTCCTCCACGATTCTCCCACCATTAAGCACGACTATATTGTCAACATGTCTCATCATAGCTGCTCGATGTGCAATCAGAATAGTGGTTTTGTTCCCCATAACAAGAGTATCCAGAGCCTCTTGTACCACCCTACTCGACTCAGATTCTATAGACGAGCTAGCTTCATCCAACAACAAAATAGGTGCATTTTTCAAAACAACCCGAGCAATAACGATTCTTTGCTTTTGACCAGGAGTCAGATCCACACCCCTCATCCCAACATGAGTGTCATAACCGTGAGGTAAACTGCTAATGAAATGATGAGCATTTGCTATTCTTGCAGCTTCTTTCATCTCTGCTTCACTCGCATTATGCCTTGCGTAAATAATGTTTTCTCTGATGGTTGTCGAGAATATGATGGGCTCCTGTTGAACGAGACCTAAGTGGTTCCGCAGCCATCTCAAGTTGTACGATTTCAAATCTCGACCGTCTAATAATATCTGACCAGCAACTGGGTCGTAGTATCGTTCGATCAAAGATATAATGGTGCTTTTTCCGGACCCTGAAACGCCAACAACTGCTACGGTTTGACCCCCATTGACTCTGAGACTGAAATTGCTGAGTACCAAGACTTCGGGACGAGTTGGATAGGAAAAGTCAACATTTTTTAATTCGATGCTTCCATAAACGTTTGCAGGTTTCAAGGCTGTATTATCATCAGGGTCAATAGTGGGTGTTCGATCAATTATTTCAAAGACGGATATCAAAGACTTCCTTCTTTTAAGAATATATGGGGCCAAACCGAAAGGTTCTACGAGTGCAAATGTTGCAAAAGAGAATACCATGTACTCTGTAAGAGCAGTAGACAAACTCATGTGTCCTTTCTTCACAGAGAGAGCAGTGTACCAAAGGAGGAGAGCATTGCAGGCAAAAAGAAGAAACTGAGAAAAGCCAAATGCAAAACCAATAGCCATTCCTTGGAGAAAGCTTTTCTTGAATATTTTCCCAAGTTGCACTCTGTAGAGCTCCATGACCTTGTTGCCAGCACAAAATGCTACAACTGTGTATATATTTCTTACAGCATCCTCCAAGACCAGTGATGCCTTTCTATGCATCTCCTGGATACCCTTTGAAAATCCAGCAAGCCATAGTTTCTGCAGATTATAGTGGAAATTCAGTTAAATTGCAGGTGAAAATGATGGATGAAGATTATGATCATTACAAATGTTTGTAAAACAGTGTGAAGTCAATTCTTGGTGCATTTAATGAGCTAAGCATTACAGGTCAGACTCCAAGATAATGGTCAAATCCAGTTAAGTTAATGGAACTGATTATAATGCTGGTTACATAATTTTTTGTAAAACAGTATGAAGATAAAGTTTGATACCAACAGATGAACTCATAAGCCAATCTCATGAGTCAAATTTTTTACAGTTAATTGTTTTGCCTCACTTTTTTTTTTTCCCATACTTTTAAGTACTACTACCAGATCGAGTACGGATGGCTCTGGAACATGTATAATTAACTCTACACAAACCCTTAAGCGTGCACGCACACACACACACACACGTATATATATATATATATGAGTAACTCAAGATTGGGGACAACTTGAATCTATTTAGTGTTCCAGAACAAAAACAAACTACAGCTGTGGTGGAAGGTGAACACCCATACTCTCTGCAATTCAGTGAGGAAGTTTCCAACCCATACGGTGATGAAAAATAAGGACTAAACAATTTCTTATGAATTTTGATACAAAAATGATAAACTCAACACATACCTGTGCTATGGCAGAAACCATAAGAATAGGCAGAGTAGCTAAGGCTACAAGTGCCATTCGCCACTCCAGAAGCATCCCTATAAGGACTGCAACTACAACAGCTGCACTATCTTGTATGAATATTGACAGACGATTGCTGAAAGCAGCTCTCACAAAAGTAGCATCGTTAGCCAATCGCATGGACAGGTTATCTGCACTGTTCTCCTCTTCATCAAACCATCCAACTTCATTTCGAAGCATTGCTGTTGGAAGAAGGCCATCAGAAATATCACTGGTTATTTTCCCATTTAACACAACAAAATATCATTAAATAGATCCAGAATTTGAAGACAATCACATACCTGAGAACATCATTCTTCTGACACGCTCTGTCATTTTTTCTCCCATTATACCAAAGTAGAAGTGTTGCAAAAAATTAGCAACCACGGTCACAACTCCCATGCCAGTTATGATTAAGCACCACCTGTCTATTTCATGACGTCTATGATGTCTATGCTCTTCTGTTTTATAATATGCTGTTACGACAAGTGCAATAACATACGCAAGAATCGGGTTAAAAGAGCCAAAGACTGCAGCACCAGTGCTTCCTAAAACAGCATAGAGCCATTCTGCAAGACTGAGTTCTACAAGCCTCCAGAAGGATGGCTCCTTTTGAGATTGGGTCCTCTTTGTTTCTTTCATTGTCATAGGAACATCATCATATTGACTAAGTGGTCGACTAAAGGTTTGAGAATGAGAACGTTCGTTTTTGGGGTCAGATGTCAAAAGTGGGGAAACGGGAGACTCGGGATCAGAAGAGCTTTTTTGTCGCTGTGCAGAATGGACATCGATCTTGGGCAACTCTGGTAGTCTCATCTCAAAACTATCCTGCCTCTGGATTGTTGGCTCCTTATCTGTTGAATCCATGGATACACCATTTTCAATCATTTCTTCAGGGGGTGGGCTAAGAACTTGGGGGGATTCTTGAGAGTTAAAAGTTGTGTCAGACGGCCGAAACATGGGGACAGCAGAAACTCTCTGGAGAGATGGTGACTTTGCCATTCTAGGGGATGATGGGTCTTGGAAGACACGGCTTGCAGAAGAATCTTTTTCAATCTGAAGAGCTGAAGTTTCCTTGTAGGTTCTCATTGGCATCCTGTAAATAGATTACAGACACAATTAGTGATGTTAATATTCAACTAAGCACAAACAGTATCATGAATTAGTTAGATATTCAGCATTACCTTCGTGGGAGTTTTGTAGCTTCTTCACACTTAAGTAGTTCTGCATAAAGCCCATCCAAGTTCATTAATTCTTCATGTGTACCCATTTCAACAAGTTGACCTTCCTCCATTACAGCAATATAATCAGCATTTTTAATAAGACTTAACCGTCTAGCTATTATTATTGTTGATCTGCCCAACATAAGGACATCCAGAGCCTCCTGAACGGATCTTTCGGCTTCAAAATCAAGTCCACCAGTAACTTCATCCAGGAGCAGAATAGATGGATTTGACAGCACAGCTCTGGCAACAGAAAGTTTGATCTTTTGCTCCTCTGTCATCATTAGAGACGCCCTACCAACCTATAATGAAGCAGAATTTTGTTAATAGTCAATCCGATTCCAAGGAAATAATATGGACATGTATGTGAAATACCTGAGTATCATATCCTTTATCCAAAGAGCTGATAAAAGTGTGTGCATGAGCTATTTTAGCAGCTTCTTCAATTTGATCTAAAGAGGCATTTCGTCCATAAGCAATGTTGTCTTTGATGCTCAAACTCAACAAGGCAGGTTCCTGAGTGACTAAACCAATTTGGCTTCTTAGCCACTCCAGCTTTAGATTCTTGATATTTTCACCATCCAAAAGGACTTCTCCTGCAAAAGGGAAATACCATTGGTAAAGATTATGGAATGACAAAGTCTTGAGTGCACTAGGTGCACCATGCAACTCAAGTGCAATTTCAAATGGTATTAGTTATTTTACTAAAAGGTATTTGTTGTTTTCACTGAACAGTATTAGATGTTTTCAGTGAAAAGTATAAGTTGTGCACAGTTGCACTGTGTAACTAGTGTACAAGAGACTTACTCTTAAGGAATACATGAATGCAAAAATGCACAATGAGAGTGAGATTAATATGAGAGTGATACCTAAGGTAGGATCATAAAATCGTTCCATAAGTGGTATGATACTACTTTTTCCAGAGCCGTTTCTGCCAACAAGTGCCACAGCCTTTTTAGCAGGCACAGTGAGGTAAAACCCACTCAAAATTGGAATTTCAGGGCGAGACAGGTAGCTGAAATATACATTTCGAAACTCTATGTTTCCTTGAACAGAAGGAAGAATGAGTCCATCATGATTAACCGTTGAGGATGACCGACTTATCATCTCATACAGTCTGTAGGCAGCAATTCTCCCTTGTTCAAAAGAATAGAAGTTTGTTGCAGCTTGATTCAGACCACTATCAAGCATAATTCAATTCATAAGTAAAGTTGTCAGAAATTAGAGATGAAAAGAATAAGAAGTGATGAAATTTCTTACAGGCCACTTAATATAACAGCAAATAGAGCTGTTATAATCTCTCCACCATGAGCTTTTCCATTTTTAACAAAGGACCTTCCCACCCAAAGTTGCAAGGCACAAGAACAGATTGCAAGTCCATATGTGAAACCAAGCCCAAGCCCTTGAACAAGACTTATCAATATACCATATCTAAGTGTAGCTTGAAGTGAATTTGCATATGAATATTTCGCCAAGGTTTCATTGGTAAACGAATACAAAGTTCTAACATAAGATACTGCCTGCAGAATGAATAGGAAAAGGTTCAATATTAAATTTTATGTTAAATACAAATATATAAGAACTTTGCCCTATAGGAACAAACTAGAAAAGGACTAATCAAAATCAATAAATTATCTCCATCTCCTACATGAAAGCATGCAATGGAGGGTTTTCATCAAGGAAAACCATATGGAATATTTCTTCATGATTCTTAAAACATCACATTAAATTACTTTATTCAAGGAAAAAATGAAGAACGAGAATTGAGTTATGGATAACATAGCTTTTAGTGTTATTAGAACTATGCATAAATACAGTAGATTCAAGCAGGATAGTTAAGCCAGATTAGTCAATGAATCAATAATGACACGTAAACTCTTATAGACGAACTTCTATGAACTAAACTATTTACGTGTCTTAGTTTCTACCCAGAGATGCAACTTGAGCGAAATATAATTGAATTGTTCAGAAAATAATTGAACTGGACATTATAATCTGACCTGTTCTGCAATGCTTGCTGCTTCAGCATAAGCATCTTGGATATTTTCCGCAAGTCTGTGCAAAAAGATGTTTGATATTCCTCCTGCAGCAACAATTAGTGGACCAGTGGCTAAAGTAATAAGAGCAATCTGCCAACAGTTGACAAATCCAATCACAAGACCACTAAAAAAAGTGGCCATATTATGAATATAGTTTCCAACCTGTCACATCAAATGCATACTTATATCAGAAACAAACTTTTTTACTAGTCTAGACAAGTTAAAATAGAGTAAAAACTAAAAACAATGAAATTAATGGGCAAACATACTTTTTCACTGAGAGCAGATTGGATGAGCAATACATCGCTCAGTACTTGGCTTACAATGTCTCCATTGTTCCCATAAGTATCAAAGAAACTCATGTCTTGATTAAGTAGAACTTGAACATATCTTGATCTAATCACAGCAGTCTGACGTTCTCCAGTTAGTATCCAACATGAGACCTCTGTAACAAAAAGATAATTGAAAGGGTCAAAAGAATTGGCTTAAAAAGGATAGCAAAGGGAACAAACAATTATATGAAAATAGCAGATGACACATAGGCATAAATATATACAAGACTTACCAATCCAAGCAGCAACAAAAACTCCCACAGCGATATAAACAATGGTTAATGCGAGCTGCAGGCATTCCAAAAGAATATTAGATTTGAAAAATAAACTCCTTGAGAAATAATTGGTTCCTTCTCATCAATGCCATACTCAAGGTAAAAATTGAAATCATTGATTTCACCCCTCTACATCTTGCTGAAATATACACTTTTTAGGCAGAATAATATATAAAGGTAATCATTAACATTATACATTCTCTTCTATTTTCATGATTTCCTACAAAGTATAAACAAATATTTTGACTCATAACTAAGTCTTCTAACTGATGTTAAATGCAATATCTGTTCCATTCCAATGTTAACAGTACTCTTCTTATGTCATAAGCTCAACAACCTAGACAGTTTTGAGTTTTCCACTGTTGAATATGGTAAAAATAGTTCTCTGTTCATGCAAAGATTACTAAGCAACTTCGCAAAATTGAGCTCCAACCCTCAAGAGGGACCACTATCTTTTACAAGCCAGCTCCAGTAATCTTCTTATGTCATAAGCTCAACAACCTAAGCAATTTTCTAGTGTTGAATAGGGTCAAATTAGTTTTCAATTCATGCAACTTTTACTAGGCAATCCCCTCAAAATTGGGCTTCTATCCTCAATAAGGACCATTATCCTTTGAAACAAACAAGCAAGAAGCACAAACACAAGAATCACACAACTGATAGTTGATACCAAGAGACATATGGTAAGACTCACATCAATTCGGGAGATAGACTCGTACAAAGCCTTATGCACACCAAATATAAATTAAGAAAAATAGAATCCATTAAAGAACTCCGCAACGTGCACCTACTATCAATAAAGTCATCCACTCAATTCCCTGTAAGTGCCATGACTAAAAAGATCAAACAGATAGATACAAATATGCATCAAGAGCAGTAACATCAACAATTCACCCACCAATAATCCTAAATATTCTAAACATGATAATGCCAATATGCCAACACACATAAAACAGAGCACAGGTTTCTGGCTTACTCAGTGAAACAAGAAGCTCTAAACTCCACCATAGAACCCAAATACCCAATCACCACAGCACATATTTTTAATTAAACAGTTACAGGACCAGGGTTTTACACAAGAAAAATACCTCAGTGAACCTATCAAATTGCACATCAGGAGTTTCTTTTTCCAAATTAAGGAGGTGTACAATTTTAGCAAAGTAATGCAAGTAGACAACGAGGGCAGTGCCGTGGGCGGCAGCCGCCAGAGATCCAACGAACATGAGAGCCCAGTCGAGGCGGTCGGCACAAGCAAACAGCCTGGAGAAAGGCACGGCCGCCGGAGGAGGCTCCATCTCCTCATTCTCGGCGTCGATCTCCTCCTCCACCTCCACCAGCTCAGCTTCTCCGGTCCCCATATCCGGGTACGGCAATGGCGACTCCGGCGGCTCCGACACTTCCGACACCGGCGTCAGCGGCTGTATGTGCGGTGGCGACCACCCGAACAATCCCCTTGATATCATCATCCTGCTCAATTGTAAACCTACTACCTACCTCAGCAAAACCTTATCAAACTAATCAATTTTCCCGAAACCCCGAAATCAAAACCCTAGACTAGACCACAGCAGCTCACTCCTTGAATTCCAACTTCCTCTCATCTCACAAAACACAGGCTCAAACAAAGATCAGAGAAGATCCGAGATTTAGCAAGGATAGAGATAACTCCAAATCCTTCCCCTATGACACCAACTGTTCGACGAATTGACCGAGTCAAAGAAGGCGGGCTGAGTTGGTTTTGACTCGGAGAGATTCCGCCTCTTGGTGAATACACATACACGGGCGACAAAAGCGAAGACGTTTTGAAGGAATTCTTCTCCCACAACGTCAAAAAGCGTCAAGATAGCAGTCGTTCGAGCTCCGTAGTGAAGGAAAAGTTTAAAAGAAAAAGTTGGGAAAGTGCAAAAAGCAGTGAAGATCCAGCTGTAGAACTGTACATCGTTCGTATATCCAGGTGAATTAACGGAAAAAAATATCATTCATATTTTCATGGTAATTGTTTAAATGTTTATTTTAGTTGGGTAGATTTCTTTAAATATTTTATTGTTAACAATTTATTTAATTTTTTAATGATGATGCTCGCTGAGTAAATTTGTACTACTATATATAGCTAGTAAAGTTTAGTCTCCCATTTAGGTGTTTAATTTGATGCTAACATGATACTTTTATCTGGCAATTGATGTTTACAAATTTATAAGAAGTTGTTTTCCTAATATATGAGATGTCAGGTTTTCTTGTCATAAATTATTGAGTAAATTAATTAATAACATAATACTATGAATCTTGCAGAATATTAGTATAAAAAATTCATTAACCTTTCGTTCCCAAACCAGCTAATCATTTACTAAATTGAGATTTTATATGATAAATAAGTTAATCAGTTATTCGCCTAAAATAAAATTGTAAACTTTTAAACATGTTAATAATAGTAATTAATAACGTTCAAAATAATGGGCCAATATTACGGCCTTTATTCGTGCAGCGAATTCGCTATATTATTTAGCTAATGATTTGGGCCTTTTCTTTATGGGCCAATATATTTTTGTCAAAAAGTTTTATTGCAGTCTTAGAAACATAACCATTAGCTATTTCGGTCAAATATATTTTTGCATTTTTTTTATTTTTTATACTCCCTCCGTTCTTATACTCATTTATACAATTTTTATTTCGATCTATTTCAAATTCATTTGTACATTTTTTTAAATAGAAATATTCATTTTAACTTAAACATATGATGAATCCATGAACGAAATATAAAACTTCATTGATGAATCAAGATTACAAAATGGAATGAAAATGTTCTAGGGATAACTACCTAACAGAAAGGGATTGGAAAAGTGAATGATAGAGATTTAGTCCTCTCTATTTATTCAATGCGGTGTGGATGGAAGGTGTAAACTTAACTAATACCTTTGCAGGTACTAACTAATACTGTAAGTCAAAACTTACTTAACTTGGGTTTGACTCCCTTTATACCCCCTCAATTTGGGAGTGTATATTAATAAGTCCCAATTTGGACTTTTGATCCTGAAAAGCACTTGGTCCCAGTGGCTTGGTAAGGATGTCACTTAAGTTCTTTGTTGTTGGAATTTGAACTACTTTGATGACTCCTTCTTGAATCTTCTCTCTGGTAAAGTGGTAATCAATCTGTATATGCTTTGTTCTTTCATGTAGCACAGGGTTGTGGGCTATTGAAAATGTTGAACTGCTATCTGTGTATAGCACTGTTGGTTGAGGATGAGGTATCTTTAGATCTTGCAGAACATATAAGATCCAATGTTGATGTCATTGCTTTGTATTCAACCTCTGCTGAAGATCTACTGATTGTTGGTTGTTTCTTAGACTTCCATGAGACCAAAGATTCTCCAATGTAGACTGCATATCCTGTGATACTCCTTCTGGTGATTTCACATCTTCCCCAGTCTGAATCAGTGAATGCTTGCAATTGGAAGGTGATCTTGTTTGAGTAGAAAATTCCTTGGCCAGGGTTTGTCTTCAAATATCTGAGCAACCTGTGTGCTGCACTTAGATGAGCATCAGTGGGTTGACTCATAAATTGTGTAAGAGTCTGTATAGAATAGGACAAGTCAGGTCTAGTAATGGATAGATATAAAAGCTTACCAACAATCCTTCTATAAGTAGAAGGATCCTGTAACAATGGTGATTTTTCAGAAATAAAGGATTGTTTTGAATCCATTGGAGTAGAACAAGGCCTACTTCCCAAATATCCACATTCATCTAAAAGATCTAATGCATACTTTCTTTGACACAAATGCATACCATGTTCATTTCTAGCTATTTCAATACCAAGTATATACTTCAATATGCCAAGATCTTTAATGGTAAACTTGTTATCAAGAAAATGTTTGACTCTATTAATCTCATCAATGTTGTCACCAGTTAATATAATATCATCAACATATACCAGTAAAACAGTAAAGTGATCATCAGAATATTTGGTAAATACGGAGCTATCAGCAAGAGATTGAATATGTAACCAAATTCAATGAGAGAAACAGACAACTTATGAAACCATTGTCTTGAAGCTTGTTTGAGTCCATATAAGCTTTTGATTAACCTGCATACCCTGTTGTCAGTGTGTTCAAGATAACTAGGGAGAGGGGTCATGTATACTTCCTCAACTAGATATCCATGCAAAAAGGCATTATTTACATCTACTGATGAATGTGCCAACCTTTAGAAATAGCAATAGCAAGTAAGATTCTTACTGTAGTGATTTTGGCTACAGGTGAAAAGGTATCAAAATAGTCTATTCCCCCTTCTTGAGTATACCCTTTAGCAACTAATCTTACTTTATATCTTTCTATAGAGCCATCAGCTTTATATTTAACTTTATAAACTCATTTACAACCTATGCAATGTTTTCCAATTGGGAGAGAAACTAAAGACCAAGTATTAGTTCTTTCCAAAGCCTGAATTTCTAAATTCATTGCATTTTGCCAGTTTGAATCTGTACTTGCTTGCTTATAGGTTCTTGGTTCAGTAATTTGAGAAATGGCAGCAACAAAATGAGTATGAGCAGAAGATAATTTTTGAACAGAAAGATAATCAGAAATGGGATACAACTTTCCTTTAGTGTTTACCATATTTGCACTGTGAGAAATTGAACCTGGTAAAGAGGTCTTATATACTTGAAGGTAAGCAAGAGGGTCTGTCCCTTGTTGATCTTCTGGGTTCCATCTCAATTACCTGAGCAGTTGATTCAATAGGCAAACTATTTGTAGGGTGACTAATAACACTTTCAGAAACTTCTTCATTCAACTCATTACGATTATCAATAGAAGTGTTATCATGAATATTTTGAGAAACATGTTTAGAACCAGTAATAGAAATATCAGGAATATTGCCAGAATCAGTATCAGATATGTTATGAACAGTATTAACATGTTGAATCTCATCATCATGCAGCATAGAAGTATCTGAAAACAAATTTTTAGCAAAAAGCTTATCCAAAAACATATCAGTACCTTTCTTGTCTGAATAGGGAAAAATGGATTCATAAAATTTTACATTTCTAGAAATAATAATTTTCCCAGTGGATATCTCAAGCAATTTATAGCCTTTTGTACCAAAAGGGTAGCCAATCATAACACATTTTGTAGCTCTAGGATGAAATTTATGCCTATGAGCAGTTAATGTGCTAACAAAACATAAACAACCAAAAGCCTTCATATGCTCATAGTCAGGAGGATTATCAAACAATAATTCAAAAGGACACCTTTTGTTGAGAATTAGAGTAGGAATCTTGTTAATGATATGTGCAGCAGTTAATATGCATTCATTCCAAAATTTAAGAGGCAAGCAAGATTGAAATAACAAAGCTCTAGCAACTTGGAGTAAATGTTGATGTTTCCTTTCAACCCTTGCATTTTGTTGAGGTGTTTCCACACAAGAGGTCTGATGTATTATCCCATTTTTATTATAAAAATCATGTAGAAAGAACTCAGTTCCATTATCACTCCTAATAACCTTTATTTTCTTATTAAACTGAGTAGAAACTATGTTATAAAATCTTGTTAAAGAGACACTAACACCAGACTTTGCTTTTAAAAGATAAACCCAAGTACATCTGCTGTAGTCATCAACTATAGTTAGAAAGTACTTATGACCAGTATAGGAAGTGGTGGAAAAGGGGCCCCAAACATCACAATGAATCAAATTGAAATGAGCATCAGAACAAGAAACACTATTATTGAAGGGTAACCTTTTCTGTTTAGCCAAATGACATATATCACAAGGAACATCATTCCGATCTTTCACATTTATATGCTTGATATGAGACAAACATTTCATAGAAGCAGGCCCTAATCTAGAATGCCAAAGGCTAAAACTAGAAATATTTCTATCAGAGACAATATTCAAACAAACAGTAGGAAATCTCAAATGATACAAGCCACCTACTTACTCAGCATTACCAATCACAGTCTGTGTTAACCTGTCCTGTAACACAATGAGTAGACAAGAAAACAACAATACATGAAGAGTGTTTTGTAAGATGAGAAACAAATAGTAAATTGAAATGAAAACCAGGAACATAAAATACATCATGCAAAACCAGTTTGTCACTTAAAACTATATCACCCTTCAAAGTTGCAACAACCATTTTATTGTTAGGTAAATTTATTTTAACACAAATAGGCTGAGAAGTAGCAGTAAACAATGATGCATCACTGATCATATGATCTGTTGCACCAGTATCCAATATCCAATTAGTTGTTCTAGTAGTCTTAATACAAGTATTAAAACAAAACCTCGTACCTGACTGCTCACCAGTAGATGTGAATGTAGCAGCTGCAGAGTGCTTTGATTCATCCCTTTTTTGCATCTTTGTGAATGCTAAAAAATGTTCAAACATTTCTTGATTGAACAATGGGTTAGAATTAACAGCATTATCAGTAATTTCTTCTTGTGAAGATTTAGTTACCAAAACATTGGCAGAAGTATAACCCTTATCAGCAGGCTTAGAACCCCTTGGGCCTTTCCACCCTGGTGGATAACCAATCAGTTGGAAGCATCTTTCAATTGTATGATCAGGACCACGACAATGGCTCCACCTCAACCCTTTCTTTCTATCCTTTTGATTATTCCCATAGTTCGTATTTCTAACCAACATTGCCATAGAGTCAACACTATCAACTGATGTATGCAAGTTCCTATGTGACTCTTCTTGCAAAAGAAGAGAATACACCTTGACAAGAGGGGGAAAAGGGGATGCCAAAAACAATTGGCTACGAATAGCAGTAAATGAATCATACAACCCAGCAAGAAACTTCATAACAACATCTTGGTCTTGGATTTTAATAACAGATTTAAGTATCTCACAAGTACAGGAATCCATAGCCCCACAGGCACAACGTAAAACCGGCCTAAAACTAAGATATTCATCCCAAAGTACTTTAAACTGATTGTAATACAAAACAAGAGACTGAGTACCTTTGGAGATGGTGTTCAGAGACCTCTCAAGCTGGAAAACCCGAGAGAGATCAGATTTTGCATAGCGAACATGTAGTTCATCCCACACATCCTTTGCAACAGTGAAATATTCCAATGTCTTCTTGATGTCTGACTCGATGGAATTCAATATCCATGTCAATACCAGGTCATTAGCCCTTACCCTGGCAAAGTAAATCGCTCGTTCGTCTGCCTCAACCGGCCGTTGAACCGTCCCGTCAATTAGTGGCACCTTGTTTTTAACGCTCAAAGCTCTCTTCACAGAATGGCTCCAGGAGGTGAAATTGGATCCATTTAACAGCTCAAGAACAATGAAAACCGCCGTATTATCATTATGATGTAAGTATAAAGACGATTACGGATTTAGCGCCGGATTCAAAGACGTCGGATCGATAACAGTAGGATTTTGATGCGCCATCAAAATCAAAAAGTGAAATTGGGCACACTCAATTAAGAATTTGCAGAAATAATGACAAACACGCAGAAGTTGATCAAGGATAGACCTTAATTGAATGAAATCGCGAAAAAGAACGCAAAATAATCGAATCATTCATTTACAATATGTCACCTAATTATACCCTCAACATTTTATTGTTTTTAATAAATATTATTTTACTCTTCAATAAAGTTGATTTTTCAATACTGCTCTGAACACTTCATCACCTCAAATATTAATAAATAGTTTTACCTTAAAATCCGAGCATACAGTAATCATACAAATGAGTTTGGAATGGAGGGAACGTTTTTTATAAACAATACACGTACAGTACTTTCATTTAGGCATGAATATTTATTATTGTGAAGCTGAAACCTGTATTAGCAATTTTGAACATTCAAATTAACAAGATGAAATTGATAACAAAGAAGCAATGTATAAATATAACTAAATCTAATCACAAAAAACTTGGCAGAAAATCTAAAATGATTTATGCAGCTAATTGAATATCATCAAACCATTAAAAATTGATGCGAATCCATTAATTAGGACACAGAAAAACATTCTATTGAATCACACAATCTGTCTGGAGTTTTGAGACCTTTTACAGTGTGCAATCGCCGCCTGAATCGGACTATCAATCTCCGAGCTCATAACAACACTTCTGTTGCAATTCAAACTCACACCCTTGGAAGACGACGGCGTTTTAGCCTTGCTCAGCCTCTTAATCGCCCCCGAAAACGACCTCCTATGCCCGCCCCCTGCCCCACGACATTTGATCTGGCCAAACGGCACCGGCGAAACATTCTTCACAGCCCCGCCGCTCGCCGCCGCGGCAGACCGTTCATCGGAGCAACCGGAAGTCTTACCAAACAGAGACTTGATATAAGAAGTCCATCTCATCTTCCCCGGTTGCTTGATCACGTTCATCTTTTTCGGCCAATTAGAAGACAATTTCTTGTCTTTATAATCCAAACCCGAGTAGTACTCTTCCAAGTACCGGGTCGGGTCAAGCTCCATGCTGACGTGGCACGACTCGGAGGGCGAGATGTTGCACGACTCGAAAGGAGTGTTGGAAGAAGGGGTGAAGAGAGGGGTGCTAAAAGGTAATTCCACGTCTAGCTCGTTTTGGACGTCGAAAATTGGGGATTTTTGGAGGATTTTGTGGACCATTTGGAGGGGGAGGAGTTTGCCCATGTAGAAAAGCTCGTCCGCGGGGGAAGTTGTGGTGTGGACGTCGCGGTCGGAGGAGCTGGAAAAGCTCTGGAATTCGAATTCTTTGTTGGTGGATTGGGAGAAGATGCTGCTGCTGCTGTCCAAACACGAGTGCGGGTCGACTTCCATGTTGATGTAGTCTTCTGATGAAGATGGGGATAGTTTTGTTGGTGCAGATTTTGTTTGTTTAGTTTGTTGGTTTGTCTCTAGTATATATATATATATAAAGGATGGGATGGGAGTTGAGTTTTTGGAAGAAATGGAGGGGGTGTGTTTTGTTTTGTTTAAAATACTAGCACAAGGAAAAGTTCTTTTTATTTGAAATGGTGCGAAAATAGATTCTCTATTATAAAGTGTGTCTAGTCGTAGGGCATTTTTTGTAGAGTTTTAAATCAAACTTTAGATTTGTGTTAACCCAGTTCATAGATTTTAGATGATCACGTGAAAATAGATGATGTATATATAAACTTTTGTAACACTTATTTTATAAATAGGTTAAAAATGGGTTGAAGTTTAAGTGAATCGAGTTCACCGAGGTGTTACTTGTCAAAACTTTTTTTCATTCAATTTATCATTGTTGTGTATATGAAATATTATTATTTAAAAATTAAATATTTTTTAAACAGTGACATTTAAAAAAGTATACATGAACCTGGATTCACCGAGAAAATACTTATAATTAAGAATATATATATATATATATATAATACTTGAACTAAAGTTGACCATAATGTAAAATAAAGCAATTGCTTGTATATTAATGGAGTGGAGTCTGTCTAGGATGAACTGGGCTAAAGCCCACTGCTGTCTGGACATGCCCATTGTATAAGTCATAAGTCATGACCAAAATATGATAAAAATAATCAAGAGGAATTACGAGATATTCCTGTTTAAAAACAAGTATTTATAAAATAATTAATATTATATACACCATCCGTCTCAAACTTATTTTCCTATTTACTGTGTGCTCGAGTTTTAAGAAAAAGTGATAAAGTGTTGGGGTAGAAAAAATTATTTATTAGTATTTTATATGATAAAGTGATAAAGTGATGGGTAGTTGGGGTTAAAAAGAGTTATTTATTAGTATTTTATGTGATAAAGTAGAATTTTCAATTTAAGGAAATAGAAAAAAAAAAATGAGACGCCCAAAACGGAATACAGAAAAACAAGTTTGGGACGGAGGGAGTACATAACAGTGACATTTTATATAATTACAATAACACTCTAAAAAGAGAATATATAAGAACTTGGATTCATAGAAAATCTATATATGATATCATTATTGATGAATAAAACACACGATGGAGCAGCTTCTTGAAATTTAACCTGGAAAGTAACTTAATTGGCAGCAATAAACCAGAATTTAAGGAAAGCAAAAAATCAACTTCATATCATTCCAAGCAGAACAGTGTTTAAGGAAAAAAAGATTACAAATAATAGAATAACTGATACTCCCTCCGTCTCAAAGAAACGTGCACATTTACTGTTTTCACGTGTTTTTGCGAGCGAGTTTTTTATTAGTATTTGAAATGATAAAATAATTTTGTTTTTACACGCAATTTAGATGAGATTAGTATTTATAATACCCTCTTTAAAATTTAATTTTTTAAAGACTCATGCAAAAAAACTCGATAATAGGTAGATCGGAGGTAGTATATCAAAAGCATGGAATTTTTTTTTTTAAAATTTCTTAATTTAGTTCAACTAAAAGGTACAAGGAAAAAAAACAACTTTAAAAAAAAAAAAAAAACTCGATAATAATAAATTTCGATTAGTTCGTGTGACGCGTTTTTGCTACAGGGACGAGGATCGAGACGGAGGTAGTGGGAGTTTTATCCCTAATGTGGGGATAAAGCATGGAATTTTTTTATTAGTTTATATGTTGTTGTTCTTAATTTAGTTCAACTAAAGGTAGAAGGAAGAAAAAAAACTACTTTTATTGGAACAACGAGCGGTTATTAGAAAAGAAAACATAATGAAATGAGTGTTTTATCTTTTGCTTAGTTGGTCGACAAATTTGCATAACCTCACCTGGTTTTCTGCACCATAACAATTATTTAATACTCTCACTTCACTTTTACACAGTTAATTAATCTCATTATTTATATAATTAAGGTAAGTTATGTGTGTGATCATCTTCCAACTAGTTTGTACGATAAAGTTTAAAAATAACTTAACAATGAAAATGTATCATTTTTTTTTAAAATGTCAATTTTCAAAATAATATAAAAATATATGTTATGAGGAAAATATAAGTGACGACAAAATATTAATTATCTACCTCTTAGAACTAGTCATTTTATCTTCAAGTGAAAATATGAAAATATACATCTCTCAAAGTTTCTATGCACCATGTGTATAATGCAGTGCGCCTTGTACACAATAGATCTACCTTAACTAAGAAAAAAATTACAATGTGGGTCAAATAAATTCACTACATTATTAACATAGTGTGCAAATCACATTAATCAAATTATAAAGTTTGTGTAATAATTAGATCAACATCCAATAAAACGTAGATAGGAATTTCTTTTCTTTTTTATTTTATTTTATCGTTGTGCCCCATCTTTTTTCTAGTTCAAGCACCTCTTCAGAAGCTCAACAATCATTTTAAAAAGTGATATAAATCTCCAAGTAAACTTAAAGTTTCCAAGAACTTGACACATAGGGCCAAAGTAAATATATGTGTTATTAGATTAATATAATAATTACATAATAAAATAATTATGCTTTGGATTGTGAGAACCCAATTTCAAGCTTTACCTACTTCTTTTACTGGATTCCTGGACTAATTTGTTTACCTTTTTCTTCACAATTATTTTCCTGTCTTTTGCTATGTAAACTTAAATAAATGTTGAATTCGTGTGGCATCTTTATCAAGATTGCTTTCTTAAATTAACTTTTTAAGCATTAGCATAAAGAGCTCCATTCATGTGTTAATAAAGAAAACAATACTGTTGACTTGTTATTAATTAAAACTGCTAAAACACACACACAAACATACACTATCCGACATTTCTTGGTGGAGGGATATGTCTCAAAGCTCGAGACTTTTTGGTCCTATCATCATATTTTAATTAATTGAATATATATTCCTTGTAATATCTTTTTATTTATTCTATGAGCTTATCATTACTGTTTTTTAAAATGAAATGGGTTTTCTAATTCAATTATTATATATTGTTTGTCCTAGATTGAACCTTAAAAATTCTTTTGTTAGAAAGTTAATTAAGATGATTAAGAAGATAGGTGATTGAATTGTTGATTCATAAATAAGTTCAAATTAACATTCATGTATACAGTATCTATTTTTAATTTTTTATGAGCCAAAACAATTCTCTATTCGAAAATTAGATTCATGTGAACACAATCAATTGCCGGTTGAACCAATGATTCGAACTTAATCAATCATTTAATTTTCTTATTCCTTTGCTCTTAAATATTTAATTATATATGTTATTTTTTTAACAACCAAAGAGAATTGATATTATTGGGTAAGAAATGGGGTACAGGGGTACCCTCGTCCTTACAATAAGAATATCGAAAAGTACGAAGTCTCACGACTCAATCGAAACTACAAATGTAACAAATACGACTTCGTTTATTTAAAATAGATTCAATTATATTTAAAGTCAGTTTCTTACGCAAATTCAAAAATTGAAAATATATTGTTTTCGGGATTTAATTATATATTTAATATATGTATGTTTACTAACTTTCAGATACCTCAAAGTTAATTGGGCAAGTGTACTACAAATCAGGGTTCACGGGTGAACTTTCTTATATGAGTATCATTGTTATATATACACATTATCAATGTTATGCATAGTGTTACTTTCACTATTTGTCAAGTAATTTTTAATCAGTGACACTTCGTTCACATAACAGGTAGTGCACATACATAATACTAATAATATTTTATACGCATAACAATGATATTTGAAAAATAAAAAAGTCATGTAGATTCGGATTCACATAATTAACTTTTTGCTAAGTAATGATCTTCTAAGAAAATATTGAAACTTATTTTATTTTTAAGAGATAAAAGACAATAATTAACCCACAACTATTTCTAGTTGGCATCATATCTATATCTCTCGTTGCAATCCCTCACAACTCGTTTTCAAATATAATTAGTGTTTGATAAAAACCCAATATCTATTCCAACTATAGAAAAAGAACCTACACCACAACCCTATAGGCTATAGACCCACCACCCCCACCCCCACAAATTCTGGATTATTACACCCTTTGTGCTTATATAGATAACATAGTTACATGTAGACCCTTCAATTTGCGACTTTAGTTCTATTATTGCCTGCAATTGCCACAGCAATATATAGTGGAGAAACGCGACTTCACAGAAGCGAAGAATCGCCATTTCAGTCGCTACTTTACAGATTTTTAAGTCCACCAATATTTGCATCCCATTTGGAAAATTTTGTGGCCACACCATAATAACTATGCCCTTACAAAGACAAACATAATTATAACTTCTATAACTGATTTTTTTTTCAACCAATTAATATCTTAGAAGTTAAACATGTCCTACATGCAACTATGCAGACTTAGGCACTGTTTGTTTACGGTTGCGTTGAAATCCTGTAAAGGAAATTTTGAAGTGTTTGGTATAAAGTAAAAAATGTATTTGTATTTTGTATATCTTTGATTGGAGTGAATTTTATAGGATTTGATAACTATGATTTTGAAAAAGTAGATGATAGAAATAATATTATGTTATAAAAAGTAATGTATAAATAATTGGATGATTGTTTAATGATTGATTTGTTTGTATATTGCTATATTATATAATGATAATAAAGTAAAAAATGAGGAGAGAGTATTGAGTTGGATATATAATAATAATTGGAAAGTGTGTGATAGATGATTGATAGTGTATTGAAAATTGTGTTTGAAAAAGATAAAATAAGTATATTATAGAGTAGTATTTTGGAGGATTTAAAATTCTATACCGAAATCCTGATAAACAAACGGAGATTTGGGATTTGAAATTCTAAAAGCTCACTTTCAAAGTCATAAACAAAACAAGCCCTTATAGTCACTCAAATGTGTATAAGCATGTTGATATGCAATTATTTTAGACAAAAACTCATATGAGATGAGGTCTCATACATGAGATTAGTACAACTTAATATAAATCAACATCCACTCTTTTCAAAGTGTTAAAACTCATCTCACCGTGAAACCGTTTCACACAAGTGTGTGCCATTATTTTAATATTGATGCAATTATTGAGAGAGATGAATAAATACTAGAGAAGAATGATTGGGGAGAAGTTCAGAAATTGAAATTTGTAATTAAAAAAAGTTCTTGTATGGAATATTGAGACACAAGGTATTGTATGTTATCTCGTTTTTTTTTAATTGTATATTTATTTTGTAACGATAAAATTAATAAATCTATTTAATTTTCTCAAACAACTGAGCAGAAAGATATATTGGGCTCCCGAAATGGGCTGTCTTTATAATATTGCATGATGGGCCTTATTAAATTATTATTTATCATATAAAAGATCATGTAAATTGACTTATTATTACATGATGGGCCTTATTATTAAATTGGGCCTTGTTGGGCAAACCTATGATGTTAGCTGAAAATACATGCCTTATGAGCTTTACTTGAATGTGTTGGACCTTGATAAAAAGTACAATCATTAAAACCGAAGTCAATGAATGAGTCGTGTCTGTCTTTGAATCTGAATAAGCTATAAAATTGAAAAGGCTAAGCTACATATATATCAGTGAAATTCATCTAAAATTTATGAGTAATATGTTAAAATCAATTTTACAACATTTTCAATAAAAAGCAAAAGTTGTACCTATCTACTCCCTCCGTCCCAATTATATAGATTTATTTTCATTGTATGGATGTTCCAAATATATAGGTTTATTTCTACATAAAGTAACTTTTTTTAATTAATTTACTAATATAATCTTATGCATTAATTATGTTGAAAATTATAACAATCATTAAATATAGTATAATAGAAATTTGACTTGTTTAATTTACTTTTTCAATACAATTTCTTAATCTGTGTGAAAAATCAAACAAATATATATATTTGGGACGAAGGGAATAGTGTATATCTTATTCCCTCATTGAACATTACTCTAAAACTCAATTCGTTAATTATAAATTATAATAAACACGTCATATAATTTTATATGGAGTGGAGCTGTCTGACAACAAATAGTAAAAAGAAAAAAAGGGGGGTTAAAATATATATTAATGGTTTTAAATTGGGTAATTACTTTCAAACCTACCAGTAGTCTAATACATATGTACAAATTAAATGAACTTTATTGTTGTATTTATGATGGGCATTTTATTGACTGTAGCCCATGCATAGCGTTGGATTGTAAATTGACTTTTTTAATGAAAGAATGCACCGGTCCGGAATTAATACTTCTTCCAATTCCAAACCTACTATTGCCGTCCAAACCTACGAATTGAATTTTGCAAAAATAATAATACAAATTCGTTTTGAAACAGTAATAAATTGTGATTGGGTAATCTTGACGAGGGACCATCTCTGATACATTTGGTGTTTACATATTTTTATCGTAATTTATTTATTTTCTAGAAAATCAAAAGTATATATTGATCAATTCAAAATAAAAAGTACTTAAAAACTATATCGAGAAGGTTATTCAAAGTAATGAATGTTCAACTCAATAATTATGATTAAGAAAAGAACTAGCAACTCTAGCTAGATAATGAGCCTACATATTGACATTTTTACGAATATAACACACAGATATCTTACATTTTACATGTTATATTATTATAATTTCACACTGTCTCCTCGTATCTTTAGTTTTTGAAACACCTCTTTAATTTAATTAGAATAGTATGGATTTCACCAAAGGCTTAAAGCACAATATGTATCTTTAATTTAATTAGAATATATAGTATGGATTTCACCAAATCACAACATGTATCATGCATGACCCATTGTCATACAAAATGATAATATGGTTATTTGATACTGCATATATAGTGTGAATATATTTTATTAACAGCGTACCCACATGTACTAATTGGAGAAAATATAAAATTAAACAAATTACGTACTTAAACCTTCACCATATGGAGCATCTTGTTTAGGAGACTTAGCACTTAAGTTTAAGTTGCAGGCAACAATTAATTAAGGGACCTTTTGATAAATTGTGGTAGTAAAGGTTTTAATGGTTTGATTAATGGAGGCCAAATTCATGTGGGCGAAGTTGCACGTGATTTACTTTCTTGCATTGTTTTTTTTTGAAGAAACTTTCTTGCATTGTTAATTAGGGAAGGATTGATTGCAAATTAATTATTATTAATTTAATTAAAAAAATCAATTATGCAAGTAATTAATTTGTGTCATTTTATCAAAATTCAAATTGACAGTTTTTTCGTATTAATACCTTTATACTCTTATTTATTTATATAAATCACAATAAATATTTATATCATTTACAAAAAGATTGTTACTCCCTCCTTCCAACAATAAAATTTGCTTTTTTTTTATTAATATCCACAAAGATAAATTTGTTACTATATTTAAAATATTATTAAACATTCATTTCATTTTTTGTCCGTATTAATTAATGTATCTTGTTACTAGCAATCATTTTAGAAAATTAATAGATATAAGAGCAAAATGATTTTTTTTAATGCTATAACTATAATAAATTTAACTCCTTAATTATTTGTGTGACAAAACTTGTAAGTCTATCATTTCAAACTCTACAAAACATATCACAAAATTAATAATTAACAAAAGTTGCGAGAGATAGACTCGGAGAAAATGATTCTCAATTTTTTTTTTGGGTAATTGAAATCAGACCCATAGTCTTGCTAATTAGTAACTAATTTTAATTCGCATGAGCAATATTAATTACACATTTTGTAATGTACGTGAGAATATATACATATATACTATGTAAAGTCAAACATATGGTTTTTTAAATTAATGAATTTAAACTCATCTTATATATATGAGTGAGTCGGTCTCCAATAGTTGAAGTCCATTATCTGATTCTGGTGTGTCATTAAAAGGGTAGGCCACCGTCGCTTTTCTTAAAACGGAATTCCAATGCTAAATTTGCTCTATATATATATTTTTTTTAACGGTAAATCAACTTTTTATTAGAGAAAAACACTAACTAGCAGATTTGGAGTATAAGATATAATCCAGGCTGTTGTGCCTTTGATACAGTATTAGAAATTTATATCATTAACATGCCACAATGAATTAGCATGTTATCCCTCCATGTTCTATTAAAGAAAGATTACACACAGATTCTAGGATTATGTGTCCAAGAACTAAATGAAATAGATTGCACCTTTTCCAAGTTTGTCGATTAAACCCTCATTTCATCATCTTCACCTAATTCCAAACTTCTCTCATTTCCTTTCCTCTATTCCAAACGTCGCCGTTTACGTAACCCATATATGTACGTACGGTAAAACCATGTCCAGAATAGTAGCAGATAATTCTTCACCGGCGCACGATAGCAATCCATTCTACGACAGATCAATGGACCTCTCACGCGCCGCTGCCTCTATCGCCGATTCCACGTCGACGCTCGGCCAGCTTCTACAGTACGTCGGCGACGGGCGGAAGGAAGCCACCGGCGACGAGACTCCGGTGCACCACCAAATTGTCAATGTAACTGACGTCAGCATCAACGGAACGATCCCCTTCGTTCTGTCCTTCACCAATCTCACATACAGCGTCAAAATCCGCCGGAAACTCAACCTCTTCAACCGCAACGCCGCAGCTGACCCGGTCACCGGAGAACCGCTTTTGTCGGGGAGCAAAACGATCCTCGACGACATTTCCGGCGCGGCGCGTGACGGCGAGATCATGGCCGTTATGGGCGCGTCGGGATCCGGAAAATCGACCTTAATCGACGCGCTCGCGAATCGAATCGCGAGAGGAAGCATGAAGGGGGAAATCAAACTCAACGGCGAGGAATTGAATTCGAAGCTGCTCAAAGTCATTTCAGCTTACGTAATGCAGGACGATCTTTTGTTCCCAATGTTAACCGTAACTGAAACCCTAATGTTCGCGGCGGAGTTCCGGCTGCCGAGAACGCTCTCGAAATCGAAAAAGAAACACCGCGTGCAGGCGTTGATCGACCAGCTCGGCCTTCGAAACGCCGCCAACACGGTGATCGGAGACGAAGGCCACCGCGGCGTCTCCGGCGGGGAACGGCGGCGCGTGTCGATCGGGACGGACATAATTCACGATCCGATTTTACTGTTCCTCGATGAACCGACATCCGGCCTCGATTCCACTAGCGCATTTATGGTGGTTAAAGTTTTGCAGAGAATTGCGCAGAGTGGCAGTGTGGTAATTATGTCGATACACCAGCCTAGTTCCAGAATTTTGGGGTTAATAGACCGAATGATATTCTTGTCACGTGGGAAGATCATCTTCAATGGCGCACCATCAAATCTCCCCGTTTTTTTCTCAGATTTCGGTCAATCGATTCCCGAAAACGAGAATCGAACGGAATTCGCCCTCGATTTGATCCGTCAGCTTGAAATCTCTCCAGGCGGAACCAAAAGCCTAGTCGAATTCAACAAATCATGGCAAACTTTAAAAAGGGGAAATTCAATTTCAGGTAACTGTACTAATTTATCACTCAAAGAAGCCATAAGCTCAAGCATTTCACGAGGAAAGCTAGTCTCCGGCGCCACCGGTCCTACATCAATGGTACCAACATTCGCCAATCCACTATGGACAGAAATCTCAGTCCTATCCAAACGATCCTTCCTCAACTCCCGCCGCATGCCGGAGCTCTTCGGCGTCCGTCTCTCCGCCGTGATGGTCACCGGATTCATCCTCGCCACCATTTTCTGGAAACTCGACAACTCCCCGAAAGGAATCCAGGAGCGCCTCGGGTTCTTCGCGTTCGCAATGTCAACAATGTACTACACCTGCGCAGACGCATTGCCTGTGTTTTTACAGGAAAGGTACTGAATCTAAAAGTTCAAACTTATAAAAAATTATGAAATTGATTCATTTATATTATTTCTCTAACAACAGGTACATTTTCATGAGAGAAACCGCCTACAACGCCTACAGGAGATCCTCCTACGTTTTATCCCATTCAATAGTATCACTCCCGCCGCTACTGTTCCTCTCAAT
This sequence comes from Stenogyne calaminthoides, assembly GCA_037126765.1. Lineage (NCBI taxonomy): Eukaryota > Viridiplantae > Streptophyta > Magnoliopsida > Lamiales > Lamiaceae > Stenogyne > Stenogyne calaminthoides. The sequence goes on from JBBCBC010000042.1 coordinate 2,813,543, forward strand.
GGCGTTCGCCGTAGCCACGTTCTGGTCCGTAGGCCTGGACGGCAGCTTCCTCTTTTACTTCCTCATCATATTCGCATCATTCTGGGCGGGATCGTCCTTCGTGACGTTCCTATCGGGCGTCGTGCGGCAGGTGATGATCGGTTACGTCATCGTCGTCGCTCTCCTCGCCTATTTCCTTCTCTTTAGCGGCTTCTTCATCAACAGAGATCGGATCCCGCCGTACTGGATCTGGTTCCACTACATCTCGCTCGTCAAGTACCCGTACGAGGCGGTTATGCAGAACGAGTTCGGAGATCCGGCCAAGTGCTTCGTCCGCGGGATCCAGATCTTCGACGGCACGCCGCTCGCGGCGGTGCCGGAGGCATTGAAGGAGAAGCTTCTGGAAAGCATGAGCGGCACGCTCGGGTTCACGATTGGGAGCGACACGTGCGTGACAACGGGACCGGATATTTTGAAGCAGCAAGGGGTGAATGATTTGAGCAAGTGGAATTGTCTATGGGTGACTGTTGCGTGGGGATTCTGTTTCAGGATTCTGTTTTATCTTTCGCTGTTAATCGGAAGCAAAAACAAGAGAAGCTGATTGAAGAAGGCGGTGATGAATCTGGAGATTTGGCGGGAAATGAGGCCATGTTTTGAATTTGTTTATTAAAAATATATTTAAATTTTGAATGCGAAGAAGTGGTTACATTTAATTTCGTTACTGTCCTTGTGGTTTTTAATTTATGGGAGTAAATGTGGTCACATGTATAATAATAATGATATAGGTATGTAATATTGAATGGAAAAATAATTGCATAAGAAGGGTGAAACCAATGTTTTCATAACCGAACCGGTGATCGAGCAGAGATGAGACCACCGGTCGTGGTTCAACTTGGTCGGACAGGTTCACCCGGTTCAACCGTTTTCTATGTTTAGTTAAAAAAACAAAATAAGTATACACCTACAAAAATTTAAATATATATTTTATAACTTTTCATATCATATTTTATAAATTTTGTCCCACCTCATACATTTATCTCACATCGAAAGTGTTGGAGAAAAATGTGAGAGGAATATAGATTTAAAATTTTAAATATAAATTAATAATTTAATTTAAAAAAAAGAAGAAAAAAACCGGTTATTTCCGGTTGAACCGGGTTTTGACCGGTTCAACCTGAAATCCGGTTATATAGGTGTTTTTTAACCGAGTTACCGGCCGGTTCCCGGTTCAACCCGGTTTTGAAAACATTGGGTGAAACGTTATGTAAGTAATTCTTAATGTTCAAATGGTATATTTAATACTGCTAGGTCTCAACTAGCTAGCAATTGATTTTGTTCAATTCTGTACTGAGTTTTTTGGCACTTTTGATCCCATAAACCACATCATGTTTTCGATTTAGTCCCACTACTGACAGATTTAGTCCCACAAAAAAATTAATTTTCAAATGTAGTCCCACAATTTAACCAGTTTGCACATTTGCTCCCAAAATTAAACGGCGCTTGACAGCATCTTGCTAACCACGAAACAGAGACTTTTAAACCTCTAATAATACGTGTTAAATACTAATTTGTCTTAACAAATTAATTAAACTCAAAAACTAATTTTTAATCCATCAACTAATTGAAACCAACTCACACACACTACACACGCTCGATAGAAAAAAAGAGGAAAAACTCGAGCAACCCTAAAATCGCGGCCAGGAACCGAAAATCGGTAGAGGAGGACGTATTCTCAAGGAATTTCCGTCACATTGCTCCGCCGCTCAATGTTGCGAAGGAAGAATCTCATTAAGTATGGAGTTGTTGATTACTGTAAGTATTCGGTCCCAGTTTTTTTTTTAATTTTAATCAATGTTTTTGGGGATTTTGTGTTGGGTGTTCCATTTTAGTGATAAAATCCCTCTGGGCTTTCGATTTTCATTGTTTATTACGTATTATGGTTCGATTTTCAGTTGCAATTTTAGGTTTTCAGTTTTTTCACAAAAATCGATTTTGGGAATTTTTCTTATTTTCCGCGATTTTGTTGGATATTGGGTGTTCTATTTTGTTGGTGTTGGGTTTTAGGGGTTTGATTTTGTTGGGTGTAGGGTTTTAGGGGTTTGAATTTTTTGGGTGTAGGGTTTTACAGGTTCGATTTTGTTTGATTGTTGTGTATTGGGTTGTTGGGTTCGATTTAGTAACTGATTTTGAGTTAATTTTCATTTTTTCAGCTCAAAAGCCATTTCTATTAGGCTTTTACACCCTCAAAGTGTACCATGGTGGAAAGAAAAAAGATGAAGAACAATTCGAGTACATTGGAGAAATTTAAATGCACAATTGATTATCTAGATAAACTATGTGAACAATTAGGTTATCTAGGTAGGAAAGTGTATTATGGGAGGTGGAAGGATGATGAAATTCATTTAGTTGAGGATCAGAAGGATATATATAAGTGTTTCAATGCCAATGTAAAGAAAGAAGTAACATTGTGGTTGGATGCTGAAAAATCACAGATCACAACTGCAGGGGAAGATGAGGTATGTGGGGAGCTAGAGTTGTACACTGAGGAGGAGCTACTGAAATTGAAAACTGATTATGTACCAATACCTATTAAGTCAGGAATGCTATTAGCTGTTGACAGGGATCTTAAGCAGTATACTGAAATTCAAGTGGAGGTGATGAAGGATGGTGAACTGATTGCTGAATTTATGGGTGAAACTGATGTTGTGGATGTTGATAGTCAATCTGAAAGTGATGTTTCTGAGAATCAGAGGGTAGAAGTTGATGAGGGGGATGGATTAAATGTGTTTGAAGCTGATGAGGGATTAAATTTGGTTGAAGCTGATGTTGAAGATGGAGCAAATCAGACTGGAGAGGCTCCAAACCATGATGATGATGATTTTCGGAAGATGAATTCATGGAAGCCTGAAGCTGCTCCAAATCAAGTGGAAGAAGATGAAGTTGCTCCAAATCAACAACTGAAAGAACCTGAAGTTGCTCCAATGGAACAAGTGATAGAACCTGAAGTTGCTCCAATGGAACAAGTGATAGAACCTGAAGTTGCTCCAAATCAAGTGGAAGAAGATGAATTTGATCAAAATCAAGATCAATTCATGGAAGTTGATGATGATTTTTGGATGTCTGAAGAGGAAGATCCTGAAGATGACTTAGTTTCTCAGATGCAAATGCAAAAGAGGAAGAGGCAGTGCAAGCAAGTTGTAGTGGATGAAGATGACTTAGACTCTGATAGTGACAATGATTCTGATTTCATAGGATCAGAGTCAAGTGGAGAAAGGTTACTTGATGATATAATCTTTGATGAAAACATAGATGGTGAAGTTGAATGGGCAGGTTTGAAGTTGGCAGATGAGAAAGGTGAGAATGAAAAAGAGCCTGGACAGTGTGAAGATGACAACATGGAAGAAGAATTGATAGATGATGAAGACCTGGATAGTATGGATGAGGATGAAGAGGGGGAAAAGAACACAGTGATTGATAGAAGCCTTGTCTTTAGGCCATCACAAGTCAGTAATCCTGACTTCTTTCTTGAACAAATTTTTACAACAAAGAAATTGTTCAAAGAAGCTGTTAACTGTCATGGGGTCAGGACTGGAAGATCATTATTTTTTCTGAAGAATGATGGTAGGAGGATGTATGCAAGGTGTAAAGCTGAAGGTTGTGATTGGGGGATCAATGCACTTAAGGTGAAGGATGAAGAACACTATCGGATCGGAGCCACTATAACTCGCACATGATTGTGCAAGGCAATATCATGTGAAGAATGTCACTCATCTGGTTGACAAAGACATTTGAAAATGTGGTGGAGGTGTGATCCGGGCAAGAGGGCTAGACCTTTTAAGAAGAAGGCAATCTTTGAAGTTGGGAGTTTACATCTCGGATACTCGCCCTCTGAGCAAGAACAAAGCAATTGAAAATATTGAAGGTGATAGTGCGAGAGCAAAGTATGGGAAATTGTGGGACTATGCTCGAGTTTGCTTGAAAACAACCCCTGGATCAACAATTATTCTAAGAACGGGGGAGCGGTGATGGGACTACACTCTTTAACAAAATTTATATTTGTTTGAATGCTTGTAAGAGGGGTTTCAGATCTGGATTAAGGCCATGGATAGGAGTTGATGGTTGTCATTTGAAAGGGAGTTTAGGTGGAGTACTTCTTACTGCAGTTGGCATGGACCCTAACAATGATCCATACATTCTATCATATGCAGTGGTTGGTAGTGAGACTAGAGAGAATTGAGAGTGGTTCTTGGAACTGTTGAAGGAGGATTTCATAGGTGATAGGGAGGGTAGCTTCATCTTCATGTCTGACAAGCAAAAGGGTCTGATCCCTGCATTTGAGAGGGTGCTCCCCAATGTTGAGAATAGATTTTGTGTAAGACATTTGCATGGGAACATGAAGATGGCTGGCTACAGAGGTGATGAGCTCAGAAAACTGCTATGGGGAGCTGCTAAGTCTTTGACCATAGCCTCTTTTAATAGAGCAATGAGGAGGATAGGGGAGAAAGATATAAGATGCCTAGAGTGGCTTGCTGATAAGCCTCCTGCACAGTGGTCAAGATCCCACTTCTCTCCCGAAGCTAAGTGTGACACACTAGTGAACAACATGTGTGAGGTGTACAATGCATGCATTCTAGAAGCAAGAGACAAACCAATTCTGACAATGTTGGAGTGGATCAGGGAGTACATAATGACAAGAATTTAATCCAAGAGAGACAGATGTGAGACCAAATGGGAAGGGAGAAAGGTATGTACCAAGATCAGAAAAGTGATAGCACAGAGGAGGGAGGCTTCAAGGATTTGCCAGCCAGTAAAATCATCTGAACACAACTATGAAGTATCAGGATTTGATGGTACAAGGTATGCTGTTGACTTGAAGGGACACAAATGTGATTGTAGGAAATGAGATGTCAGTGGAATCCCATGCAAGCATGCTATAAGTGCAATATGTTCTCAAGGGGAAGATGTAGAGGATTATGTACACAATTGTTACTCTGTTGAGGTGTACAATTCAGTGTATTCTCACTCTGTTCCCCCCATGAATGGTGAGGAGTTATGGAAGATAGCTGGCTACATACCCCCCTACCACCTAATTTTGCAAAGAGGAAAGCTGGCAGGCCTAAGAGAAAGAGGAGAGAATGTGTTGGTGAAGTAGAAGTGAACAACCAAGGGGAAGGCAGTCAAACTATGCCTAGGCAGCCTTACACAGTCAAATGCTCATTTTGTCATGAAACTGGGCATAACAAGAAGGGCTGTAAAACGAGGAAGATTGCTGAGGCTATGATAGCTGAGGAACAGAACAATGGAGCTGATGAACCTGAAGAAATGACTCAAAGAGAAGATATTCCACCAATGACTCAAGGAGTTGATGAAGCTGATGTTGGTTCTCATTCAATAATTTTGTTTTATCTATATTTTTCTCTAAACTGATGAACATGTATATTTGTAGGAGGTTCCTCTGATCAAAAGGGCCACCACAAGGAAAGAGAGGGCAAAATTAGATGTTGTCTCAAAGAAGAAGAAGAAGAATTCAGTCTCAATTGGAGAATTTTCAAGGAGTGCAGCTGAGGATGTATGATTAAGTCATTTTTTATACAGTTGCTCATTGTATTTCTTTTTATGTTCATTACTAATCCATTGGGTTTATAGGGGTCAACTACATCATTTGCTCCCAACAGCTATATTGGAGGAGGACCAGTACAAAGGGTTGACCATGTAAGAGTGTTTTTCTTGTTTTTTAGGTATCATAGATTCATATGTTTATATAATAACATGTTCATATGTTTTCTTGTTGCATGTTTCAATTATAGGTTCAGAGTTCTGCTACTTTTACTCCCAATAGTTACATTGGAGGAGATGTGGAGGGTCCATCTGTGGGAGATTCAAGAGTGACTGATGAGGATGGAATGAGTATCACAACAATTGGGGGTAAGAAGTTTGTCACACAGACCAGTCTCACAAAAGCTGCCATGTCAAAGAAATTGAAAGGTAAAAAGAAGTAGATGAGGGTTGGGGTAGGTTAGGAGGATAGTTTTTTGTCTTTTAAGCCACTACAATATCATTGTCTTTTATAGTATACTGAAAAACTCAAATTTTGTACTTATAATGGTATCAGATTGTGGTGGGTTAAGATTGGTGGTACATTTGACTTATATTTTGCTACTGATTGGTGATTTGGTGTTATGGGGTGGAAGTGGTGTATATTGTGCTGCCGATTCATGGTATATTTGGCTTTTAATGCTCTTAGTATTTGCTATTCATGGTATATTTTGTATTTTGTATTGATGTTATCTTGGTTTGAATTGTTTGTATGTATTAGATGGTATTTGCTTAGTTTCTTGTATTTTGTATTTGATGGTTGATCAGTAGGTTAGCATAAAACATAGACAAGATAGGGCATTACATTAGATATCATTAGAACATTACTAATGGGACATTACATTAGAAAACTTTAGGACATTACATAAGATAGGGTATTAGTCCTAGAACATTTCAAAAGACAACCAAAATAGGAATCACATTCAGATGCAAGAAACTAAGCAAACCACTGCAAGCCTTAGATGCAACAATGAGAAGTAGTACAACCAAAAACAGTTTTTTGAATTTCAGTAGTTCCTTGATTGCTTCAGTCAGAACCTTGATTTCTTGAACCAGAATTTTCATTTCCTCAATCACCTTAGAGTGAGTGTCTTCACCAACCCCCTTATTGCTATCTTCAGCCCCCTTATTGCTATCTTCAGCCCACATAAAAAAATCACTTCCATCACCTTCACTTAGGGAGTCGGGACAATTATGAAATAACTTTCCTCTACTTCTAGGCTTCTGAGAAATGTACTTACGACAAGCTTTCCCACAATAGCAAATAAGGTTGTGTCGGATTCGAGCGGAAGATGAAGAAGACATGGTGTGTTTAGGTGTTTTTGGATTTGGATCTAGTGTTGAATGTGTTGTGCTTCTTTTTTCATGAATGTGTTTTGTTGAATGTGTGAATATACGTGGAATGTATATATAGCAAAGGGGAAAATCTAGGTTTTGGGTTGAAATTGGTGGGAAAAACTTGATTTTCCCACCAATTTTTGACAAATTTCAATCTTATGGGACTGAAATTGACAGAAATTTGGCGTCCAAATGTTGTAATTGGGTAAATTGGCGCCCAAAAGTTGTAATTGGGAAGAAATGGAACCTATGGGACCATATATGCAAGTGGGCCCATGCAATTAATTAGTTAATTTGGTGTTAATTATGTTTCATAACGTATGGGACTAAAACTGTCAGTGGTTGAAATGTGGTTAAGCCTTAATTGAGTATTAATTATGTCTCATAACCTATGAGACCACATTTACAAGTACATTTAACGGAAAAAGTAATGGCGGGACTACATTTGAAAATTAAATTTTTTGTAGGATTAAATTTGTCAATGGTGGAACTAAATCGAAAACATGGTGTGGTTCATGGGACCAAAAGTGCAAAAAACTCAATTCAGTACGCTAGTATTTTATCCTATACTAGTGTAAGCTAAATGAATTAATACAGAGGTAACTCATGGTTTTTTATTAGGTTTTTAATTAAAGTCAATAAATAAATTTATATCAAAACACTCTTTTGTATATTAGCACGGTAAAGGTGACATAGCTAATTTAATGTTACCAGTTAGCACTTGATTTGCAAATTGGTTGGATGAATCTAATAAATATGGTCTGTCGTAGTAATTCGTAAATGATCAATAATTGGTCCCAATATTAATAACCAAGATGAATTATGAACAGATATGCACATAAATCCCAGAGGCGACAGTAATAATGGAATGAATTATGACGAGCTCTAATCATTCCTGTATACTAATTCAGAGTTTTAGTTTAGTTTTTACTAACTTTTTTTAATTATAATTGGGATTAAATTCTAAATGATCTCATAACTTTTTATCTTTTTTGATTTAGTTCCGTAATAATTTTTTAGAAAGATTTAGTCCCATAACTATTAAAATTGCTCAATTTTTTCCCCTAACTATTTTTTGGAATGATTTAGTCCTGTAACGACTAGAATTGTTTAATTTTCATTCTATTTTGTCGGAAATCACTCAAAACGACATTGTTTCACAAGTATATCAGTCATGTGCCAGTTTAAATTCGGGATTTCGATGAAACTCGTGTTTTAATCACTAATTTGCACAATTTACACTTGACAATTAAATGAAATACACAACATTAATTAACACAAAAAAGAAAAATTACTAAAACAAATCTAAAAAAGGGGGTCTGATTAAATCCGACCCAATTTTCTAAAATCGGGTACTTTCCCAATATTCAATCCTAAATTCGCGAGAACTCAATTTGGCGAAGAGCAATAATTTTTCAGCCTCAATTTTAATTTTCAGGTGTTTAAATTATGTCAAATAAGTGTCTGCCTCGCTGGAATCCCCAATTTATAGTTGCACATGATTGACACGATGATGAAACAATGTCATTTTTGGGTGATTTCTGGCAAAATAGGACCAAAATTGAGCAATTCTAGTAGTTATGAGACTAAGTCATTCCAAAAATAGTTATGGGAGAAAGTTGAGCAATTTTTGTAGTTATGAGACTAAATTGTTTCAAAATATAATTATGGAACGAAAATTGAGCAATTTTAATAGTTATGAAATTAAATCATTCCAAAAAATAATTATAAAACTAAATCAAAAAAAGTAAAAAGTTATGGGACCATCTAGAATTTAATCCCATTATAATTTTATACATTTGTCAATTGCCCACCCCTCCCCTTTTATTTTAAAATTTTACTATATAGGGACTCTAATCCAATTTTAATATTTTCATGTGATACCATGTCACGAATCTTATTCTTTGAGGCGAGTCTATATTTAACCTACACAATAACTAAATCAACTTAATTAAATGTTGTTTCACCTACTTACGATGGTCTCACACACATCTTTATCTTTGTGTCCAATTTTTTAACTTTGTACCACACTTTAATTTTTTTTTTCAATCGATTTTTCTGTTCTATTTTTTTGTATGTTATTGATGTTCCGATGCTCTTTAACACATGAATTCTGAATATGATTTTAACAAAAAAAGAGGTTCCATGTACAACTAAAAACAAAAAATATATAATAAAAATGTAGATATAAGACACGTATTGAAATAAAAGTCCAAAGTATGGGTTAATCATATTCATAATATTCCATGCATTAAATGTGTTCAAATGGTACAGTTGATGTTTTATACTTTATATCGACACGGCATGCATTTGATAGTATGGGATTGGGATTGTGATCTGTGTGACAATGTACATAACTAAATTAATTGTATCATGAAAATTGAAAACGACTGAAGATATGGTGCAATGGACAAAAGAGAAGGATCTGAAACGAAAATTATAGACATCAGTGCAACCAAATTAAGTTGGATTTGTTACACATTACGTTTTCTTTTTCCTTCTGTATTTTATCAAACTTTAGAATTTACATGTGAATTTAAATAATGAAAGTAATTTAAATATGAAAGGGAGGAGGTTACAAATATTTAAAATATTCTACGGGATGTTTTAGACGTGATATCTGAGATCAGAAATAAGGAATACACTCTCTTTTATCTCCGCTCCGATTATGTTACAGAAAAAATACGTAAGATGAAGGAAGAAACTCATATGGTGATTTCTTCCTAACTCATCACTTAATACAGTCAAAAGGCTCTTAAATCGTGAATAATTAATGGAAGCAAATGGTGAATCAATTCATGTGGTTGTATTTCGGACTATGAGAATTCAGGCATATGTAGAATTCAACCGCATCCAGGGGCGGAGCCACCTTGTTACCAAGGGGGGCCATGGCCCCTCCCAAGTTTTGGTCTTTTACTACTACTATTGTATATATATTGATACATACTTATTTTAATTTAATAAAAGAATGTGTATAAGTATTCACAAAATCAAGTTAATTTGTCAGCCCAAATACAACTTGTCAGCCCAACATATAAATTATTATTTTTAATTTTTTAAATTACACGACACTAATATTGGAGCATATGAATTGTAATTCTTGTGGAGTTATATCAATTCTTTCAATTATTTAAATTGCACATAACATTATTATAATGTAAGAATTATTTGACATTATTATAATGTAAGAATTATTTATCATTGTATATTTTTTTATTTTATGCCATTTGTTATGGAGTTAAAAAAACATAAATGTATTACTTGTGCAATTGTAGATAAATTTTGTACACTCAATTGTAAATGATTTTCGAAGTACACAAGATAGGCTTGCTAAGTTTTAATATAAATGATGTATTTATTTATTCTAAGATATTTAACGATAAATTAATATTGATATATTTTGATGAAGAAAATTTAATACCTAATTTTAGAGTTTAGGTCTTGGTGAAATTTATTCGTAATATGAAATTTATACCACTACACTTATATCGTAAAACTTATCAATTTATATTATTACACTTGTAAACTAAGATTATAGTATTAAATAATATAGACATTAGTTTATATGAGTAATGTATCAATTTATAAGTGTAATGATATCAATTTTATAGTATGAACAAGTTTCACAGAAAAATTTATGTAAATTTGTGCATATATATATTAATGTTGTACGATCGGCCCCCCCTCACCCAAGATCCTGGCTCCGGCCCGGTTCGATATTCTTCCATTGTAAATTATGGAATAAAGGTTAGTAATTTTCTAACCCGCGTTTTCCAACAAATACATTATAATTTATGACTGATTTGAGCTTGAATGAGTGCACTATACATTAAAACAAAGAATTAATTTATTTATGCCCCCAAGGGCATAGCCAAGTGGTAAAGCTTGTGGTGATGTGAGGAGATGTCCCCCGGCAACGCAGGTTCGAACCCCGTGTGGGACAAATTCTTCATTGAAATATTATGAGGGTTTGTCCTGGGGAATGAATCGTGTTGGCTCTCTCCCACAAGTGTCTGCCACTTGGGCACATCCTTCGATTTACAACCCGCCCGGCTGAGGGTCTAACAGTACGGGTGGGGGAGTTTCTCGTCTCTTCCTCACAAAAAAAGAATTAATTTATGCAGCATTTTAAAGCATTAAATACATCATAATCTATCGGCGTGATCAAGAATAGAAAATTGTATTTTTCAAGCTATGGACGGTACTTAGTGAGGTACGATAATAAAAAGATGAAAATACAAAAAAAAAAAAAAATTAATTCATATATAAAATCGGTACGACTGGATCAAATTCGAATCATATAATATTGCATATAAATTTTTGTGCATGATAAATTGAATATGTAAAATAATGTTAAGTAATATTTCCATAACTTCACACGAGCAATAAAGTAGTGGATTTGACAAATGCAAAGCGTGTTAAATTTCCATCATGTTGTTAAGTTGATTGGGGGTAAAGGAAGAGATTAAGGAGAATCATTCCAATTAATTCTGTCTGACAGTTTTTATATATTTGTAATAAGAACAAAAGTAACTAATTGATTACTCTCCTATAATCACTTATTCAACCCTTCTCAAATGATACATATTGTTGATTTTCTAACGAAGCAATAACAATATAATCAATAACACAATTATGATCGACCCCTCAAAAATATTCATTATCATTTACCCCTATCATTCTCAATTCATACTAAATTGACCCTAAAAACTTATAAAGCTTCCCAATAGTTCAAAATCGTAGATTATCTTTGGCCAATTATTAAACATGATGATGGCCCTCCACAGTCGTGATACATGATATACCCAACTTATAGTCTTACTTAACACATGCATGTTATGGATTTTGATATCAAACGTTTGAAATAGAAAGTGCCAAAAAAAGAAAAAGAAAAGAAAAGTCAAAGTAGTTGATAGTAATTGCAATTGCAACCTTTACCCGCCTCATTAATATTTGTAACCATATTTTTCACAAACATTGTCTTTTTCAACTTCTGGTAATTGTCTTGGACTCATCAAGGTCTTGTTTTTCCATTCGAAATATTTAATATTAGACAGTATAATATAATTGGATATGAAAGAAAATATAAATAGGTGGGGGAATTTCCTCAATCAAATATTAATAGTGTTTGTCATGAACTCTTTAATATCATAAAAACAGTCTTTTGTTGCTTACTATCATATAGCAATTTTCAATCTTTTCACTTTATCTAGGCTTGTTAACTTATCAAATAACTGATGAGAATTTTCCATTCTAATAATATTCTTCACCAGCATAATGAGACAAACCAATGAGCCACCCCCTATTTGCTTTGCTTAGCTACATACTTTTATTTTCATGAATTTTATGATTTTCAAGCTTACATAACATCCAAGATTTTCAACGTATTGGATTATTATTAGTAACTTGGCAAAGCTTAGAGTGAACAAGTTTCACGTAAAGAATCCGTGAAAGTGGTAAAAAGTATGATTTATGTTATGAAAGAGTATAAGTCATGATAATTGAACGGTATGACTTATTACTAGAGAAAGCGTATTACTCATGATACTGAAAAGCATAACTTATATTACAATTTGAGTATTAGCAGTGACAACCGAAAAATATGATTTATATTATTAGAAAAGTATTAATTATGATAATTGAAGGGTCAAATCTATAAATATAAAACTAGATTTATATTGTTTTGCTTTACAAGAGGTATACTCTTATTATTAGTAGTAGGATAAAGCTAATAAATGTGTGTACTTGGAAATACCATCAGAATAATCAAATGGATCAGTACCCTTGGACAACGAGATAAAAAAATTCACTTTTTTCAACTCAAATTTGAACTGGAACTTGGCTTTAATTAGGGATTCAGATAAACCAGCTTGTGGCATCTTCTTGCTATTAAAACTTCAGATTAACATAAAGTAAACAAGCCGTTCGTAAATTAAGAAATACATCAATAACCCGCGAAACAGACGATCTTTCAATATCATATATGAGTGACACTCTTGTTCACCAATTTTATGGTGCAACGGTATACAACTTATACTTTTTAGCAAAGACAACTAATACTAATGAAATAATATGTTTTTCATTTAAAAATACATTTAAAATGCACTTGGTCCATACGAAATTTTGTCACTAAGCATTTATGAACTTAATCAAGGTGAGATAGACAATGCTTCCATAAATAGATGTGTTCCAAACATTGAGGGATACCACCATCCGATTTTTTATAGGCCACAGAATGGGGATATTTTCTTGGGTATGTCAGTTTAGTTTGGGATGGAGATGGCCAAACCCCACTCCCATTCAATTTTAGATGGGGCACATTCAATTCTCATTAATTCTTTATTTTCACACAATTCATCCTTTCTATTCTTTTTTTACATTGAATAGTTTTTCTACAAATTAATAACAAAAAAATAATACTATCGCTTTTAATTTGACATAAATTACATCATCTGTCCCGAAATTATTTTCATGTGTAAAGGCACACAAAATAAATAATTAGGGAGTTGATAAGTAATCTTCTAAACCTTTATAGATAAAGTAAAAGTTATTGAATTGCACGTATGATGCAAAAACATGATTATTTGTGTAAAATAAATTTTGTGTCTAAGTAATTGCAGGATGAAAAGAGCAATTATTATTGCCCTCGACAATCAGATACAGACAACTTCTCAAATTATTATTATTTATTTATTAAAAAAAGCGAAGGAATCACAATAACCCAGCGGAAAATTGGGGAAACAGAACAGAACAATTAAAGATAAAAACTTTTGTGAACTCAAGTTCACATAAACTCTTTTTTTTCTTCAAGTATCACTATTGTGCATATAACACTTCATATGCATAACAGTGACATTAAAAAAATAGAGCTCACTTGAACCCAAATTTACAGGAGACCTACTCATAACTCAAAGCAGCAGTACAAAGTTGTTACATTCAGATTGCAGAAGAATGGACAAACAGCAAAAGAAAGTTATACATGTTATACTCGATAGATATACAGTTTAAAATACACTGTATATATGTAGTTCAAAAAATGTAGTTCAACATAGATATACATTTAAAATACACGGTATGTAGTTGAAATAATGTAGTTCAACAAAAAGAATGCTAATCATTTGATACTATGAGATCAATGTCATCTTTTAGAACAACACGAATGCAAGCCCCCCAGTTTCGTCTCACAGAACCTCCTGATATTGAATTGTACAGTCTTTTGAGCATAGGTTTTCCTTTTGTTAGTTTCGCCAAAAATTATGTGTCATCATCCAATGTTACAACAAGAGGCCATTGGGACCTCATTATTTGATTGCTCTACGATAAACTCCGAGTCAAAAAATCATTAACCGCAAGACTTGCATCACCATGTGAGACGGCATCCTCAGGCTCCGGCATATACAGATTCAGTGCAGAAGCCTGCACAAATGAAAACACACATTGCGGGGTTTAGCATCATGGCAAATACTTCTATGCACCAGCTGCACCATGCAACTCAAGTGTGTTTTTAGATGCTATTAGTTGTTTTACTTTGAAGTATTAGTTGGTCAGTATTAGCGGTTTCTAACTGAACATTATTAGTTGTTTTCATTGAACAAAATTAGTTGTGCACCAGTTGCACGGTGCAGCCCAAGTAATACTCTAGCATCATACATTTTGTATGAGCATCTGTGGGTAATTTCATATGCAAGGATGCAGTTTAGAGAGAGAGGAGTTAGAGAGAGAACCGAAAATCCTCAGACCAAGTAACTCTCACTTTCGATTACTAATTGCCGTATTTTTGCACACTACAATTTCAAGAGAAAAAAATACCTTTCCGTCGAGTAATGTCTCCCCAGAGCTATCTGAAATAAGAGTGGCACCATGTGCTTTTAACCATTCAATGCATTCTTCCACTCCATCCACTTCCTTCTCATCATTTCCTTCATTTGAAGGCAATGTGCTTGAGAAGCCAAGAATTTGGGCAAGATATAAGACGGGAACTGTAGGCCGACATGAACGGGAAATGCACTTTACAGCAGCATATCGCATTTTTTCAACATAAAGATCTGCATTAAGAAATGTTTTCATCATGTATATGACTATATTCAAGTTAATAATGGATATGTAGGGACTGGTTATTTATAGAACTCGTTGTGTATGATGATGTACCCATAAGGAAGGTGTTAAGATTAGGCGCTATCTTATAGAGTCTGAAAAACAGCACATAATTTCCCGATGTCACAGCCCTACGAACTGAAAGGGCATGTTTTACTGCTTTGTCGTTTTTAGCACTTGCTGATAATCTGTGAAACATAACGGCAAAGAAAGACATGATTAGTTTGTGAGTGAATATTATAAAACATTTTACACTTTAGCATGGTTTTATGTACTACAGCCAGAAGCATTTCAACATCTCTGTTCTTTTTTAGAATAAAAAGTGTATTCAAGATGTTAAATGCTTAAAGAAGATTTTCAGTACTCCAGACGACATACAGTGGTCAAATGGCCAAACCAATTGTAATGCTTTATTATCCTACATATTAAAGCACATTAATATGATTTCTCACTATGAAATCAAGACAAGCAAAACTTAAATAAGGTTGACAAGCATGCATATATACATTCTGCAATATTAAGCTCGATTTTTTTAAAGGACAACTTATTCCTTCAATGTGAGTTCTGAACAAAATATATCCAGAACTGTGTCCCCCCATCACGTACATTACCTATTTACTTAGTTTTGTTCTTCCTTTATGCTTCCAAGTTCCAACGAAATTTCCTCATAACTGGTCCGATAGGAAGAATTATTTCATGCATGATGCACCATTCTCACATTCTTACCAGAGCAGTAACTGTCAACTCCTCCCTCCTCCCCATTCTTTTCTTTTCTTTACACTACTCTCTTATACTAATAGTTCAGTGACACTAATAATGATTTAAGATAACTGATACTTGCAGTCTCTATGAAAATAATAGATAGTTATATTGATTCAATATGTTGTAAACAATCGCTACCCTCTATTTTAGATGATTTTCATCACACAGAGTTGAAGATTACAACTGAAAGTTAAGTAATATGTAAAGAGCTAAGGGAGAACAGATGAACATGAAGAGGTTATCGACAACAGTACTCGTTTTTTTTTTTTTAAGATCAGTCAATAAACGTTATGGACTGGAAGAAATTAACAAATGAAAACAAGGCTAAACCTAGATATGGCCACAAACCTGGACATTGCAGACACAAGATCCCTGTTATTATTTGAGTGCAATATAACAGATAGTAAATTGTATGCTGCAAACTCCATATGGCATCCCGGAATTCCTTCTGCGTACAGTGTTTTTAATTGTGATTGGCACTGCACATGCAAAAATGTAGAAGGTTCGATAAAAAAGGTTTACAACAGTTATCAAACTTATTTATCTAAACCCAATTTATCACATGTATACTGAGACATTATCTATCAGTTCGACAGAAATGCATATGTTTTATCTGGTGCTGTTACATGAAATGGCATCTAAAAATTGATTTAGCCAGATGTATTTCGTGATTGGTTTCTTCTAATACATCTTGAACATATAAACAATTTAAGTTTCTAATTAATGGGTAACAATAGACACATTTCTGAAGTTCCAAAACATTCAATCAGTAAAGAAAGTCAGGTTTCTATTTACATGAAAGGGTGACCAAGTTCAATTTCACTACCTCTTCCTTTTCCACTTTCAAATAAACAAATTAGTGCAATGAGTATCAAGACTAGCAAGTCATCTGTTTGTCAGAGGATTTTTCCTTTTCACAACAGGGGAAAAAAAAAGTATTTTTGCAAGGTATAACTCATAAACCATCTATTTGCAAAAGTGCATAAAGCTCATAGAACTAACCTGATTGATCTCCGGCATGTCCCCAACTTCTATAGCCAATCGAGCATGAGTTTCATACACCTAAATCAGAATTCAACATAGCAACACAACAGAGTAATCAACAGAAAATCACATTAGATCAACCACTCACAGATATGAACAGCATGCAATGATGACGAAGTTAAAAAGAAATTTATACCCTAACAGTAAGCTCATTACATATACGTTGTACAGTAAGATCTTGTCGTATTGATTTTAATTGATCACATTTGTAAAGGTAATTCTTCGGAGAATTTTGAACCATTTGCAATGCTTTTTCCAACACTTCTTCAGGCCTCACCTGCATATAGGCTTAATCTCAGAACACAACCTTCACGAAAATGGAATATATCAGTAATCACAACAATTCCTTTAAAAATAGCTGAGAAATCTTACTGTAGCTGGATCAGGTGCAGAAGTAAGGCGCAAATAGCGTTTCTCAATTTCCTGACACGTTCCCTTAACAGTAAGAGCATCCCAATCAATATCCTCCACGGCCCTGCTCCCGCTTTCCTCAAAGGTTCTGCTAAGAACTAAGGCGCTAGCTCGTCTTGCATACAGATTACCAGCTCCAAGAGTTTTTGCTCTTGAGTTACCTTTCTGTGTGCGGTTTCCATTTCCCTTGTCAAAACGTTTCGAACGATTTTCACGTTTTTTCTTCTCCTCTGGTGTGTCTGCAAGTGCAACTGCAGCTGAATAGTATTTTGTCAAACTTTGTTCCTTGTCACTATCACTAGAAGTTTCACCATCATCAGCTGCATTAAGATCATCGCCTAGACGCTGCCTCTTAGTAGGTCTAGCAAAAGTTTTACTAAAAGATTTCTGATCTGAGAAGGGAAATCTTGTCGAATTGGCCTTATTCTCTATTTTGCCACCAGAAAACTGCAATATACATGAATATACTTGGTCACTTGGAAATCACCTTTATGTGAGATACAGCACTCAGCTTCTTTAAAAGAGACTCACGTCAATTCTACAGATTATAACACTCTTGTATCAAATTAAAAAAATCAAACTTGATGTGCTAAGTGTAAATTTTGAGGACATGCATAACCAAAACAGCGCTGGTATGAAAATAATAGAACATACGTCGAGAGAAATTTATGCAATCCAACTACCCACACCCTCACCCGATTTTATTTTCTCCAACGGACAACTTTAAAAAAATGCCATGATAAATTGTTCATGAGTACCTGTTTGGCATTCCAACCATACTTCGTATTTCCATAAGAAACATTAGCAGGTTTATCAACCACCTTTTCCTCTGGAATAGGCTCCCACCTACTTTTAGCTCGCCGACTGGGACTCTTAGTCTTGGGCGTCACAGAAGTTGGTACAGGAAACTGTATATTACTGCAGAAAAACATTAAGAGACACATTTTATTAATTCTCATTTTGATAAAACAATCTATGCAATGGACTTAAAGAAACATACTCTTTATCAACCGCATCGGTATTTGGCATGGGGAACAGAGGCTCAATGTCCCAATCCTTTGTATATAGTGTACCATCAGCAGTCGCTTTTGTTATTACCTAGATGATAAAATGAGAATAAGATCCAAGGAGGTACTCGGTATGCGTTTGTGTAACATGACTATCAACTAATATGTTTTAGCAAAATATCATTTAAGATCAGCTTCAATCAAGATAGATATGCAGTAATCTGAAACTAAACCTGCAACAATTTAAATAAAAAAGGCAAGTACAAACAATTATCTATCCAGAATAATGATATTTTAAAATGCCAAATTGTGATTGTGAACATGAAGATCCATTCTTCACTCTAGGATCTTACTAACAGTGCCTCCAGTTGCACTAGGAGAAAATTATAGAATTTCCAGATACAGTCTCAATGGATACTGCACATTGTATCATTTCCAGTAACCTGAGACTAAATTCGAACATAAAAAAAAAATTGCGATGGAAGTATTTCTCAATGAATATAGGAAACTTAATGGAGCAAAAGATAGCATAAGAAGACAAAACAATGCATGGTTGTAAAGCCCTTGAATAGGAATATTTCATAAAATTTCACTAGAAATTCTTCGTGGGTACATCATTAGCCAAAAAAATTATGAAGTTGCTCTTTGTATAATCAAGGGCAACAAAGAGACAGTTCAAAGTCCATGTTGAGGTTGGACAATATGAACTGAAGTGATTAATTATTCTTCCCCTAAATTACCAATACCCTCAGTATTGTTGAAAGATATGATGCACACAATATGCATCAAATGTGCCCGCAATTAGTTGCAGAAATAACACCCTGGAGAGGAAGTCAGTGCAAAATGCAAAACAATGTTAGTGCTTCACTAATAAGATAGCAGCAGCTATATAATTCATGATCGGCAATTAAAGAGGATACAAAAACTAAAAGCATGCTGCAATGCATGTAGAGTACTCAATCTCTGCTCTCACGATGTTTGCATCAATTAAAAGAATGTCTGCTGACATTCATTATAAATCGACTGACGTTGCATAACCAAGATCTAATGCATGGATTATACCTCCTTCATAATTGTTTGGCAAGCTGCCTTTTGCTTATCATTTTTGCAACGAGACAAAGCCCTCTCAACATAACCTCGCAATGACTTTGGAAACACACCAGGCTGCAAAAAAGGAAAGACAGTGACTTCAGTATACTTTTACATGTCATGTTTTTCTGATTCCATCAATTGCCAATATGATGGCATGCTTTTGCAATATGTGTGGAAATTTTGAATGCTGTTTGAATTTCTGAATCTATTCTCTCTTTTGTTCATGACATGTGATATGGATATATGGAACACAAAACAATTTTTCCAAAAAATTAGCCACTGCTATAGATTACTGAACTAAATAAAGTTGAGCATGCTGCCTGCAGACTGCAGGAACACAACAAATTCATATTTAGACACAAACCATGTGAGCATTGAATTTAGCCACATTAACATCTGCACTCTCTTAATGCAACAACTGATTGCCTATCAAAAGTAGTTTTCACAAAGGGGTAAATAAGGCTGAAAACCTGCTTAAGAGAATTACAGTACCATCCAACCACATTGAATTCTTCAATATTTAACATCTGATACTTGGCAGTCAATATTTTCCACTAATTTTCTAATTGGTCTCTACTTTAGAAAATGTTTTTAGTTCATACTCTTATATTTACCTATATTCACCTCAAAATCAAGGTTCCTTAAAAATAAGAAGGAAAAACCAACTCTAATCATCCAAGGAACTTTATATACTTGTTATAGCTTGTAAAGCTAACTGAATGTGTAAAGCAACAAGATGTGTTAATACGAAGATGACATAGCATTCAGAATATACTCTTTGATTCTGTCTAACCTTGAGCATGGACTCAGCTTCCTCTTTCTCATTTGGCTTCTGCACCAGGACACTGATATAGGCTGGCCTTGCAGCTGTACTAGTCATAGAGTTATCTTTGGTGTTTTTTGATAGACTCATGGATAAGTTTGGAGCAATTCTTGGATTGGTCGGAATTTGCATATTACTTGCTTTTTGTGGATATAAAAGTTCAGGAGGCTGTTGAACAGTTTGGAAGGATGCCTGGTGACTCTGAGAAACCTGGTAAGAATTTGGATACAGGGCGGTAGAGACTTGGGAAAATGTAGGGTTCGGTTGATTTTGAAAACTTTCACATGCAGGAGTAATTTCTGGTGGCTTTGGGGCATACGGATGTACGGAATTAGGAGTTTCATTTTGGAAAGCAGAAGCCAAGTGTTTCCAGTAATCATCAGATGTAGTGTCACTTACTGCCACAGGCTGACAACAACACCACAGCATGAATTACAGACTGAGATACAAACTTTGAATAAATGGAATCTGGTAAAGTCTACCAGCATATCTGAAATAAGTGCAATCAAGCTTCAAACCTAGTAAATAACCCTAAAAATCATGTAAACTACAGAACCATTAAAATGACTAAACAGGGGTATAGCAATTACAGATGCAATCTGGAAATAACATTATTAAAAAAAATTAACTTGTACTTCAGGCTAAATTTCGCAAAATTGGGCAACAAGAACCAGAATTAGCACATTGAATTGAAGCTTGCACTTACAAATTCAAGCAATATATTTTAGAGCTTAATTGTCATAGATTAAATGACAAATAATTCAACTGATGAACTGATAAAAAAAATGGATAGCATATTAACTACATTAGCAACCAACCTCTGCTGGCTATTTTTGGCCAGGACAACATAATATAACCAAACCTCGAAGATGAAAATTGGGGGCAGATAAACTTCAGAGATCATGCACAACAGATACAATATAATTATTTGAAATATGTCAACAAAACATAGGTTCTTTAAAAAATACACATATGTTTCATCGACACAAACTTCACATATTAATGAAAAATTACTAACACATACAAATTAATTAATTACAGTTTGAGATATAACTACATTATCTACAACAATGGATTAACAAAAATTGATAACTAATAGTACTCCAAAGTTCTCAAACTCTTGCTTAATTTATTAGAAAAGAAGATCAATCATCATATTATGTGTGATTATGAATAGATGAAACATTGAAGTAATATAAAGTAGTAAATTATCATAAAGGAAACCACGATCAATGGCTCAAGACATCATGCTTCTCCTATACAATGTGGAAGGAAATATTAATCAGAACACAGAGCTTTAACCATATCTTAGAGCCTTCTCTTGAACTAAGTCACAGGAAACTTAATATTCAATCTATTATGGAGATGGTTGTTAACGTTTGGTTAAATCATTCACAGGTTATATTATATGTTTGCTGGTTATAACTTGACATAAAGCAATAATTGTACACTAAATCCACATTCAGTAAATTTCCCTCTGCTGGTCCAACTAAATACAGGTCCCCTATCACTTTTTCTTACAGACATTGGGATGCCTAAGACTAATCGGCACAAACTATTTAATTAATTCTCCAGCATCTTATCTCCATAAGTGACAGTTTAGTAAAATCCTGAGCAACCCCACTCTTCTGTTGTTCTTATACTGAAAACCTGTTTTAAAAATATAAAACCCACACAAGCTCCTAATATATCAACATTAATACCAAAACTTAGTCCCAAGCTTAAGAGCAAGAGCAATATAATTTTGTGCTTGTTAAGTTAGAGACTTCTATCTAACTGCAAGGTAACCATAAGAATTTAATACTACCAAACCTGCACAGAAGTCAATTCAGATGAACTAGATTCTGGCCTCCACACATGTGTGTAAGCTGCAGGTATCTGGTTGTTTGCATCAGTATATCCAATGCTTCCACTAGGAACAGAACTATTTACACTAGATGAAACAGAGACAGGAATATTTTCCGTCCCAGGAGCACAGGTGACTTCTGTTTGATTTTGATTGTAATAGTCCTGCCACTGCTTATATTGTTGCTGGTATTGTGAAGTTGCAACTGCTGAGGTTGAACTATAGGCTGAATTTGTGTCCTGATTATAGTTTGGATACTGCTGAGAAGTGTATGTTCCATATTGCCCTCCATTCCACGGGTTGGTCTGGGTACCATATGTGTCACTTGTGTAACTTCCAGACGTCTGATAATCACCAGGATTGTAATAAGTGCTCGAGTAACTTGCAGTTCCAGGATAAGACCCGGTATTTTGAAATGAGGAAATAGGCTGATAAGGAGCACCTGTGTTTTGGTAAGCTCCAACATGATGAGGGTAAGACTGATTAGGCTGCTGCTGATACTGATTGGCTTGCTGTTGATACTGGCTCGGTTGCTGTGGATATTGACTCGTTTGAGGTGGATATTGACTCGGCTGCTGTGGATACTGACTCTGTTGCTGTGGATACTGACTCGGCTGCTGTGGATACTGAGTGGGTTGCTGTGGATACTGATTGGGTTGCTGTTGATACTGATTGGATTGTTGTTGTTGATACTGATTATAGTAAGCTGCATAACTTGTGGAGTTATACCCATACGGATCACCATTTGGATAAGCAGCATAATTACTATAACCTTGTGCCACATTTTCCGGTGCTGAACTTGGTGTAGAAACAGTAGGCGCCACATTCGTTCCATCTTGGACATTTCTCGTGGTTGGCTCCACTAACTGATCGTGATTGTAGCTATTCGGATAAGCAGCATAACCACTATAACCTTGTGCCACGTTTGCCGGTGCTGAACTTGGTGTTGAAACAGTAGGCGCCACATTAGTTCCATCTTGGACATTTCTCGCAGTTGGCTCCACTACCCGATCGTGATTGTAGCCAGAATTTGAGACAACTCCATTCTCCCTCAAACTATGATTCTCCCCTTGGGTGCTCCATGATCCCACAGCACCATTAGAAGAGAAATAAGATGATGCATGAACTTGATGCAGATCATTTATCTGATGCTTCTGACGAATGAGAAGGAGGGAAAAAAATCAATTAATGAAATACATAAAACTTAGACAGGTAACAAGTGTTAAGCATACCAAATCAACCAACACGTAAGGCGCTTCTTTTTAAGAGCTATTATTGACATTTAACTGATATTTTAAATCTTTTTATAGGTTGAAATTCAAGCGCTCTAAAAGAATTTTATCTAATACATTAAATGCATAGTTGTTGAGGGTGCAAGGTGCAAGAGGGGTCCTAGCGCCCGAGCATCCTCTTGCTCGTTTTCACTAAAAAATATTTATATATTAATGTAACATATTTGACACATATTGTCCTACAAAATAAAGTTCAGTCTCACATAAAATCGCGTAATAATACCAAAAGTCAACTAATAAACATTAGAACATATTGTAAACATGAAATAAACACTAATGTTGTGAAGTTAGACTCATTAACACACAAAAAAATCAAATGTAGCAAAGGCAGAAATTAAATCAATAGACTAGTTCTCATTCTCACATAGTAAAAACTGCAGCAACAGAGATAAGATTTGCAAAGGAGAAAAGGGGGAAAAGAACCTAGCGTATAGGGGCAGCAATGTCATTTCTCAGTTTCTTCTTTCTTTAGAAAAATATTTCTTAAACCCTAAGCCTAAGTACAACACCGTTTTATTGTTTATGATTCACGTTCTTTCGAGTTGTTTTTATTGTCAAATGGTTTCCATTTCAAAATTTGTACACAGCCCACGTTTTGAGGTGGAGAAGATCTGGAATGTAAAAGAGACGCGCCAAGGCGCGCTCAACTGAGGTATGCGTCCTAAAAATAGCCCTCGAGAAAACAAAAAAAAAGGCACACAGCCAATAGCCTTGAGCGCCAAGCGCCTGAGACGTGCCTTTAACCACTATCATTAAACAATGACTACATTTAACTCTTATGTTCAAAATTATCGCAAAAAAGTTGCTAAATTAGTTGTAATATTTACATAGACCGTGTAGTTTTGAGCAAGGTGAAAAAGAACAGAAGGGGAGGGGCATGTGTAGTTAGGTAGCTGCCAAAGGTGCCTACTAGTGCTTAGCTCCGATTTTTCCACACAAGATAAACTGATTTTTCAGACCATGGCATTTTGGCTAAGGTATAGGAGCATCTAGCGCCCAGGCGGTTCCAGGTGCTGCATGACGTCAGATAGGACAGTGGTTTTTAATGTTGTCAAATATGGGAAGCAATAAATATTCATTTTGAAATAAATAACCCAATGGCCCATCAATGGTTGAGATTTATCTCCACTTGCTAGGAGCGAAATTCAAAGAAAGTCTTAAAGTCTAACCCATAACCATCATCCCCAAGGTCTCATTAGACATTTGGAACTGTTTCCAGCTTATGTTTATCAACTTAAATAAATTTAAACTCCAGAAAAGCATCAGCATATAGCTAGAAAGGCTCCATCTCTTGCCACATAAAGAAACATACATAAAAACAAAAAATCCAACATGCAAAGGATTCTCTAAGTGCTAAACACCCAACAATCAAACATCGTTTCCACTCTAAAAAATAAAAGCTAATAAACGAACAGCAAATCCTATCCCATGTAAGGCCATCAAGATTCATCACATGAACAACGCATTAAACGAAAAAGTGATTACCTCAAGAGAAGCACTGGGCTGCGTGCTTTCTCCTTGATTCATCATCACCACATTAGAATCCTAATCATCAGAAAATAATTGAATTAGGTACTCGTACATAATTTTTTGCAGAATTACACAAATAAAACTCAAAACCCTAATCAATAATTGCTCGAAGCAAAACTACCAACCTTCGAAACCCAATTTCTATTCCAAATTCCCAATCAGCCCCGCAACAAATAATTCGTTTCCTTCGAACTCAAAGCAAACACAGCGATCCAATAATTATAAAAGAAATTTGAAAGACAAGAAACAAGTATATGGGCGCGATCGGAGTTTGATATTTGTTGACTTGGTAAAATCAGAGTGGTGGTTGACCCACGGTATTGGAAATCAAGAAATTTTGGGAATCGTTTACAAATTATACGTTTACAGAAAATATAGAAGGGCGGGTGGGGTTTTCTGGAGTTTCTGGTTCCAACCTGGTTGTCTGCGCAAAGAGGAGGGCTAAAGTGATTGAATCATAGTCATGGAAATACTACTATAAATTGACTACTATTGAACCGGAAGCAATTAGGGTGTATTTGGTTTGAGCTTTTTTTTTCTTTTTTTCTTTTTTCTTTTTTTAGGATGTAATGTAATAGGTGTGATGATTGATGTTGAATGCAACAGTAATGGGTGTAATTTTATGAAAAAATTAATATTTTGATGGTGCTATATATATTATCGTGAAAATTAAATTATTCAGAAAATTATGTGTTCTTATTTTTCTGACGGAATTCAATAGTTTCCCTTTATAATTTGTGAATAAATATAGACCCCATAGTCAAAAAAAAAAAAAAATATATATATATATATATATATAGGACCCTCATATTTGTTTATGATCTTTTTTACTCGGATTGACATTTTATCCATCTATCACCGCCATACTTATATTTAAATTAATATAAAAAATACAATCAAAATCTTATACATTTATCCTCCACATTTACTAAACATGAAAGATAAGCCCAAGGTGATAGGCATGTCGCCTAAACTTGATTGGAAATGGAAATTTTTGAAGTTCAAGAATTTAGTGACAAAAATATGAAAGTATGTGACTATAATGAAAATAAATAAATTAGAATGTATGGACGTGTTGATAATTAGGTCATTCTTGTTTAAATGAAAACGGAACAGTTAAAACAAGTCAATTCTGGCTGCTTCCCAATTTTAATGAATAGGCCCAATTTGCCTTCCTTATTTAACTGAAGAGTCCGATTATACACCCCCCATAACTGAAAAAGGCCCAATTTGCCTTTTCCATTTAGCTGAAATGGCCCAATATGCTGGATTTTGAATTTTTGATCCATCCGGCCATCAAGACCAAGTGGAAATGGAACTTGGGGAACTTTAATTACAACCCCAAAATTTGTCAATGCACTTGTCATTTAAATATATATATATATATATATATATATATATATATATATATATATTATATCTATATAATACTTCTTATCTTAAAATATTACAGCAGTGAGAAGGTGTAACCATAACTTTATAAAAAAATCATAAAATTTCTCTAAAAGCCACTAAAGGCCAAGAAAACCATTATTCTCAGGAAAAATAAAATAGGCATCTAAGGTTTATTCAGCTGTTAAAAACAGAATGGTTACAAACTCTTCCAACATTCTGCATATGCAAATGCTCACTTTCTGTTTTCTAACCAATTTAACAAGCAACAAGGATAACTCTATTACCAGTTATTTGTTTATTTACACGAGTCGAGTTCCCCCAAAGCAGAGTACTACAGAAAATCATGTATAAGTTGGCAATAGCAGGTATCCACCAAGAACAAAGGCGTGATATAGAGATCATAGCGTACAAGCAATCAGCTCTGGACCTTATCTTCTACGAGATATATGCTTTCACCACTTCAGTGTAGTCGCAAACTAAACCTGTCCTTGGACAAGTGATTTTCCCGTGGTTTTGCTTTGCCATATCCTCAAGTGCCTGTAATCAACCAAAAGAGGGGGGAGGGGGAGAGAAAATAAAGATCAGTATGTCCACATGAAGTTTCGAATACCTAAGGATCTATAGGTGATGTTTGTTTTCGGTTTTAAAAACCAGGTTTAGGATTTACAAATCTAACTCGAATCTACTGAGGGATTTTGAAATCAGGTTCTATAAAACCTCCACTATAACACCTATATACTACCTACTATCACCCTTTCCAATACATTAAATTCTCTCTCATTCTTACACTCACACCCAACAATAATATGATAAATACAACATCATTCACTCTTCTCACAAATTGATTTGACATAAAGTTAAATCTCACCCTCCTCAAAATCCCAAAACAAATACACACATTACTATCAGAATTTGGAAATGCGCTAGAGTTCAAAAATCGGTTTTTGAAACCACTTTAAACCCAAAATAGGCATTGCCTAAAGATCTGAAATAGATGACAAACCTTAGTGCTGTAAACGTAGCCATTGGGCAGGACAAGAGGTGGGTTCTCAGTATCCATCAGCTCTTTAGTTATGAAACAAACAAGTTTCGAGTGATGCTGCTTAGAATATGGAAGTGGCAGTGCTAATTTACGAAATGCTTCCTGTGATAGAGGATCCTCCTTTGTGCAATCATCTTCGTAACAGAATCTAAGCCAAGTCAAGGCAAAAACAAAGAGTAGAGGGACATCACTCTGTATCAACTAGGATTTTTTTTTTTTTTTAAAGGCAGCACTTTAATTAGGGGGAAAGAATTGGATTGTAGGAACAAAAGGACTTAGCAGTCATAGGTAAAATTAGCATATTCACAATAGGAAATTAGAAAAGACCAAGGACAATCATAAGTGTGGATACGGGGTCTTCAACGCAGATAGGCCTGCTTGTAGATATATATTCAACAAAGGCTCAAGAGTCATGCCATACAATCTGCAGAATTCTTGTTTAAATTGCTCTACCAAAAATTCCCATTGCTTTTCTTCAAACA
This sequence comes from Stenogyne calaminthoides, assembly GCA_037126765.1. Classification (NCBI taxonomy): domain Eukaryota; kingdom Viridiplantae; phylum Streptophyta; class Magnoliopsida; order Lamiales; family Lamiaceae; genus Stenogyne; species Stenogyne calaminthoides. The sequence goes on from JBBCBC010000042.1 coordinate 2,841,275, forward strand.
AGACCTGGAAGACAGCAATCACGAATGTCAAATTATCATGTTAGTCAGTTTGATAATATCAATCCAAGAAATGTTATTTTCAGCTCAAATATTGAGAATTTACTTCCACAATGCCTCACTAACTAAAATATTACCAGGAAATAGGATATCGTAGTTTTTTTCATGACTGATAAAATTACACATATATTGACATAGGTCAGAGGCCTGACATTCACACGACACTGGGATTGCTCGATATTGGCCTCATCAGCATTTATAATTATACGCGGCTCACTCCAAGTTACATTTAGAGAAGTTCATCGTAAACACTATATTGCTATATCTCGGATAACACCTTAGAGTATCAATGAAATGATAAATTGATGATCCTAGAATGTCTATCATTTCACCAATGTTCTTGGGGCTGAGGGAAGCTGGTACACAATGCATTTAATATAAAGACTCTGAATTTACATAAGAAAGAACAAGATCTAATGCACGCAAATGATGGCAAGAAGAAATTTTATTGGGATAAAATGCACAAAATTTGAAAATTAAGCATCACATAATTCACAGAGTCAAGATATTTCCTTCGAGATAAAATGCACAAGAATTGAAAATCAAACATCAGATAATTCACAGAGTCCTGAAATTTCAAGAGCTGATGGAGGTGGAACCTTGTATATCGGACATTCTGTGTTACTTTTGAAAGCAAGGGTTGCCACAACACGCTGCAATTCTTTCATATGGCTAGCTCCCCAAGGTGCTAGATATTTACGAGCATATGATATAGCTCGCATATTGTTTTCGGCTCTTACCAACTCGATGAATTCTTGTAGCCTCAATTGGAACTCAAATTTGCTCTGCAAAAGCACTCAGCATTGACAAATCAGTAGAGTTAAAATGTCAATATTCCCAGAGCTCGTGACTGTCAGTGCATGTTACTGAAATAGTATTAAAATACAGGTTGGTAGTCTTGCAAAAATGCTAAGGGGGAGGCAAAGCGAAGATGTAAATGCAGAAACTTGGGGGAAATTATATAATTATTGAGATGATAGTACTTAGTAGAAAGATATGTCCTCCAGGTCATTTTTCATAAGGTCAAGCTACCATGCTATAAGCAAAATCAATGTCAAACACTATTTCTTTCAGGTTATGCTGTATTATTATGGTTACCATGTGATTTGAGATATATGGAACAAGTACAATACTATCCAACTCAGACATGATATTACGCTATAAGAAAAGAAAGATAAAAGTAAAATATAGGTAGAACATAGTTTACCTTTGATTTCTTTAGCCTGGATTTGTTCTCAGCACACCAGGCAAGAGCAGGTGCCACCTCCTTCCTTTGAAGGGCATCGATAACCTTTTTTGCTTCAAGAAACACATCTATATCAACAAGATCCTGCTAAGATAGAACAAAGGTCATCTGGATGTAGTCTGTCATTAGAATTAGAACAATCACATGCAATATGGTTATAGGACGGCTAGATCCATTAAGGAACTCATAAGTTGCATCTTCTTTCTTCCTAATTTAAACCAGTTTTCAAAACCCAAATCATCAAAATAAAGCTGAGACTTCTATTTAATTATTCACTTTTTAAATGCTTTTCAGCCAATGCCAGGGCATGTATCATCTCTCATCACCCCATAATCAATGAAAGGATAATAATGAACACAGTAAAATATAGATTGACAACTGCAAGGTGAGATACCAAGTCATGTAGTATTTAATTTGGAGAAAAAAGTAGCATATGTTACTAACAAAAATCACCTGAATGTTGCTGCTCTCAGCAAGCTTTACGGCAGTGTCATAATATGACATCCGCAACATGTAATCAACTAGTATTCTCTTCAACCGCGTGCTATTCCACTCTGACAAATTGTCCAGCTCTGCAGATTCTAAATGTTCCAGCCTAGTTCGGCATCTCTGTGCTTGCAAGTGCTCTGTTCGACTTCCCTCTTCCAACTGATTCATCAACCAGTTAAATGAAAAATGGCGTGTTATCCAAATGAGCTGATAGGACTCAATGACTGGGTAGAGTGTGGCAAAATATGTTAAGCTAGTAACTACATTTGATGCATTTATTGTTGAGCTATAGAATGGAAAAAAACTGACTAGATAAATGAAGAATCTGAAGAAAAAAAAAATCAAAAGTAAAACGCTTAATTCAAAAGAAAACCCAGAACACTAATCAACCTTCTTTCCTCCCCAGTTCAATTTGACCAATCGAAACAATAGATCAAGATTCAAGATTAAAAACTTCAAACTTCTCAATCGGAGTCCATCTTCTTTTTTTTTTTAATTATTAAACAATGATATTCATAACTGAAGATGACTCTTTCTTATTGCCATATCAACATCCAATGATCCTTCTACTCAAATCATTCTACAAGTACTCCTTCACAAAAACCAAATTGAACCTATCTTCTTGAATCTGAATTACTGCGAAAAAGGGCAAAATAAAATAACACAAGCATCGCGTGGTACCAATTCTGAAAAAAAGAAGCATAATATACTTTTCGTTTGAGGCCCTGCAATCGGCTGACAAGAGAATTGAGTTGATTAACAGCGTCATCCCGAGACAGGTCCGAATCGGCTGCGTCAGAGACACCGGAAATTACGGCGGACACCTCTTTCTCGACGGTGCGGTGGTTCGAGCGGATCGTCTTTTTGTAATGCTCGAAGGGGACACGGAGCAACTGGTGTTCCAGTTTCAGAGACTCCGCCAGTTTCCCAAACTTCGACGGCGGGCGGCGGCGGAGTTGCCGTTGGGGAGCGGTGTATCCACCTCCATTGGAGAAGACGACATTCTTTTTCCCCTTTCGTTTTTCTTTTTTTCTAATATTCTTTTCTGGCTTTTTGCTGATAAGTGAAGTTGAAGCGTGTAGAGCAGCAAATCTTTTAGCCCAAAAGCTATGAACGGTGTCGGGGGTGTTTTTTTTACGCATGGGTGTAAAAGTATTTATTTTTTAATTTAATATGACCCAATTTTAAAAAAAATAAACACTTCTACTCTCTCATTTGTATTTTAAAGCACACTCTTAATATAATTTCTACAGTTTAATTTGAGCAGGTTGCCAGATTTTTGTATATGGGTTGGGTTGAGTTGATATATTTTAGTCTCAATTTAATTAAAAACAATAATCCATTTAGGTTTTATTTGTGTTTTATTTCGGGTTGGAGTGGGTTAGGTTGGCCGGTGGGCTTTTTAAAAAGAATGAGTTTAATTTTTTTTAATAAGATAATTCAATTTAATTAAAATACAATAATATAAATACAAAAAATAATTTATTTTTTACTTACGCATGCAAAAATAAAAAGTGTTTTATTTATTACGACTATTTTATGGATATTGTTGCTTAATCTTTTAATTTATTGTTAAGTTTTGATTGTTTTTATCACTCATCAAGACATTGTTCGTATATTGCTTAAAATATATACAAACTCTCATGTGAAAAATATTCATACTATAAAATTAATATCATTACACTTATAAAATGATACCACTACTCTTATAAACTAATACATCTAACATTTAATGTTATGATCTTTTTAAATGTTAATTTAATTTTCAAGTATTATGATATTAATTTATAAGTGAAGTTCTATTTTAAAATTAAAAAATTTAATGATATCAACAAGTTTCAAAAAAACATACTTTCTAAAAATTTATTATAAATAATACTATGTAAAAAAAATAATATTTTATTAAAAAAAAAGCTCAGAGGCTAAAAAAGCCCACAACATAAATTAATATTAATTTTATTATGGATTGTGTTGGGTTGAGTAGTTATCGGCCCAATCCCATAGTCTATTGGCCCTAAATTATATATCCTTAATATTGAAATTTTAAAACCGACAAAAATAAATTAAAAATTGGATTGTGGATCACCTATGTATCAACTCTAGTTTTGAAAAGGATATTTTTGGATTCATCCTAACAACTCTAGCTACAACCAACGGGTAGGATATCATCCCAAGTCCCAACAGGTTGAAAACTTGGAATGAGAAAATCATGATTACTTCCCTTCGTCCTTAATTCAATTCAACATTTATAAAAAAAAATTATCCCAAATTTAATTAAATATTTTTATAAATAATAATAATTTTTTTTTATCTATATCTTTTAAACACCTTAATATTACACTTAATATCATTAATTTTTTAACACTAAAATTAATTTTATTTCATTTAATTTATACAAGTACTATTACTTTTATTATTTAACTTCTATCAAGAAACAACTTTATTCATTTTAATAATAATAAATAATTATTTTCTTAAAGTATGTGTGGCTAGTAAATATTTAATTGAATTAGAGACAGATGGGGAGTATTATTTATTAGAGGTGATCATAAAATTAAAAGAACCGCTAAAAATTGTATATTAGTATATGACAAAAAAAATTGTATAAAATCATCTCAAATACAAATTAGCATAAATTAATATTCATTTTACTATAGTGTTATATTTAAATTGTGTCTTGGTGCAATTTTAATTTGATCATAATACACAAATAAAAAATAACTATCCTTTTTTTTTTATAATATGTTTTTAATCTTTTGAATTATTTGACAAAAAAAAAAGTTTTTAAAATTTTATTATCTCTTTTTTCAAATTATATATCCTTAATATTGTAATTTTAAATTTCCTACAAATGTGTTGTGTGTTTATTTTTTTCAATTAATAATATCTATTGTTAAAAATATTTAAATAATATTAATTAAGGTTAATTTTGGATCACCTGCCCTCATGTTCACATGTATGATGTATCAACTCTAGTTTTAAAGGATATTCTTGTACCCCATTGCAAAGTGTGCTCCAATTCTGTATTCCTTTAATTTGAATAGTTTATTTAATTTGATTACATTCTTGATTTGTCATTTTTCTTCCATAAAGTATTCATTTGATGTGATTGTTCATTACACCTTACATTATTCAATTATCTGTCGACAATTCTAAACTGAAATTAATGTCAAACCTAATTCAGTCAACAACCAAAATCAGATGGATTAATTTCAATTTTTGTTACTCAATCATCCCTATTCCCCTGTATTACTAATGGTTATTTTTTTTTAAACTGACATGTCGTCTATTTTTTCATGTTGATAATATGTCGCATTCTCATAAAAAGACATATGATGATACGGAGTTGATTTAAGAAATTTAAGATGATGTGTAAATAATATAATAACTATTGAGTATCATTAGATTTAGTTTGAAATTTTAAAAAATTAAAAAAAGAAAAAAAGTGCTATAGAAATAAGTTTTTCACTAAATTCAAGTTATTCCTTAAAATCATGTCATCAACCCATTATCTTTAATAACCGTTTAGGTGGATTGTCAATACAATTATGTGGTTGTTTTTTCATTTGACCAACTATATGTATTAAAAATTTTAAAAATCAATTTAAATTTATATATTTATAATCTAAAGAATATTAAATTATGATTATTATAATAACCATAGACATGATAAAACAAAATTAATCTATACCGATTGATTAATACAAATAAATATTTCATATTATGTTGAAAATTGGTTTGGTTTCAATAATAATCATGATAATAAATGATGAAGCTCTAGTTTTAATGAAAAATGCATATATTTTTTTTGACCAAATTCATGAAACAAACGAAATTCCAGCATACGTAATTGATTTATCCATCAAAAAAAAAAAAAAATTGACTATGTTTAAAATATCATAAATTCCATATGTTTTCATATTGAAAATTTCAAAATTTATCAAACAAAATATGATAACTATACTATTATGATTAATACAAATAAATATTTACATATTATGTTGAAAATATAGGGTTTCAATAATAATCATGTAATATATGTGGAAGCTCTAGTTTTAATGAAAAATGCATATAATTTATTTTTACCCTTAGGACCGAACAAAATTTGCACAATTTTAATTTTTAAATTTTGCACAGCGGATAAGGCCGCAATGACTCATCTTCGTTCAACCATGATTTTGGCCGAACAGTTGCACGATTGGGCCAAAAAAAAACAAAATTTATACTAAGAAAATCCATCAAAAGGTTAAAAATTTAATTAAACACACATATTCATAAATTATGCAAAAGTATCAATGATTATGTTGGTTTCACTTTTGTTGTACTACCTCAGATGAAAAGATTTGTTATACCCGATTTTACATATGTTTAATGCAATAGATAATTGGGTTTTTTAGAAAAGAAAAAAAAACTAGATAAAAAAACGATGCAATTTATAATAATCAAGTTTTGAATGCATTCAGGTGGACTGTGCATTCATAGTGCATTTTAAAACCACGCAACTTATTATATTGAAATATGCGTCTTGTTTACACCGAACCGTACAACTATTATTATGAAAATAATAAATGCACAGTTCAATATAAACAAGTTACAACTTTCAGTATAACAAATTACATGATTTTTTAAATGTACTACGAGTGCACGGTGCACTTGAGACCCACTCATTTATAATATATAAAATCGTTCACAACCATCATTATTAACTTTTATATTATTTTTAAACTATAACATTACTTTATATTTCTTTTTTTCTTTTGGAAATCTCTATTAAATCTGATAATGTTTTATGCGAAAATTAAGTACATAAATTAATTAATCTAAATTAATGTAATATTATAATATATTTTTAATTATAATAATAATGAATTGAATCACATTACTTACCAAAAAAAAATGTATATATAAATAAAGACAGTCCAGTATGAAAATTTTCATATATGAAAATACTTTAATTTACAACCAAATTTTATAAATGGTGAAGGTAAGACAAAATTGAGTGGTTCATGGTTCACCCGGCTCAAATAGATCATAATTTAGGGTTCTTTATTTAGTGTTTAGGGTGTAGATGATTGATTTAGGATAATTTTATAGATTTTCATACATGAAAATTTTCACACTAGACCTACTCATAAATAAATTATGTGAATGAAATAAATAAATATATAATGCATTTAAATCTAAAACTAATAATACAAAGTTTCTTTAAGCTAGCTTATTACGCGGGGTGATACTATAGTATAAAATATTTAATGAATCAAAATTCTTGAAATATGACCCAATCAAAGGTAAAAAAAAAAGGAGAAGCCGAATGAAACATATCATATATATATATATATATATATATATTTTACAATAAAATAAATTGTATTTATATAATAAAATAATTTTCAACACTTTACATGTTTATTGAAAAAACAAATATATGTTACTTGTCATTATAGCAACACATGTTTGCCCCTATAGACCTGAAAGCCAATTTTCCTATTTCTTATTTGTTCGATTTTCTTTGATAGTTAATTTGATCTAATTTGACCCACGAATGATCCGTGAGTTTGTAACTCCTTCTCAATTTGCACTAATATTTTACGTAAAATTGTAGGAGTGTCTCTCGTACATATATGCGTATCTCTCTTGTACGCTAAAATTAACGGTGCAATTGTACACACTTATTACTATTCGGTAAAATTAACTATTAATAGTCCAGTAATTTTGTTACGTGAAAATAATTAATTCTCCCTCCGTCTCAGATCAGTTTTCACACTGATTTGGGACCGCAAACCAAGGAAAATGTATTTTTTGCATAAAGTAATGACATATAGGTAAATAAGTGTGTTTTTTTTTTAGTAAAAGTTGTGTAAAAGGTGTCCATTTTAGGGTGTGAAAACTGATATGGAACAAACCAAAAAGGAAAGTGTGAAAACAAATGTGGGACGGAGGGAGTACCATTTAAAAATACATTTAAATTACACGACACACTCATTCAGTTAATAATATTTAAAAATACATTTAAATTGCACAACACATTTATTCGAGATTTAAGTAATATATATATTTATTTATTTTATTTTTTGAAGAGACCCAAATTAATATAATTATTGCAGCTTATAATATATAAGTCGATGTCGCAGTGAGGCATTGGCCCCACCCAAAAGACAAACGAATGAAACGCTCCCCCTTACGCGCGGCATCACATTTTAAACTTTCGGCGGTTGCCGATATTACCCCCCTAATTCTCCTTAATTCCCCAATTAACCATAAAATAGCAACCATATATTATACACACACCCAACTCAGTGTCAAGTGTAGAAAATATTTCTTCCATTTTCTTTTTAGATTTAAAGCCCACGCTCTCAACGGCCGCCATTCCAATTTCCATCCACCAATCACTCTGTAAAATTCTCTCTCCCTCTATCAGAATTAAATGTTCCCTGAGACATTTATGATTCTGTGAACGTTTTTTCTGTAGATTGTGTTTTTAATCTCCTTGTATCTCCTCCTGGCGGTGTGTGAGGTTTTTGAATTAGGCGAGTTATATTTGGTAAGTAGTCGCCCCTTGTAATCTTCTGAATTAATGATTAATTTATGTTGATTTTATGAATCTTTTTCGAGTTTCAAAGTTTCAAAAAAAATATGAACAGTCTCTTTAACGGTCGAGTAATTGCTAGGAGGTTATGGCACATTGCTGATGGGGAGTAAAGCAAATTTTAGGTTTTTATTTTGAACTTTTTTTTGATTTATTTATGTTCTAAATTGAATTCAATTAGGGCATATCTTTACTGATTCAAGAAACAAGAAGTATCTCTTCTTCTTTCTCCCTTTTTGGTTTGATTTTTAGCCTAGGAGAGAATCCAAGAAAGTAAGAAACACTATGGGTACTTGTTTGTTAATCCTGGCAATTGTAAGTTTACAGTTCTATTCCTATAAAATCTTTCCCTGATTACTTTTTTTAGCAGATAACTATACTGATTTGAATTGGGGGCAAGATCATCTTCTTCTTTTCTGAAACTTGATTTTTTCGTTTTATCACTGTTAATGTGAGTGATTTTGTGTTAAAGGCAAGAGTTTGAGGGTAGTTTGGACTTTATTACTGAAGAATAACCATGGTACTTTTGAAAGCTAGACACTAATATTTTTGTAATCATGGATCAGAAACACATTGATTAGTGCTTTTGACATGGGCGTCTCCATGATTCCTGCTAACGGTGAAAGTGATGTCTGAAATCATTACTGAACTTTGCTGAAACCCACAATATTTAATTAAAATAAAATTACTAATATAAGCACACTTCCGTACTGTGGAGTTATTAGAAAACTATTGTAGTAGTAAGGATGTCAGATGATGATCTGAAGGTTGTTTATTTAAATGATGGGTTTTCTTTTTTTCATTTTTTTAATTGGTCTTTTATTATTAGTCTGAGGTTGTAGTTTCGATTTTGCTTGATTCAAAAAGTAGTCAAGGACACAAGAAGATAGTTTTAGTCACTTTACTTTTTTCAGTGTTGCTGTTTATTGCTGTTTATAAAGCTCTTTCCAAATTAGACAGGTAAACTTGAATTCCCAATAGTGCTACGTTTGTTTGGCTGTGCTTCCTAGTACCAATCTGTTACTTTCTGGTTTACTGATATACTTCAATCTTCTTTTAGTTATGAGCTAACTTTCCTTTTTTTTTTTTTTTTTTTTTTTTTCTGAATATTTTTTGCAATCTTCTTTGCTTTATAGTGTATGGTTAATACTTGAATAGTATATTGATTTACAGTTCTTGTCGAGTTCACGACCTCTTTTGTTGGATCTTAATGTCTATATCTATCTCAACTCTATCAGAAAAACATGACATATGAAAGAATTCAAAGTGTAATGCCATCATCGAATCCAGAACGATTCTGGTTATACTTATTGTATCATATGCTTCCCTACTTTCACAAGCTCACTGATGCCATCTGATTATTTTCTTTTGGGTTAATTCTTGTACAGGTTTGTTGCCGAGTTCTATGATAATCAGTAAGAGTTGAAGCCACAGAGATGAAGAAGCTATTCTTTTTCAGATCAAGTTCATCAAATAATGCTAGCAATGATCATATCTCTTCACCTTCAACGGATAAACAAGTGTACTGGGAAAAGCCAACGGGAAGAGTGGACAACTCTACAAGATACAAGCATGGTTCTAACGATCAGGTATTTGGTGACACTCCTTGTTTAAGAAGGAGCCTCTCATTCTCATCTGGGTCCCTTTATGACACTGGAGAAGCACCAAGGAACAACATGGAGCTAACTGGTTCTCCATGTAATTCTAGTTATTATTCAAATAAGCAATCAGGACACCGCTCCTCGAGGTAGACACACTATTTAGCCTTAGTATTAGAATTTTTGATAATCTTTTGGTCATTATTGCCCTTATAAAATATGCTGCCTTTTGAGTTGCTATTCTCTTTGTTATCAGATCTCGTACTCTCACTCCTGAGAGGCTAACCAGGTCAAAATGTGATGATGCTGCTATGATTAGGAACGCTCGCAGAGTGGAGAAATATGATTGTAATATTCCTAAAGCACACTCTGATTTGTCAGAGATCTCATCTTATTGCTCTAGTAATGTCTCGAATGAAGTTTTGGATCGTTACATTGATGGAGAACAGATGGAAAGGTGTGAATCAAAAACTATATTCTCAGCAAAAAATCAATTTGAAAATGGAATTGTGGGGAAGCGGCCGCCTAGATCTCATCTTTCCGACACTCCAGGTTCCCTCAAAGGATATGTGTGATAATGGATATTGCAATGAGTCTCCACGGAAACTTGCCAGAAATGTGGTTGAGATACTTTCTCAGTCTCGAATGAGGTCAAGAGAATTTGACTCTGACAATCCAATCACCATCGAAGATGTCTAAGGGAGGACCTTGAACAAGAGTTCCAATGCGTATACTGATGAAGTATCACCAAATCATTGTACAATGGATTGGTACACTGAGACTAGTGATGGGTCCCATCAGGATGACTTTTCAGAATGCTTGGAAAAGGAGTCTTCTTCATCTGGTGATAAAGACACATATGGGGAGAATATTGGTGCTGTAACAGATGCTGATGTAAAACTATTTAAAAAATTCAAGCAAGCTGAGGAAAGGGCTGCAATTCTTTCAGATGAACTCGAAAAGGGTGATTTTATTCAGTTTAGAGGGCTTACTGTGCCAGCATTGATTCAGACAATCAGAAGCATGACAGAGGAGAAAGCAAACATGGCTCATGAGGTTTTATCAGTTTTAGAGGATAGGATTGCTGAAAGGGCATTGTTTAGGGAAAAGCTTAAACAAGGAAGGATAGAAACAGATGCTTTCGAATTGTCACGAAAGTTGGAGAAGGAAAAGAATGAGATACAGTCAACTCTTGAAAAGGAATTGGATAGGAGATCAATTGATTGGTCGAATAAGCTTGAGAAATTAAAGGCAGAAGAACAGAGGCTTCGGGAGAGGGTGCGTGAACTAGCAGAACAGAATGTTTGCCTCCAAAGGGAAGTCTCTTCTTCTAGTGAAAGGGAAATGGAAACTAGAGCCAAGATTACAAACTCAGATAAACAACTTGGGGATTTATCTACTCAAATTGAGAAAGTTATGGAAGAGAATGATTATTTGCAGAAAACACTTTCTGATTTGCAAGACAGAACCAGATCAGCAGAAGAAGAAAGAGATTGCATCAGAAGGAACTATGAGGAGAAGGCTGCTGAGTGCAAGGATATGCACCATGCTATCAGTAGGCTCCAAAGGACATGCAACGATCAAGAAAAGACGATTGATGGATTGCGAGGGCTTTGTGAGGAACTTGGGAGGAAAATTTCTCAGGAGACTTTTGACTTTGGGATCGCGAAGCTGCAAATCGAGCATGTGAAACTGACGGGAGTGGAGCATTCACTGAGGAAGGAGGTGGAATCGTTTAGGGTTGAAATTGATTCACTTAGGAGAGAGAACATTGATCTACTCAACCGTCTGAAAAATAAGGGAAGCACGGTTCATTTTCAACTTTTAAGCTGGATCGAGAACTTCAGAGTCGTGTTAGCTGCTTGCAAAATCAAATGCTTCCGTTGCTCACTGAGAGCAGCCAACTTTCCAGGAAATTGATTGAGTATGTTAAAACAAATGGCTGCTTCCCACCGAAAAAGGGGCCCAGTTGCCTAGGTGGCCAAGTTCTTGTGGAATGTGAAGTGAAGATCCAAGGTCTAGAGCGGGCAGCTGAAAACTTAGCAACTAGTATGAACACTGTGTTCGGTGTAATTCAAGAGAAATCAACGCTGTTGCACGAGAAGTCTTCCCCAGTTCATGTGGATCATCAAATATCTAGCTTCGGTGATGAATTACAGAAACGCAATGAGCAGAAATCGGAGGTAGATGAATTTTTATGATATTTGTTTTTGTCAATGGAAATTTTCTCTATTTTATGTTTGAACTAAATTATGCAATTGTTTGGTTTACTTTCCAGGATATGGTCAGATCAGCATTCAAAGCTGAGACCTTATTGACCACCTTGTTGCGTGAGAAGCTCTATTCCAGGGAACTTGATGTGGAGCAGCTGCAAGCGGAGCTTGCTGCAGCTGTTAGAGGCAATGACATTCTTAAAAGTGAAGTGCAAAATGCAGTTGATGATTTCTCTTGCGTAAACCATAAGATGAAAGAACTTGAACTCCTGGTAACTTTCAACACCAATTTCTTCTAATAACAAAGAGGTTGAAACCAACACGTAAGCAACATGTTGGTTGAGAAATTTTTACAACATGAAGATTTATTACATTGAAAATTGGAGAAATGTGTCATTTGTTTGCTTTTTTCCTTCAAACTAAGTAATGTGATGCAATTTCTCAGATATTATGAACGTATACTCGGTTATATTCCATCGACATTACATCTTCTTTGTGTGGCAGATGATGAAGAAGGACGAGATTGTCAATCAGCTTCAAAGCGATCTGCAGGACTGCAAGAAAGAATTGGCTATAGTGAGGGGAGCTTGCTGCAGCTGCAAGCGGAGCTTGCTGCAGCTGTTAGAGGCAATGACATTCTCAAAAGTGAAGTGCAAAATGCAGTTGATGATTTCTCTTGCGTAAACAATAAGATGAAAGAACTTGAACTCCTGGTAACTTTCAACACCAATTTCTTCTAATAACAAAGAGGTTGAAACCAACACGTAAGCAACATGTTGGTTGAGAAATTTTTACAACATGAAGATTTATTACATTGAAAATTGGAGAAATGTGTCATTTGTTTGCTTTTTTCCTTCAAACTAAGTAATGTGATGCAATTTCTCAGATATTATGAACGTATACTCGGTTATATTCCATCGACATTACATCTTCTTTGTGTGGCAGATGATGAAGAAGGACGAGATTGTCAATCAGCTTCAAAGCGATCTGCAGGACTGCAAGAAAGAATTGGCTATAGTGAGGGGAATATTACCAAAGGTGACAGAGGAGAGAGATTTAATGTGGGAGGAGGTTAAGAGGCACACTGAGAATAACATGCTGTTGAATTCCGAGATCAATGCATTGAGAAAGAAAACAGAGGCCCTCAACGAAGAGATACTATTAAAAGAAGGCCAAATAACCATTTTGAAAGATAGTATCAGCAAACCTTTCGACCTTCTTGCAAGTCCAGATTCTGCAGACAACTTGTTTTGGACAAACAAACGTTAATTGGTGGTGATTTATCTTTGTTCTTGTTTTTTTTTTTCATTTTTGGGACTTGTTTATCTTGTGAAGTACAAAGGTATAAGTTTTTCTCAAACTTTATACTGCACAGTTGTGAAACATTTGTGGTTGAAATAATTTGTTTGTGTGATTGCAGAATAGCAGTCTTTGACAAAGATCATGTTCTATGAAGCAGCATATAGATTTATAGAATAGAATAGAATTTTTGATATGATGGGAAATTTGATGGCGTATGTATTGATGTTTTTGTTTGGGTGAGGTTGCTCTATGTTATAGTTATCTTTGCAATTTTAATATCACATTTTGATAGTACAAAAAAATTGAACTATTGGGATTACGAAATATTTTTTGATGTACATCTTTGAAAATAAGACATACAGTATATGAAAAACTTGAACGAATAATACTTTTTTTTTTTGGGTAATTTGCCTTTATACATAATCATTTAAAGGAATACAATATATTTATACTTGTGATTGAATTATTTACCAAATTGTAATTGTAATTTTCCAAGAAAACTAAGCTTAAACTTTATAAGTAATAATTTCAGAAATTATAAAATCAAAATAGAAAGTATGTTGATCTAGTTAACCATATAACTTCTTTTGTCCAAAGTCCAAACACATTAGACCCTATTTTATAAAGGACACACTTACACGAGACGATCTCACGGTGGGACAGGACATAAGTTGGACATTGACGCTTTAACAATTTTGAGAAAAGTGAGTGTGATTTGTGATTTTGTGTTATATGAGTTTTTCTTTTATAAATTCTAAATAATTTTTAATTAAAAAACGTAAGGATTTTCCGAGGGTATTAATGCAAAAAAGAACTATGTTTGTTGGGGTCTCTTCTGGGTTTAATATGAAATTAGAGACATAATTGCAAACCTATATTCTTTGAGGGGGCAAACCGTGAATATCAAAGATTATGTGGAATCGCAGACGAAAAGGAGATGAAAATCTCGCATTCAAAGATAGAGAGAGAAATAGTGAGAGAGGATGTTGTTTCAGGTAGGAGGACAGGGGACGCGGCCCACATTTTTTGAGATGGCCGCCGCTCAGCAGCTGCCGTCGAGTCTACGCGCCGCCCTAACTTATTCGCTCGGCGTATGCATCCCTTACTTGAATTTTCCATTAAGTTTTCTGAAATTTTTTTGGATATCGCAGTGAAAATTCTGTAAACTATAATCACTTGCTTGCAGCTGCTAGTATATTTACTAGGGACATTTGGTCGTAGTCATTTCATTTGTGGACTTTGTTAATTATTTCCTTTTTTATTTCTGTGAGTTTGTTTGAGAGAATTTGGTGGTGATATTTAAGGTAGAATTTTCGCTTCTTGCTTGCAGGTATTCGCTTTAAGAAGACCTTTCATTCATAAAATTTTGGACTATGAAGATGAATTTTTTGCGTTGCTTATGCTAGTCCTCGAAACTCACAGTTTGCGTACAACAGGTGAAAGTCATCTGATATATATGCTATTCGAATAATTATGGTTTGTATTATCCGTTCGTATCGATATTGGATGATTAGGTCAATTAAAAAAATTGTTACCAATTTTGAAAGTTTTATGACCTATTGCCGTCTGCCGCAGAGATGGAACCACTGTAACTGAGTATGGTTTCATCTCTTGGTGAGTGGCACTGATTATACCACTTGCTGATTTCTTCATCTGTATGTTGTCAGATGCTTCGTTTGCTGAATCATTGTATGGCTTACGACGCAGAGGAGTTAAGATTCGATTGAAAAAGAGCAATGTACTTACAGATGCTGGTGATGAGGTCAATCACACCGGGCTGCATAAGCGTCAAAAAGTGCTCTCTGTTGTATTTCTGGTGAACAATCTTCTAATTATTCAATTAAATCCGAGTTAGTTAAGGAGTCTTTATGGTTTGTTGACATTGCTCTGCTCACTGCATCAGCTATCACAAAGTAGGCCTCCCTTGGATGTTTAATGACTTTTTTAGCTGACTGGCTGGATGCCTGTAGTGTCAAACATAATACAGATTTTGCTTTTGGAAAGTCTAAATTTGCTAGCAGTTATCTGACTGCGAATAACGTAGTAAATTCTGAAAATATATGATATTATATCAGGTGAAGGGAATTCGGAATGGTAATTAGGGTGGGATTGGGTTATATACATGTGGTGCTAGAGCATTAAGTTGTTGGTGTTTGGAGTGAGTCAACTGTCAAGTGACTAACATCAAATTTGGTTGTATATATTATATTTGGATAAAAAAGACATGTTATGATTTCCATGCAGCAGTCATTTGGATCATTCAGGATAAATTCTTGTCTTCGATTATCTAGTCGTCTGAATTCTTTGTCGGGGGTTAACTCTTATTTTTACTGGACTCTAGGCCCTTTATCAATTGACATCAACCTTCCTTGGATGGGTACCTCAGAATAAAACATTGAGCGGATGGTTTATTCATTAAGTTTGAGTTCCCGAAATTTTAATATCTCATACCTGGGCCTATGTTCCTCGTGGTATCTGCATGAATAAATTGCTGTTCGAAGATACATAGCAATAGTTCATACTTCATATATTATCAGTTAAAAATGGAACTATAGTTCTTATTAATTTGTTATGATGCTCATTCCTCTCATAATGCTCTCTGATATTTTTGTTAATGAAGAAAGCTTTTTCTGCTCCTTTTCAGGCGGTGTTACCATATTTAAGGTCAAAACTGCAATCGATCTACAATAAAGAAAGGGAAGCTACTCTTCAGGCAAGTCTATGGGGAGATAGTGATGAAAGGTTTGGTGATGCTGAGTATGTTGGTGGCAGCAACAACACCTTTGGGTCAAGGGAGAGCTCTGATACTGACGCCTCAGCTCGAGCTCGCTTGGTCAAGAAGCTACAGAAGGCTATCGGTGCTTGCTACCCTTGGTTGCACGCTGGAAATGAAGGTCTGTGTAGCATAAATTCGCCCTTAATTTTTCTTAGATCATGTTTAGCCTTTTATACTTGAGGAGCAATGTTTGTATTTATTTCGACATTGCATTCACATATTTTTCATTAGATCTTCTTAATCCTGTTCTCCCCAGTTATATGCGGAAATGGTTATGAACAGGGGAAATTATGGAGGGAAATGTTGTCAATAAAATAAATTATATCTTATTGCCAATTTATTTAATATTGCTCTTGGCTGGCATGCGAGAAGCTTGAATAGGAGACAGAGATCTTAGACCTTTTCTTTAACAAGCTTGGTACTTTTATGTCATTTTTCCAACTCCTTCTAGACAAGTCGTTGAACATCCTTTACTTGTTTTCCACGCAAAACTTTTTTTGTTTAAGCTCGGGAAGGCTAACTTGTTATGCTGGAATCACTGATCTATTTGGAAGAAGGGTTGGGTTTATCAAATAAATCAAATTTGTTTACATGCTTTGAAAACTATGCCTATTAAATTATTTATCTTAGTAAGCTTATGACTCCATATTGTATTGCTTCCTCGGCTTACTTTCTCTTGGATTTTTTACTAGTTTTTGTAGTTGTTTCATTTTATTTATTTTGATTCAAGAATAATACAATGTTACTTGACCTGGATCCCCGTACATACAACTTTCATCGTATACAGCTTCCGCACTTGTATTTGTACTGAACCTAACCACTGTCAATTTACAAGCTCGTACAACCTGTACACCCATCAATCAGAATAAGATACAAATCATTGAGCAAGCTGTCAACGTTTTATACTTAAATTTATTGCTATCAGTATTCTGAAGGGATCAAGTGTTTTGATGTGCAGGATCATCTTTTGCTTACCAGCTATTATATTTGTTGGATGCTACTAAGTTCTACTCATTCGGGCTACATGCACTTGGCATTCATGTTTGTCGGGCTACTGGGCAAGAGCTGGTAAACTTTTCAAGATGATGTGCATTACAAGCTTTCTATATTTCAAATTTTGTAGAAACATCTTTTCTCAAAATCACAAATGGCATCTCATATACATGATTTATTCTCCACATTTAATCAATTTAAAGAACTTTTGAGCTAAACAAATAGAAAAAGAAGATTATGAGGAGAAATTGTATATCAGGTCATAAATTCATTTGACGTTTGTTTTTTGTCTTGTATTTGTCAAATATTGGCTTAAGGAAAGTCTGTTATTGTATTTTTCAAATATTGGCAGTTGAGTTGTCATGTAATTTGATAGTTCTACTTTTAAGGTTTGTGTTCCTTAGCTTTCTCACAGTTTTATGCGAATATCTACAGTACAACCTTGTAGGCAAGCGAGCCGCAAGCCTTAATAAAATCTTTTAAAAAAAAGCAATTTCATGCCGTTGTCATGTCATATAAACTGCTGACCCCTTTCTAGATTCTACAAGTGTCTTATTGTTATGTATTCTTATATTCCTCGTATTATTTTTAGCCTTTTCTTTTTCTGATGTCAAGATAGATGGACACATCTTCCAGAATTTCAAAGATAAGAAGCCGTGAACGCGAGAGACTCCGTGGTTCCCCCTGGCTAAAGGTTCACATGTTACTTTGGGTTTATTGACTATATATATTTCGTGTATACACAATTCATTTATATTATTATTTAATTTCGTCACAACAAACATTTCTGGCTCCAAACTGAATCTGTCTCATCCAAACCTTCTTCTCAGGCACTACAAGGTGGCTTGCTCAGCTGTGCATACGCGGTGCTTGACTATGCCCAGACCGGTTTAATTGCAGCTGTATTTTTCTTCAAAGTGAGTATCACAATATGCACTGACTTGTTACTTTATTTAAAAGAGAGGTACAATGTATTGAGTTCTTGAAAATAACTAAGATTATAAGTATATTTCTTTCACCTGACTCTACTAGCTAATTAATTCATTCATAAATTCCTAGTCAAGAAATCTTGTCTGGAAATGAAATTTATGTCCACTCGACAAATCTTCAACACCCTCTACAAACTGCTCTCTGTTCCTTGTATTTTTTTGTGTTCTTCCAGGGTATATTGCCTGAGTTTGCCACACCGATTACTTTGAATTTTTTTATTCTCCTTCTTCTGGATTGTTTTAACATATGATTGCACAGATGATGGAATGGTGGTACCAGTCTGCAGAAGAAAGAATGTCAGCCCCAACTGTATATCCCCCACCTCCTCCACCACCCCCTCCTCCAAAGGTCAATGCATCTCTGTGAAAGAAAATCTCAGTTTCATTTTATTTTATTATTTCTTTGTACATTAGTTATCATTTTTATTTTAATCTAAATATCCCTGGAGAACTGGTCGTAATGGCATGTGTTCAGTGTAACAGTTCTCTGCCCTATAGCTAATCTGTATTTTATGTACTGTAGGTCAGTGTTTTATTTTTCAAGATTTTATTTGATTGAATTGGAGTACAGTGAAAGTGTTCAGTTAGAAGTCATGCATGATCCAATTGCCATATTTCACTATTATTAGTCTAATACATCATTGATTAATCATCAGTTATGCAAACAGCAAACCCAAATACTTCAATTGTTTTTGTTTTACATGATCAATTCCATAATAAATTCGCTTTCTAACAGGTTGCAAAGGAGGGGATTCCACTGCCCCAGGATAGGACACTATGCCCTTTGTGTTTGCAGAAGCGTACAAATCCATCGGTGATGGCTGTTTCGGGATTTGTCTTCTGCTATACATGCATATTTAAATATGCCAGTCAGGTGAGAGCCTCCCTCTTATGGTTATTCATATTAGATTTCAGCAATAAGTCTAGTTACTCACAAGTTTGAATCTATTGAGAGTTATAAAATAAATACTCTGTTTATCTTTCCTCTCTAATGTAACCTTTTTCTACAGTACAAACGCTGCCCGGTTACGCTAATGCCTACGACTGTGGATCAAATCAGGAGGCTATTTCATGATGTATAACAGCCACGCGCCAAAAAAAAAGTAGGAATAAGTGTACGTGCCATTTCTGTACTATACAGTAGACTCAGTAATTAGACCAAAAATACGTCCCAACCTACTCAATGCTATTCACTATCTTATTAAGTGATAGGATCGATTCACATGGTTAATTCGCCAATCCCAAACTTGAAAAGTGCCTTCTTTGTGAGAGTGCATAATAACCACAGTTTGGTTTAATTGATGACAAGAAGAAATGTTCAACTACTCCCATGCCTCCACCATCTAATCATATTCTTAATTATCTATGAGTGGCAAAGTCCTCCCCCCCCTCCCCTATCGATTTCAATACATAGTCATTATTCGATTTGAATGATGCAATTTAAACATTGATTAATAGGAGTAGGACCTTGATTTTATTAAATAAAAACTGCAAACTAGAATAATTATTGAAAAATAAATCAATACTTAATTGTTCGTAACTCTCCGGAAACTACGGTGCACACACCATGAAATTTTTGGAATCAGGTCTGGTGCAGTACATGATGGTCTGTCGTGCGTGTGTGTGTGATCCAATGGTGGGGCACGTGCATAGAACCCTCCTGTGCAGCACCAGATCCCTGTCCGAAATTTTCAACTACTCACATGCATCCACCACCTAATCATAATTTTAATATCTATGAGTGATAAAAAGTCCTTCCCCTCATAAAAATTTAGTACTCATTCATTCATTATCTATTTGAATGATGCAATTTGAACATAGATTAATGATCAATTAATATGGTTGACTTTCTTTTGAGTTTTTGTAAATGTGAATTCGTGAGTTATGCTTCAACAGAGTAGTGGGGTCTTTGCGACCAACAATAAACTTCTGACAGCCAAAAACTGTGAGACTGTTTTTTATTTTATTTTTTTAAATAAAATTACTTTTGCCCCTTTTAATTGAGTATGCAAGCATACCCTAAGAAAAATTAATGCTATTAATAAAAAAAATTGGACTATAATTTGGGAACAAGAAAGAGAGAATTTGAATTTGGCGGTGTAGTATAAATATCTTAGAGATGCTTGATATATTGGAGGGAATAGAAATGTGTATTGGTATAATAGTAGCATGGAACAACTTTTTTCATTTCATTCCCATTCCTCTACTCTCAAACCATCCAACCAAACACCCCCTCAAACTTGTATATTGATCTCTGTGTTTTTTTTTTAATCATTTATTTAAAGCTTATAATGGCCGGCCGACAACTTTTTTCCTACACTCTACTATTTGGCTATTCCAATGTCCATATACATTAACTATTAATTAATTGTGGTTTCAAATGCAAATGCACCTACTCTTTCATATATCGTGCTTGAAGTTTTATGTTGTTTAATTGAGAGAAAAGAGATGGGTGTGAGGAAGGCTTTGTCTTTTGTTCATGAACTTATGGCCGTATTTGAGAAACGTCTAAGCAATTGTCTCGACCCCGACACTCGACTAGTCTTGAAGCATCTGCAGTATTATGAAGACCTTGCCAAAAGAACTCTTCACACCGATTTAGATGACGCCATCGTGTCCGAAATTGAATCTATATATTATGGAGACTCCACGGACGACAACCTGGAGAATATAAAAGAGAAATTTGAGTCCTTCACTCCCGTGATGCTGTTTCATCAAAGGAGATTGGAGTGTCTGAAGTGTACGAGGAACTCAAGAAAAAAGTAATGAGAAAAGGAGCATTTAAAGTAACTTCACTGGTTGGGATGCCAGGCATTGGTAAAACAACTCTTGCTAAGAAGCTTCTCCAAGATCCAAAGATTGTGGAACACTTTGACCATTGTGTGTGGGTTCGAGTAGGCAAAAATTGCCGAGTAAAAGATATTCCACGGCGCATTTTAGCGGAGATGGATCCCGGAAGTCTTCCAACGCTCCCCGAGGGGGATGAGGATGCGGTTAATGAGTATTTGAAGGCAAGTTTGAAGAGTAAGAAGTACATCATTGTGTTAGATGATGTATGGGACAAATACATGGCATATCTCTTGGAGCCTTTTCCTCGATACATAAATCATGGACTAGATCATCCTTTTCTTCACAGGGAAAGCGGAAGTCGAATCTTGCTTACGAGCAGGTTGCAACAAGTAAATTCCGAGAGTTCGCAACTTAACCCTGATATGATGATTACAATGAGGCTCTTGAAAGAAAAAGAGAGCTGGGATCTATTTTGTGAGAAAGTGTTTTGTGGAGGGCCATGTCCTCCTCAACTCGAAAAAGCTGGAAAGAAGATTTCCAAGTATTGTGAAGGTCTTCCTCTTACAATTCTCACGGTTGCTCGCCTACTATCTGAAGAGGAAAAGAGTACCTCAGAGTACTGGAGCGAGGTTGCTGAAAATCAAAATCATCAACTTTTCAAGGAAGCATATGAAGAAATATCAAAGGTACTACTTTCCAGCTACACTTACCTACCTCACTATATGGGAGTCTTCCCTCAAAAATACAAGATACATAGATCCAAGCTCATCAATCTTTGGCTTGCTGATCAATTAGATGAAATAAATATGAACACATATTTAGATACTCGTGCTGTTGGATATCTTTTGGAGCTTGTTTCCAATAATCTTGTTGTAGTATACCAAAAAAGCATCTCTAATGAGGACAAAAAGGTAAAAACTTGTGGCCTTCATTCTTCGTTGTGGTATCTGTCTAAAAAGAAAGCTAGGGAGACCAAGTTTGCTCTTGTCTTAAGAAGTCGAGATGATGGTTTAGGAGATGGTATAAAAGGGCAACGCCGATTGTCCTTCCACAACAATGTTTTATTTGCCATAAAAAATGTGCATAAATCGGTGGAGGATAATTGTGCATCCACTACGCGGTCTCTCCTATGTTATGGTCCTTATTATCAATATCAAGTACCAATATGTTTTGGTCTGCCATTGCTGACCGAACTTGATGCTCTTTTAATAAATTTCTATGAGTTTCCTGTGGAAGTAGTACAACTAGTTCGGTTAAGATACCTTGCACTAACTATGAATGGACCAATCCCATCTTCAATTTCCCAACTCTCAAATCTTCAGTTCTTTATTGTGAACCGACATCTAAACATCAAATCTCACAAGGACCCATCATATCTACCTATGGAGATGTGGGGCATAAAAGAAATAAGGCATCTCCAGGTGAAGGGAACAGACTTACCAAATCCTTGTGGCGCTTCCTTGGAAAGCTTACTGACACTATTAAATGTAAGTGCTCACAGTTGTACTGAGGCCGTTTTGAATGCAGTTCCTAATTTGAAGAGGTTAGCAATTCAAATGGAATTGACACCTGATGATTATGGTAGTGGTAACGCTTTTAGCTGCTTGGCTCATGTTTCACGTCTTCACAAACTTGATTCACTTAAATGTGTTGTCATTAATCCTGACGCCGTTCCACCGATTGCGCCACTTTCAACTTTTTCAAAATATTTGAGAAAGCTAACTTTGAGCGGGTTGGGCTATCCTTGGAAAGAAATGAGCAAGATTGGTTCATTAACATTTCTAGAAGTGCTCAAATTGCAAAATTATGCTTTTCAAGGTCCATCGTGTGTAGCAGATGAAAGATTTTATAATATTTGTTCTCTTATAATTGAAGACACTGATTTGGTGAACTGGAGATTTGGAGATGAAACTTTTCCATATCTTAAGCTCCTAAGTATAAAACACTGCTACAAATTAGAAAGAATTGAGCTGAATTCGAAGAGTAATATAATGAAGATTGAACTCGTTGACTGCAACCCTTCCTTAGCATTGGAAAATGGTACACTGGAAAAAAATGCATGGACTTATACCCTTGATGTTCATTCTTCATGGGATGAAACCTAACTCCAACTCACTCCATTCAAAAGGTTGGTCTCCTCTCTAAACTGTATTTTATACTTTTATCATTTTTTTTATATAATCAACCCTCCTTAACTTTGAATCAGGAATGCTTGAAATATTCGCAACTCAAATCCATTCATATGTTTGGGGATTGATTCCATGAATCATTGCATATATTTCGGGTGTGCTGTTACTTTTCTGTTGAATTTCAAATTGTGTATTGTTGAATTTCCAAAATGTTTGCTATTTTTATTTGTGGATTTGTTTTTCAACTGTTTCATTTTACATACTTGAAAAGTGCAGGAAGTTTGAATTCATAAAATAAGTTCGTTTATGTGGGCCTGATCCATCTAAATGCCAAATTCTCAGTGAATTGGTTAAGTCCAGTTTGGTCTATTTATTTCTGAAGGCCTCTCCAAATTAATTTATTAATTAAGATATAAATTAGATAAATATTAATGGGTAAACTATATTTGATTTTACAGTTTCACGAAATTATGACATATCAATAAAAAATTCTAACTTTTCACCTTAGGGGAAAAATTGCTATACGTATCAATTTTCAAAGGTGTGATTTAAGTTTAAAAGAATTTTTAAGTTTTAGAAGATATATACCAGTAATTATATTAGTGAAAGTTAAATGGTATAGCTATTGCATGCTGGAAATTAATTAACATTAATCCCCCAATAAATCCTACCTAAATAATGCATTATTTATTTCTCACCTAAAAGATCTTTTTGAGTACTCGCTTTTATTAGTCATTTAATGGTGTTCCCAATAAAAGCAGACCTATAATATTTGCAATTAAATTATTTTACAACACATGTAAATATTGGACTGCACTTATTTTAAAAGGAAGGCAACTTTTAGTTTTACATTTAATTTTATCATTTTTAGACCAACATTCGTGCATACACAATTTTAAAGAACATTAAAAGGTTTTGGGGGCTGTAACATAAATTCGTATTTAGTATAGATAAATACGAAATTAATTGTAAATATAAGTTTGGATTAAAAAATAAATTTCTGTACAATTTTTATGATTCCTATGAATCTCTATTTAAGAACTTAATTTGATTTTTTTTTATCACGACATGTGATCGAATTAAGAATTTGAAATTATTAAACCTCTAAAAAGTTAATAGTAAGTTAAAATTGATATTTAATACGTTAATTTGCAATTAAATTTGTTTATCTCCAAAATAAAATATGTGGTATTGGTTTCAGTTTTATTTTATAAAAACAATGTTAAGAACAAAATTTAAACAATTTTTTTCATGAAAAAATAATAAAAACTTGACATTTTCCTGCGTGAATTTAAACTCACCTTATCTCATTAATTCTATTTAAAACTCTTGTATCTTTTTTTAAATTGATAAAACATTCATGAAACGATGTAATACATGAAATATATGTTACATTTATCATATTATATGACACAAATTTATGTTGAACCATCTTAATTATATTTTAAAAATAAAAAGTGTCAGACGATGTTTTCCCCATCATAAATTGATTTATTAGAGTGATCCTTAATATTTATTGTAGATATTAAAGTAAACATGCATTATGGTAAAGTTATTAATGAATGACAAATATAACCTATCTTTAAGTTAACTCAAACCTAACTTTTGAATTCCTTTTTCCTTTTTCATTTTTCTTAGGAACTCAAAAGCATGTACATTGCTATTATTGGGCTTTATGAAAATTGATATACTATAATATTTGATTTAATTACAAATAAAATTATAATTTTTTTAAAAAAATTGTAATTTAATCTATTTTTTATTTTGTGAAAAATAAAATTAAACATTTACATTTTTTTTTAAAATTTGAGCTTATAAACGGTGTATTTTCTGACAGTGAATAACATGACTTTCCGCCGAAAAAATAATTATAAAAATTAAAATGTATTTCTATATATAATATTATTACTTCAAAAGTGTTTATAACGATTGGAAACCGGAATATATTATTTTAGACTTATACACGAGCACCACGGAATTCAATTAGTTATTTGCATATATTTGATTTATAATTTAATATTCAGCATTTTTTTAAAGGAATTTAATATTCAGCATTTAATAAATAATTAACAATATATTACTCCACAGCAAGAAATCCACTTTTGTTTTACAAAAAATCAGTTAATCTAAAATTACATTTGGCAACAAAACAACACCTGATAAGTGATAATACCAATTATACAGCACATAGTACACACACAGTAGGCGTGTTTCAAGAAACCAAGTCCCCATGAAACAGACTAAACACACCACTCTGAAAACTGAATATTCATAATTGAAACTTTGATATCCCAACTTTTGTATTTATTCTTCTTTCACTCTGCTCTTTTTCCACTAAACAAAGATTTAGGGTATGTTTCCAAAGCCCCCCCTTTCTCTCTCTAGATTTCCCCCTATCTCTCTCTAGATATTAATGCTCATTTATTTTTACTTTTTTTCTTCTGTTTTTATTCTTCTGAAACAAAGTTTGTCTGTCTTTTTGCATCTGTACAGGATAAGTTTTCATTTTCAACCCTTTTGCTTTTCTTTATGTACATTTCTTGATTGAGTTGTAAATATCATTATTATTTAATTCATATAAAAATCAAGGTAGCCCATGTGTCACATTTGCATGGTTTTTTAACCTTTCCATTGCCCATTTGTCACTTCATCCTCCTTCTTTTCACCAATTTGTAGATTTTTCAGTCTCTGTACTTTCAAATTTTTGCAAATTTTCATTTCTGTGAAAAAAACCCCTGAATTATAATTTCTGTACCATAAAAGTAAACCAGATATTGCTTTTACCAATAGACATGCTCCATATACATGGATTCTTTGCTTGATTCCCTTACCAAAATTTTCTCTTTTCTCCTTTCTGGGCTTTTGAAAAAATTTAATCTTTTCAAGAAATATGCCTATTGAGTTATGATTTTATTTTTACTCATTTCAGGTACTTGTCTACGATAATAACCGCCGTAAATATTTTTAGTTGAGCCTGAAAATTCATGTGATTTGCAGTTGCGGAGTTGGTTGGGAGCACATGACTAATTCCTTTTGAAAAATTCACTCAATTGCAAACATTCATGTGATTTGCAGTTATGCGTAATTCCCTTTCTTGAAATAAAATTGAGGTAAAAAAAATGGAGTCTTTGAATCAGAAGTCTCTTGAGAGGGTTGTTTCACACAGAGCATTTCAAATGGGGAATTCATTTCCATGCCAAATTTGTGCTGTGGGTTTTCTCTGTGGGGTTTGTTTAACCTCTCTGTTTCTTGCTGTTCTTACCTCTTTTGGTGCTGCTTCGATTGGTGTTATTTCATTTTCTCCATTTCTAGCCGGAATTTCGAATTCAAATTCCACCTCATCTATGACTATAAGTAAGTTTTTCAGTTTCAATTTTGTTGATTTATGTGTTTAATGATTTTTTTCAAGATTCTTACAGTTTCTTTTGTTTGGTTCAGTCTTTTCCAGGTTAATGCTTTATGTTTCTGGATAATTCATGGAATCTCTGTGTGTTAATGCTAATTTGTTGTTGTTATGATTCTGATATTTGCAATTCATTGTTAAAGCAACTAGTTTGATGCCATGTGGATGGAGAGACTAATGATTGTTAAGATAATATAAAACTCGAAATTGGATGATTATGGGCTTTACTTTTCCTTTTCTATAGCCTTTCTTTGGAAGCAACTAATACTTTTTCCTTTATTCCTGAGCAAGAAACCTAAGACTCACTTTTGTTAATAGCATATGGATATCAAGAGGTTCAACTGAAAATTCTGGGACCCAAAAATTAGAGAAATCTCATTGGTGGAAATGGAGCTAATTTCTTTTTCATATCAAGAGGGATGTTAAACAATATGGAGTTAGTTTTCTATAGTGTAATGTGCATTAGTTCAATACTGTGACATGTTAGAATAAATGGTACATCATATAACAAACAAGAACTACATAAAGTTTGTTATTTTGCAATAAAAATTGTTGCTCTTTAACTGTATTAAAGTGCACGTTATAAAGCTCGTAACTCCTATAATGTGTATGTATCTTATATTACAGACGGTGTAGTTGGAGATTACAAGAGCATGCCCAAGGAAGGAGAAAGAATAATGTATTCTGAGGAAATCACTATAAGTGAAACTGATGAGAAAGTTTTCGAATTGTATAAAGAATGGGGTGATACAGTTAATAAATTGGTAAATGAGGAAAATGAGTCCTCTCAGAAAATCAGATTGAGCAAATATAATGCCCCTCATTTGGAGAATTGCATGTTGAGTGCCAAAGTAAATAAACGTCTTGATACACGCCTTCCAAACGGGAGCTTCCCCGCGTGGACTATTTGGCAAGGAAAGTTGGATGACCTTTCATTTGATGAGCATATTATGAAATATAGAGATCAAATAATTTCTGATGGAGCTTATCCTCCCTGGGTATGTTGTCCCTTCATAAAATATCTGCATTTTGATTCCTAAATATGCATAGTGTATATGTGTGATATTTTACTATGTATTAAAACTTTACACTACTAAGTAATGAAATTATATAAATCTAGGTGAGTTACCTTTTGTGATTTCTGTCAGCTTGCGGGGTCAGACGAGGAAAATTATCCTCTTACAAGGAAAGTGCAGAGGGACTTATGGCGTCATCAACATCCTGTGAACTGCAACGATCCTAATGTAAAATTTCTTGTAGCTGATTGGGAGAGATTGCCTGGATTTGGTATTGGAGCGCAATTTGCAGGAATGTGTGGTTTATTTGCTATTGCAATTAATGAGAACAGGGTTCTAGTTACAAACTACTATAACAGAGCTGATCATTACAATTGTAAAGGTAACATATGGCGACGGTATTGAATTAAAATATTAAAGAGTGTCCCGATATTAGTAAATCTCATGAGGCTGTTAGTCATCTGATAAAATGTTTTGACTTGATTTCTGTAGGTTCGTCGCGCTCTAGTTGGTCATGTTATTTCTTGCCAGAGACCTCAGACGAATGCAAGAAACGAGCTTTTGAACTTATGCATGAGAAAGCAGCATGGGAAAAGGGTATTATAACAGGGAGAAAAAATTATACTTCCCGACAAATATGGTTGGGGCAGATACCTAGGTAATACGCTATATACATGTGAAAACTTAAAACTGCCATTCACTCCCGGAGAAAGAAATATGGTCATCTTAAAACTGCAATCCTAACCAAGTCTCTTAATACTTCAGAGCATGGGGAAATCCTTGGAATATTATGCAGCCAACCACAGAGATAAACGGGAGCTTGTTATTTCATCATAGGAAAATGGACCTTAGATGGTGGCGAGCTCAGGTAGAGTATCAAAAGACAGACCTTAGAATTAATTTTCTAAAATTTATAAAAAAATCAAGATTTCAAACACTTAACAATATTGTTTTTCAGGCAATTCGATACCTCATGAGGTTTCAGTCCAAATACACGTGCAACATAATGAATGTTGCACGACACCAGGCATTCGGATTGGAGGCTGCTAAAATGGTTCTTGAATCTTCCCCTTATGATCTTGACGAGGTATGCCATTTTGATCCTATTCAATTGACTTGTGAATTATATATATTATGTTATTACTAATAATGAAAAAAAATTTTATAAGACCAACACATATATGTCTCAATATAGCACATACATTAATTTTATGTAGCATCTCGATTTCTGCAGAATATACAAGAAAATATGAATGATATAGAAAAATTTGTGTGGTCAAATCATAAACCATGGGTTCCTCGTCCCATTTTAAGCATGCATGTCAGGATGGGAGATAAGGCGTGCGAAATGAAGGTGGTTGGGTTTGAAGATTACATGCGTCTAGCTGACAAAGTTAGAAAGCGCTTCCCACACCTCAATCGCATCTGGCTTTCTACTGAAATGCAGGTAACTTCATCTTTTAGTATTCGGAATCTCGAATAAGTTTATCTTAGTGTAAAGGAAAGAGTATATCTAGGTCCCAGTTCTTTCAAATTCTTTGAATTAAAAGATCCTATACTTTAATTTTTAGGCAAAAACTTCTACGCACCAGTTGTATGGTGCCTAAAAACCACTGAAATATAAAATGGAAAGTATTGGTGCATATGAAGAGAATTATTTGATCATACAAAAGAAAAGTATAAGTTTGTAGGCTGAACAGTATTAGTACTTTTTCAATATAAAACTAATACTTCTCATCATATGAGCTGATACTTTTCATCACATAAACTAATACTTTCCAACCACTTTTATTATGAATTTGGTCCCCTAATTTTAATTATATTTGAATTAGATTTCTGTACTTTCATTTGTAAAACTAGAAGTATTAATGTTTTTCTGTACTCTTTTCCTAGTATTAATGTTTTTCTTATGGTTGTAGCAACTGCTATGTGCTAACAGTAGAAGTATTTGCATTCAGGATGTCATCGATAAATCAAACTCCTACCAACTTTGGAAGTTTTACTACTCTAATGTGACACGCCAAAAGGGGAACATGACCATGGCAATATATGAGGCTAGTCTTGGTAGGGAAACGAGCACCAATTATCCCCTCGTAAACTTCTTGATGGCCACAGAAGCAGACTTCTTCATCGGAGCATTGGGTTCTACATGGTGCTATCTCATAGATGGAATGAGAAATACTGGAGGCAAAGTTATGTCCGGTTACTTGAGTGTCAATAAGGACAGGTTTTGGTAGGGTGATAGAATGCGCTGAGCATGTTCTGGTGCTTATTCAGAAATATGGGAACGGGCTTTGGCGGGCCGTCGCATGGTCAGAAAATGGAAAGAAACCAAAGCCCGGATACGTCAGAAAGCACCTGCGTGGCGATTATTTTGAAGGTATATGAGATGTCATGTTCCAGTCTCTGTGTTGTGAATAATGATCATGTTTTGCAAGCTTAGTATACAGGCTAATAGTTGAGCTAAGGGGACAGAAAAATAAGTCGATTGCGATGTACATGAATGTATCAGAATGACGCCGATTTCACTTTTTGTGGATTTGTATATATAAGTAACTTGATATCCATATATGCTGTTGGTGCTATGATAAGTTTGATCCTGTAACTCTCTGCAGGGGTGGCAATTAGAGTTCGATGCGCTGGTGGCATAGTTGTTGAAAGATTCTAGCCTATTTGTCGTAATAGTGCTATACTGATATTGTGGTAAATTGAATTGCTAGGGTTCCCTATTTATTTTTCAAACCCACTTTATTAGGTTGAACTTCTAATCTTGGGATCAGTTTCTTGATATTTCTTGTTCCTAGTTTTGTTCTTGATTTAATTTTGTATGAGACGGTGCAGTCTTGTTCCTAGTTTTGTTCTAATAACAAAATGAAATATTGAGTCGTGTAAGCACATCTCATGCAAGACTATATCTTTTAATTTTATGATGAATTGAAATTCATAGCTCGTACTTTCAGGAACTTTAAGTAATTTGGATTACATTGTATATCGTCACAATTGGAGAAAATTAATGAAGGATCATAAATATATAAGAAGTTATGGAATTACTCTACCATTGAAATTGAATGAACAGAAATTGCTCCCAAGCGTTGCAAAAGGCCATAATTTCAATCCATTTTAGATTAAACCTACCCAAACTGCAGATTATTATTATGAATTTGAGATCCAATCAATTTGGAGTCATTTAATCCTCTCCTAAAAACAAATCTGTCAACGCAAACAAAACCGGATTCGTCGCAAAATTATGTATTTGCAGAACGTATAAGAAATCTTGCTGGAAATGGATCATTATATCTTTATGTCCAACTGATGTTTACATAGAAGTCTAAAAAACTGTTTCTAATTATAAAAATAAAAACAAAACAAATAGCTCACAGCCAACAACACAGTCAGAATCTTAAGAAAATCAAGAAAGAAAACAAAGCAAAAAAGCAATAGCAGTACTAAAATGTACTAGGAAGCAATTGATGCTGCCTCCAAAAGAAATAATTAATAGAAAATAATTTCTTACAACTAGACAAAGTAAAAGTACTAAAAGTTGTGAACTAACATAACCTATGCCTGTTAATCTCCAATCAACAAATGGTGCAAGCTCGCCAAGCCTTTCTCCAAACGCCCCACAGTTCGGAAGTTAACATTTCAACGGGGCAAGCTTCGCTACCTGCAGATAAGCGCAAAATTCCATAAACGGCCTTCAAATGTACCAGCAAATGCAAGTGAGTGGACTACTGAATCCCATCTGAGGGTTTGTAATGCTGTGTAGCCAGCTCCATACGAAGAATTCATCGTACACACCTGAAAGGTAAGATGGATCATATCACCATCATTTACAGTCTAGACACATGCTCTCATTCACATTTAATTATAATGAAGTGTTATTTGAAATAGTCTCTCCAAAACTCGAGTAAAAGATTATTTATTTTCTACATGTTATACTAGGGCATCTATAGTTTATGCAACTGTCCAACCATATTAATGCGCTTCTTTAATTTTTCTTACATATTTGTGCTAGCCAACTAACTTTCTAATGCATTACTCGATTTCAACTGTCATAGGATTTGACCTTTTAACTTGAGTCAAAATAACATGAGTGATCAAAAAATGTGTTCAATGACAGCAGCGAGTCACATTTTGAGAAATGAGAGATTAAGGAGATGCATTTGATATATGAGGGTAAGAGCTGAGGGACCATTTGGACACAAAAAGTATTCTATAGATCGCTCACCGGATAGAAGTCAAAAAGGAGCTTCAAGAGATTCATCCCAGACATCTGCACTTCCATTAGAGGCATCTTCCGCATCTTCCTCCATCGAAAGCCTAATGTATTCTCTGTGTGCAAAGCGATCCCACTCTGTCAAATTTGGATTCTCACGCTCCTGTCCAGTAATCAATGTCAAAAGGTGACCACCCTTGCAACTCTATGGTGTACATTCTAAACTGCAGCATGCTAAAATATCCACAACAAATTACTTTATAAAAATTGCATTGACTTTACCTGGCGAATCAGAAACGGATCACGAGTTTCAAATGCCATGAACTTGTTAAGGTTAAAAAGGATATTGAAAACACTGCCAGAAAGTTTGCTTCCTTTTATATCATGCAGTGTAAAATAGCTCTCATCCTGCATATGAAAAAATTCTAATGTCAGGAGATAATATAGTGGGTTGTCACTAATTGCATGGATGCATCAATCAAACATTTGTCAAACATGATACAAGGGGGAAAACCACAAAGATGTAAGTAAACCTCGTTGGAATTATAATCTTAATTTTTAATAGTATAGCTCGAGTGGTACCTAAGAATTACAAGGACATAATTGGCCATATTATTAATTCAGAATAAGAAGAGATGACTTCGCAAATGCAAGGACTGCTCCTTACAGCTACTTTAGACACATAAAGCGCACCTGAGATACATAAAAAATGGAATCAATCATATATAATCTACTGAAAGCTCACCTCAGGGCTAACCATGTCAACTATTTGACACAAAATATCCTCAAAAAGCACAGGCTCTTGAGCCATGCATTCCATTCTATGCAGTTGTTCCTCATAAAAGAATTGCATTTCATTCCTCGTAATAATTCCATTTCCATCTAAATCAATGCACTTGAACCTGAAAAAAGACATTAGTTAACATACATGTAAAAGATAAAATGAATAATAAATAATAATGCAAAAAACTATGCGACTTTCACCAATTCACCAAATATTTAAAGTAAAGAATCCAAGTGCATTATACGATTTTTACGGGCTCAGTGGGGCACAGTCAGCAGCAAACTACATACCCTGCAAACCACATGTATAAAGGATTCTGAAAGGAATCATACTCCATTATATTCATGTTTATCCATCCATTACCAACATCACGATGATCATATCTTCAACAAATGATAACACATAAAACTCAGGATTGACATATTAGAAAAGAACCCCAACACCAAATCCAGATTGCACGAGTTTAGATGTTGATTTTTAATTGACAATTTAGATCTACACATACCAGTACTCAAGACTAGGCTCAGATGATTTATCCTCCTCTGACAATATGAAGTAAACAAAGTCTTCATACCCCATCTTCCCTTCAACCTTACTGATGAACTTTCTCGGAACCTTAGGCAATTTCAAGTAACAAAACTCAGGAAGATGGGTGAAGCATCCCAAGAAATAAATCAATGTTACAGAGCAGACAACATATCATAAGTACGAAAACAAAATGGAGAAAATGACATACCTGAGAAAATATTCTATCGACAATCCGGTAAGTAAGTGCATGGTTACCATATCTGATGAGGTTCTCTTTGTCAATCAAAAAATCATGATCTGTGTCCAGCTCCCAGAACTTGCAATATATCACGTAAAAATGCTCATACGAGAAGTACCTGAAGCAAATGGAAAATAGAAGGGGAAAAAGATCCATTATGAGGATTAATAGAGATGTTAATGTAGTAATAGACAAATAAAACTAAAATGCAAAAATCAACCAAATATGAATAGATATATAAACAATCCTAATCCAAAATTGCTTCTTGATACTTCTATACCAGAAAAAATATATAATGTAGCATGGCAATATATCTTATACCAAGAGAAAAAAGTTAAGTCTGATGGAAAGCTAGATAATATTCATTAAGCTTTTCTCAAAAAACAAGAACATTAGTTTTTCTACTGAATATCATTAATTAGGCTATCTCATGCTAAACCAGGTTATAAGCTTGACAAATTTACTGTATGTTCTACTAACATCAACAAACTAATAAACTAGAAAAGCATTTACAAAGTAAAACTGTTGAAATACCACCACATCTAAAAGCTTAAGTTGATAGAGGAGTACCATTTTAAATTTAATTAATATTCAACATGCCCCCTCATGTGCAGGTTGGTTACTTTTCATACTAAAGCTTTCCACGTAGGATTTTTATAATTTGGGTGGTGAAATTCAAACACAGGACCTATCATCTGGCCTGCCTCAATACTTTGCTATAAGCACAGCTAATTAACAGGAGTATCATTCAATAACATCTAATTAATATCTTCAAGGACATAAATAAAATTCTACATCAATCACCTTAAGACTTTGTTAATGTCCTCCTCTTCATCTGCATGCTGCATTGCAGCAATCAAGTTTGAACGTCTCAGCTCCCTTAGTGTAAGACGACCATTACCCGATCTATTCACGTAGTAAAATATTCTGAATATTACAGTTTCAGCTGAACATAGCAACAAATTCAACTGTTAATTCAATCAAGGATTTGAATATTTCCAACAAGTAAATAGGAAAATTAAGTTTAACTTAATAATCAGGAGGTTATAGAAAGTCATTAAACATTCTAGCCAAACATCGATAAATGCCTTCTGACTGGCGAACCAACACTGTCTCAGAAAAAATAAAAATTACTGTAGGCATGCGAAAACTCATGAAGCGTCATTAAAAGTTGATGCTTTTGGTTCATCAAACATAAAGCTTCCTTTCAACAAATGTCAGAAAAAAATGACAAGGTTAAACAAAGTTATGTAAGTAAAGACTTTCTTCTGGTAAAAGAGGGACAAAAAAATGTACATACTTCAAATGAAGGTCAACAGTAGCAATATAGAAAGCAAAGATTGTGATCATAGTGCAGTATATCGCAGAAGTTGGTAACACATACGGCAGTAGCAGAGTGATATTGAACATATTTGAGTATAACAATAAACGATAAAATTTATCATGGTATTTAACACAAAGACAAACTCAGACCAATATAAATCTCTCTTTTTTCATAAGATTAGGGATGAGAGATCCTTACCACATAGACAAACTCAGACCAATAAAGATCATTTTTTTATTGCAACAAGATTAGGGATGAGAGATCCTTAACAGTATAAATCAGTTACACAACTAATAGCTGCATTTACAAGAACCTACATACCATATCTTTCTTGAAATTCAGGTGTACTTTGTAGGAACTCTAACCCTGGGTGAGTTGCCAAAAGTTCTCGCAGCACAGGTTTGAAGTCATCCTGTGTCATGTTCATATATTGTATTGCCAAAAAAAGAGAGGAAGCTATTAATAACTAACTCAACTGAACTTCCCGAAATCAAAGCATCAAAGCATTTGCTTCACCTGGCCCAAGTATTTGAGATCTGGTTGCTTCAAGATTGTGTATAGTTGTGATGCTATATCTTTCGTCAACATGTTCCCGTTAATCCAATAATCAACAAATGCATCTCTGTTGAAATGAACAGTCAAAGTGAATGTAAATACATGAACTTAACAAAACCACTAAAACATGAACAGGAAAGAAAATCAATCAGGGATGCTTGCAATAATAGAGAACATTGACAATCAATATGGAATTAAGTAGGTCAGTTTTTGTTATCAGTACATCAGCTGTTAATCCTTAAAAATCAAAGTAATTAGATACTACTTTTATTGTTTCCATTAGTCCAGTATCAAGACAAATGTTTTTGATAGGAAACAGAATGCATTAATAGATAGGGAAGGTATAAGGGGTGAGAGATCCCTTTTAGTTACAGCTTACAATTTGAGAAGAAAGGCACTACAGATTACAGTATCACTTAAGAGCAAAGCACTATTCCCTAACTAAATCCGACACATGGACACCTATGCATTATCAAGACTAATGTTAGGTACACATGTTATGTAGCAGAACAGAATGTAAATTTAAGTAAATTAAATGGCAATTTTTGGTCTGTAGGCATTCGAGAACATAAATTTTGACACACAGCGGTTATCACGTTCAATTGAATCTCCACTATGAACTTAAGCATTAAAGGGGTACTTGTACATGTGATATGACCAACACTGATCTATTAAAACATCTTACTTTTTAATTGATTTAAGCCGCTCTATTCTTACTTAGGGCATGAGTCAGAGGAGTTCAACATATTTTTAACCAAAACAAGGCATATCCGAAGATCAATGGAAGCTGGGCAAAGGGAGAGATTTTTAAGAAAAATTACCTGGTCACAATTCCAGTGCCCTCAGTATCAATCTTTCTGAACAGTACAGTAGAGAAGAAAGAAGGGAGCTTGCATATTTCCTTTGTTACTGGTTTAAATTCTGAAAACCCACGAAAATGTTTAGTATATAGACACTGATAGGAGGTAGATGATCTGCTATTTCAATAATAAAAATCCATATGGCATTAGTAGATTAAACAGTCGGAATATTTTAAGACAGTACGACTACATACTATATGTACAGATCTAGCCAATCTCACCATTTACTTGGAGTCCATCCATGTGCCCATAAAAAAATTGGTTTATTCTGAACAAGCACCGCTCTCTCAATTCATTAGGCGGTGGACGGCCATCATGGAAGTAGAACTGCACCTCTCACAATTATTATCAAGAAAATAATATTATTTTCTAAATAACAAGAGTATACCAAGAGAAAAACATAAATCAGCTTCTACAAAAAATAAAAGATCGACTAATCCAACCTGGGGTATAAGCTCCTTCACAGGCTCGTTCACTAACTTCAGGGGGGAGCCTAAAGCAGAAAGGCCTGCCCTCTGTTTCATGATCCGAGGAGAACCTGATGAACTCCTTGGTGAAAGTGGTGGCGTACTGCCCGCAGGAAACATTGAAGGCAACGAATTGCTAGCTGCAGCATTTGTGCTAGCTGAAGCTCCAGCTGCATTCAGTGGACCACCTCCCTTGGCATTATTAAGCAATGATTTTACCTGCAATTATATGTGATCTTCATGAATATATCTGATTTCCATTTCAACTATAATGAGCTGAACATAAAATATCCCTTTTAAAATGAGCATTCCAGCAATGACCAAATGTGTTCATCAGGGATCTGGAAGCTGCATAATGTTGGGCTAAAGCAGAAAATGAATAAACCATCCAGTCAAGTATCAGGATCACAGGAGCACCTATGTAAGTTAACTCTCGTTTACCGCAACAACAAAAAATAAAAACAGTAAGCCTTTATTTACCCTCATTTATCTCAAGCTAAATTCCAATAGCTTCAAAAATCTCACGAGACCATATTCTAATAAATACAGTTGGCCCGATAAAAATGGAAGGCAATATAATTAATATCTCTAGTAATTTGTAAACAATGGAATTTTAACTCTACCAGCATTCCAAATCAAAAGTCTACTCGAACCCATACCAAATAATATAAAAAATTACAAATCTGCAAGAGAAATCTATTCTAGCATTTTCACGCATGTTTGAATTAATTTATTGATATCTAACTGGTGACTTAATTAATAAATATTCAAAATCTAAGTGCTGACACTTGACAGGTAAAGATTGTATTTTAAGTGCAAGGATTCGGATAACAATGTGTTAACACTCAATATGATATTTTTTAACTGAGACTCACCAACTGATCTTAAAGTAAAGTCGAAAATGACATATTGGAATTCAGCTGAGTGAATAATAATAAAGTTGTGGTAAGTAGCGGAAATGTTAAGTTAGACTAGTATATTATGGTTCACTTGACAAAATGTCACAACTATTGAGATTGAAACACGTTGAAGAGGCATAACTTCTTGAGCTAAAAACCCAATGATGTGATCTTTCTGACAACAAGGTTTCACTTCATGAAAGTATACAGCAGAGTGTGAGAAAAGTATTTCATCAGTAACATGGTTAGTTAATAGTTATAAAGTAATTATGCACCATGAGAGTGGATATTTGCATGATTACAAAGCATATGTATACTTGTAAGGTATGTTAATAGATTGAGGCGACTGAAATCTTTTTGCAACTTTTACTTCTTGTATCGAATATTCCAAGGCCGTAAGCTCAACT
The DNA here is from genome assembly GCA_037126765.1 of Stenogyne calaminthoides. Classification (NCBI taxonomy): domain Eukaryota; kingdom Viridiplantae; phylum Streptophyta; class Magnoliopsida; order Lamiales; family Lamiaceae; genus Stenogyne; species Stenogyne calaminthoides. Next base: position 2,879,140 of record JBBCBC010000042.1, read on the forward strand.
ATTGCTAATTACCAGAGGAATGTATGTGTCAATAAACAACAGCAATTGGCATCACATCAAGTTGTCAATGCCCCATGGAGGCACTAAACCTAATATTAAACGTTACTACCTTGATTCACAATGAAGTTTAGCAATAATTGGCAACACCCTAAAGTCCAAAACTTTAATTTCCTCATTTCGTAACCTCCCATTAGATGTGAAACAGTCTTCCTCTTTTACACAAGCAACTTACTGAAATCCCATATCTTAACTACTGACCGTATTAAGCACAAACCATATAGCCAATCAAGCATCAATGACGCAAAAACTAACAATAAACGGGCAGAGAAATAAATTACCAACGAATTAGTTTCGGGGAGCGAAAGCCATTGATCAAAGAGCTTTTCAGCAACATAAGGGTTGGCTTTAATGGCCAACGGAGACACCTCGGAAAGCTGCAACAGTTCAGCATCGAGGCACGTGACATCGCCATTGAAATCCAAATCCATCTCCGCTTCTCAAAACTCCTCAGATTATAATACAACTCGCAATCCTTAGATCTTTAAACGCTACTTCTACCATCAAACGGGAGGCTAGAATGACCCAATTCCAAGCAGAAAACGCCTTCTCATTCACGGATCTTCGTAGATTCCGAATCGGCGACACGTCGGAAATTCCAGATGCGTAATATCAATCGAACAAACCCTAGAAATTGATTTCAACTGAGATCGGAGAGACGGAATTTACATAGAAATTTGCAAACCCTTGGCAGAAAAGCAGCATATATCTCCTCTTGTGTGTGTGCGTGCGTGTGAGGTGCAGGCAGAGAGAGTGTGTATAGTGGATATAAAATTCAATCAAAATGTCATAAATAAAACTTTCCTTATCAAATCTCCAACTTAGGTATGCAGCATAAACACTCAAATGAAATGAAAATAATTTTTTTAAAAATATATATAGTCTTATTTTCTATTTTTCTAGTTTAAATATTTTAACTTATGTTTGAATTTATTGATACATTTTTTTACCGCCTAAGGTGTGAAACCGGCGTCAACACTTTAATTTTTTTTTATCTATACAAAGAATACTAAATAATAAAAGTAATAATTATGACATTAATATTACTATTCGTAGATTTGTAATTTTATTGATAAAATATTAAAAGAATACAATTACAAAGTAGTTGACCTAGACTATATATCAAACTTTTTTACAAACTTGGGCGACAAATTTGACCAAATAATGTAAATTCCCTATTCCCTATATTACTAATAGATAGATCATTTTGATGATGTATTTTGATTAATTTAGATGATGTATCATTTTGAGGTTAATTTGGATAAATTATCACATTTTATTAAATTGATGTGTCATTTTTTAATTGGTTTGTAGTTAATATATAACATTCATGTGACATTTTAATGTGTAGTTTAATAAAAAAATTTTTGCAATATCTAAGATTTGAACATTGCACATCTTACATCATATTTATTTCTAATTGCACTAAACTCACTAAACTATCACTAAAATTGTACATAAACCAATTAACTATTGTTTGTTGCACTAAACTATACAAACTATTATTTAATACACTTAAACCACCGAAATAATTTTTCAAGCAAATTTTTCTCTCAAATTTAAATTAGGGATTCGTGAATCAATTGCAGAATAGATAGAATTTGATACAATAATTTGATTCCAATAAATGTTTAAGCAAGTATATATTAAAATAAACCCTAAACAATTATTAATTAATATTTAGTGCGTTTATGCACACAATTATATTTTTTTATTATTAAAATATATTCCTCCAAAGTCCATAGTTGATTTCTATTTTTTTGTGTCTTTGGGGTTTTAAGAAAAAAGTGATAAAGTGTTGGGGTAGAAATAATTGTTTATTAATATTTTATGTGATAAAGTGATGTGTAGTTGGAGTTAAAAAGAGTTATTTAGTATTTTATGTGATAAAGTGATAAAGTAGAAATATTCATTTAAGAGAATAGGAAATCAACTATGGACGCCCAAAACGAAAAACAGGAAATCAAGTTTGAGACAGAGAGAGTATATTTTATGAATATTATATTTTTTAATTAAAGAATCGTATAAAACGCAGACATTAAACCAGTGATGATGATATTATCAATAGATATACTATGAATAATTAAATAGATTGGGTCCGCTCCATATGAATTTAAAATGAAATGGTAATGAATGTCATTTAGGGTTTATGATTGCATTATTATCACTTGTTTAAATTATGACCAAACATTATTAATGAATATTTTTTCAATTTGATCTCTAAACATTATTAATGAATATGACTTCTCATTTCTTCTCATTTATTCATTACTTGTGATCAAATGGACCCTGAATAGAGTACATTGTTTCATTATTTTTCTCTACAAACTATGCGAATAATTTAATCAAATTAAATAAATATTTTATGTGATATGACAACACTTGCATGAGACAATTTTATAATCAAAATAAAATACAATTTAAATATGACATTTTAATATTTTTAAATGAAAATTATCAATTTGTACTAGTATATAACCTTTGGATAACACTCCAAGTATGCAAATCTAAATGAATGATATGTTATCATTGCAATTGTTTTTGTCATAATTTGGAACGATTCAAAACAATATGTTTCCAAGACTACAATTCTATCTTCGTAATGTAATTGCAGGAAAAAAAAATTGTAGGATGCTAATTAATTCACGTGAAAGGTTTTCTTTTGGGCATCATTATGCATTAAAAGACTCATGAACTATCAACATTATTTTCTATTTTTTATTTTAAAAAATTCTTAAATTATAGTATAATTTTGTTTCACAAAGTACTTGAAAATTAAAAATTACTGAGTGAGTTTTATCTACATTTAAAAATAAAACATCGATCAAATTTATATGACATTTAATAGTACAACCCCTACCCCTATTCATCCATTGCCGTAGCTCAGTTCAGAATATCAGATATCGCGACGCAGAGAGGGGGGAGAGCTCCAAAACCCTAAAACTAGAACCCCAATAGATCACTCCCAGTTATTCGATTTTCCATTTCTTTGATTTAATATAGCTTTTCTGCATAAATTAAGCCGTCACAATGAGGATTATGATCAAGGGTGGGGTGTGGAAGAACACGGAGGATGAGATCTTGAAGGCGGCGGTTATGAAGTATGGGAAGAATCAATGGGCTAGAATTTCGTCGCTCTTGGTTCGGAAATCGGCAAAGCAATGCAAGGCCCGCTGGTACGAGTGGCTAGATCCCTCCATTAAAAAGGTATATTGCTCGATATGGTTTTCATTTTTTTCCCTTGATTTTTTGGTATTTCTATTTGTTTTTGTGGGTGCGCATAGAAATAGGAACACAACTAATGCTGGGTTTGGAAAATGAGTTGTTAGAAAAGCGAATACTGGGAACAGGATGACTGGGGGAATTTTGGGGTGTTGATAGGATGACAAGCACACTAGGGTGGTGATGAGAGCGTATGGCAAGAAAATTAATGTTAAATTTAGAATTTAAACCCGACTAGGGATGATTTCGGAGGGCCTGCAGAAGGTTTCTGATAGCATAAATTCTGGAGAGTTTGGCGAAATCCATTTGTTTGTAAGCCATAATTGTAAGAACTCTTATTTGAGTTTCTGAAGATTGTATCTTGACAGCCTTAAGGTGACTTACTGCTTTACTTGATTATGAATGTACAGAGGATTTTTTGTATGCTGAATTAACTAGTATCAAATGCCCACATGAGTTTGTTTTGGATAAACTTATTCTTCAAACTTGAAAAGCTCATCAAGGCTATCCCTATCAAATGAACATTGTTGACAGAAAATTTTAGAGTGATAGTATGTTTTTGGGCATGTTCCTTAGTTTCTTTATCTGCTTCTCAATATTTGAGCATATCAGAATTTCTTAAGTAATGAATGTTGTGAACTTTCACATGGATTTAAACTTCTTATACATGATGCATAGTTGACAATCTTTCTTGTGTTGCAGACTGAGTGGACCCGAGAGGAAGATGAGAAATTATTGCATCTCGCAAAACTTATGCCCACACAATGGAGGACTATTGCCCCCATTGTCGGTCGTACTCCATCTCAGTGCCTGGAAAGGTATGAGAAGCTCCTCGATGCAGCATGTGCTAAGGATGAAAACTATGAACCAGGTGATGACCCACGAAAATTGCGTCCTGGAGAGATTGACCCCAATCCGGAATCCAAGCCAGCACGTCCTGATCCTGTAGATATGGATGAAGATGAAAAAGAGATGCTTTCTGAAGCACGGGCACGGTTAGCCAACACTAGAGGGAAGAAGGCAAAAAGGAAAGCCAGAGAGAAGCAGCTTGAAGAGGCTCGGAGGCTTGCTTCATTGCAGAAAAGAAGAGAACTAAAAGCTGCTGGAATTGATGTTCGTCATAAGAAGCGAAAGAGAAGGGGAATTGATTATAATGCCGAAATCCCTTTTGAAAAGAGGCCCCCTCCTGGCTTCTATGATATTGGTGATGAAGATCAGCCTGCTGAACTGGTCAAGTTCCCTACAACTATCGAAGAACTTGAAGGTGAAAGAAGAGTTGATAAAGAAGCACGCCTAAGAAAGCAGGACGTCGCTAAAAACAAAATAGCACAAAGGCAGGATGCTCCATCAGCAATCTTGCAAGCTAACAAGCTTAATGATCCTGAAGCAGTTCGAAAAAGGTCTAGACTAAATCTCCCTGCCCCACAAATTCCAGACCATGAACTGGAGGCAATTGCCAAGATAGGTATTGCTAGTGATCTTCTTGGAAATGAAGAACTTTCGGAAGGAAATGCTGCAACTCGTGCTCTTCTTGCGAGCTATGCACAAACTCCTCGACAGGGTATGACTCCAATGAGAACACCACAAAGAACTCCTGTGGGCAAGCAGGATGCCATTATGATGGAAGCAGAGAACCAGCGGAGGCTTAATCAGTCTCAGACGCCCTTGCTTGGTGGAGACAATCCAATGTTGCATCCTTCAGACTTTTCTGGAGTGACTCCAAAGAAAAGGGGTATTGCCACACCAAACCCTCTATTGACTCCTTCAGCAACTCCTGGAGGCACTGGTCTCACTCCAAGGATTGGCATGACGCCTTCGCGTGATGCATTTTCTGTAAGTATGACTCCAAAAGGAACTCCAATGAGGGACGAGCTGCACATTAATGAAGATTTGGATATGCATGACGGTGGCAAGTTAAGGCAGTCTGATTTAAGAAAAGAACTGCTTTCTGGATTGAAGAACCTTCCACAACCCAAAAATGATTACCAGATACTCATCCAACCCTTCCCTGAAGAGGATGAAGAACCAGAGGAGAAAATTGAAGAAGATATGTCGGACAGAATTGCGAGAGAGAAGGCTGAGGAAGAAGCGAGGCTGCAAGCATTACTCAAGAAAAGATCGAAAGTATTGCAGAGGGAGCTACCAAGACCTCCTCCTGCATCACTGGATCTTATTAAGAACTCTTTGATGAGAGCTGATGAAGACAAGAGCTCGTTTGTTCCTCCAACATCAGTTGAGCAGGCTGATGAATTAATAAGGAAGGAGCTTGTATCTTTGCTAGAGCATGATAATGTTAAATATCCCCTGGATGAAAAAGCAACCAAGGAGAAGAAGATAGGTGGAAAACGTGGCGCAAACGGGAAATCTCTACCTGTGCCTTCAATTGACGATTTTGAAGAAATTGAGCTGAAAGAGGTACCAAACCAATTCCATGTTCTGTGTTACCATTGAATATCACGCAGCTTCCAAAATCCGAATATCTTAGTAACTGTAGTATAAAAGCGAAGTAATGAGGTTTTTACGAATTACAAGTTGGTAGAATCGATTTAAATTTTTTTGGACATAAAAAAGTTGATTTTTATTAGTTTTTAGTGTCACTTTACTTTTATCTGCTATAGTCAGCACCATGAAATCAGATTTGCTTGGAAGTGATTTTGTATATTTGTCTCTTCATTGTTATTCACATCATTGAGTATTATCCTAACTATTCACAGTGCATTGACAAATAACCTCTTATTATGCAGGCTGATGAATTAATAAAAGGTGAGGCTCAATATCTTCGCATCGCAATGGGCCATGAGAATGAATCACTTGATGGTTACGTGGAAGCACATAAAACATGCTTAAATGATATTATGTACTTCCCCACTCGTAATGGATACGGTCTGTCAAGTGTTGCCAACAATATGGAGAAGCTTGCTGCCTTGCAAAATGAATTTGAAAATGTGAAGAAGAAGATGGATGACGAGACTAAAAAAGCGCAACGCCTAGAGCATAAGATAAAAACTCTTACTAATGGCTACCAGGTATGCTTTCTTCCGTAGTTAATTATTATTAATCCGAATATAATCTTTGTTGTGTACATTTTTCTCTTTTATGCTTGTAGTAGTTGAAAGGAATAGGCTTCATTCTGGGTGTTATAAATTTCAAGATATTTGTGTTTTACACACTTCTGCGAAAAATGATAATGACATGTTTTTTTAATTTTAATGTGAGTTTCTGAGACTTGGGGTTTTAACTAAATTAAATGGCAGAAATTAATTCATGATTTTGATTATGGGAATATGAAAATGCTTGGTTAACACATGAAGCCCTTGGATATCATCTTTGGAAAACTTGATAGTGGAGCATGGTTAAATCTTTGTTGCATGTAATGAAATATGCTGTAGTTACTGGAGATAAGTGCCCAGTAGTTTTTGTTTGGATATAAGCCTCAAGCTCTTATTCACTTACATGATCCTCTTGAACAATTTTGTAATGAGTTGTGGTGGCTTCACGATCACTTGAAAATGATACCCGTATTTTGTTTCTAGCATTAGTGATAGTCTTTCATAAGAATGGGAGCCTAATCACTTTGTGGTGGACGTTCAGATTGGTATTTGTTGTGTGATTTTCAGTCTTATTGATATTCATGCTTAAATTCTAAATCAGCTTGTTTTATGAATTATCAGATGCGAGCCAATAAACTTTGTACACAAATCGAGGCAACGTTCAAGCAGATGGATACTGCAGGAACAGAATTGGAGTGCTTCCAAGCTTTAAAGCAGCAAGAGCAAGTAGCAGCAACACATAGGATCAGCAACCTCTGGGAGGAGGTTCAGAAGCAGAAGGACCTGGAGCGCACTTTACAGAAACGATATGGTGACCTATCAACTGAATTAGAAAGGCTTCAGCATGTGATAGATACTCATAGATTGCTAGCACAAAGAGCAGATGAAGAAACTGCTGCAAAGATTAATGATGTCCCAATGGAAGAGGCCAATCCAGCTGAAGATCAATCGGTTGCACCCAATCTCGAAACTCCAACAGAGGAAATGCAGCTCGAGGAGAATGATCTTACAAAGGATGAGGTTATTAAAGCCGCTGAAAATCATGTTGAACCTTCCACTCTGGAGGTGGGGCCCAAGGACAATGATCTTACAAAGGATGAGGTTAAAGCAGCTGAGCCTGAAATTCAACCCGATCTTGAACCTTCCACTCAGGAGGTGGGGCCCAAGGACAATGATATTACAATAGATGAGGTTAAAGCAGCTGAGCCCGAAAATCATCCCGTTGAGCCAAATCTTGAAACTCAGGAGGGCACCGAAGCTGATGAAAAATCTATTAAAGTGGTCAACAGCGATGAAACTGTAAGTCAAGTGGCGGTTCGTGATGAAGCGGATGGTCAACTGAGATCCAAGGAGGGGATGAATGGGGAAGAAGAGAATGAAACATCAGCCCCTGGCGAGTTGCCAATTCCTGAAAGTGCTGGGGAAGCATAAATTTACGCGAGATGGTGATTGTTTGGAATTTTAGGATGTATGCACTGTTTGAGATGTGAGCATTATGTGCAAGTGTATCGGTTTCGAGAGTAAGGGAGTAAAGAAAACATTTTTGTTCTTTTTTATGTGAGAAGGAAAAAAGAACTGATTTTTAAGTTGAATGTGTACTTTTTGTTCTATTTACGCAGGACTTGAAAATGAGAATGCTTGGATTCTAGTACTTTCATAGCCTAATATATTGTCACTCCTTTTGCAAGCTATACAGTTCAAGAACAATTTTGAATGGATAAATTGTCACTCCTCGAGGTTTTTAATTTTTTTTAATAAAGTTTGCTAGTAAGGTGCAATTTGAAAAAGGCAAAGCATAGTGTGAACAAGTTTTAAGGTGAAACTGGTTAAGGAGTGTGACTTATATTACTAAAATGTGTGATTTTTTACTGTAAAGTGTGATTTTTTACTATAAAGAGTATTACTCATAAAAGTTAAAGGTGTGACTTATATTATAGCAAAGAGTGTCGTAGTGATAATTGAAGTGTGTGACTTATATCACTAAAAGGTGTGACTTATATTATTAAAGTGTATATCTGTAAAAAAAAAAAAACTAGTTTCATGGTAGACAAGTTTCAGCATACCAACTCTTTGGAAAATAGAAGCAAATTTCAAGAACGATATTCATAGCAATTTTATACTTAAATTATCTGTTTTCTTTTAAGTGGATCAATAAATCTGGCAAAATATACAATGTGTACAGTGATAATATGATTGCTTAGCTCAGACAATATATACATAAACACACTTGAAAATAACACCCATCTTCACCATTCTTTTTTACCCCATTGCAATCCATAGAAGGACCAATATAAACTTGGTAAAATAAATACCATCGGTATCTATAAAAATGCGCCTTTAACGATCAAAGGACAAAAAAATGTTACATCAAAGAACATAGATATTCTTACATCTCTATCTCTGCTAAGGTAAGGCTAAAAACATTTCTGATCTATGGGAAGATTCCTGCCTGCTCTTCAGCTAACTAGGAAGATTCTTAACTGAGGCTCAAAATTTACTAAGTCAAAAAGTAAGGTGATCATTTGATTGTATATCATCGAGAAATCTTATCTCGAGTGCTTGTTAATCTCTCGTCAAGAAGCCGGTCCAAAAACCTTTGCTCCTCTGTTGATTTCTTGTTTTCTATAAGACTATACAGTAATTGAAGTTCCTGTTGGTTTGCCTTCTCAAACAGGCTATTAAGTATTCTCTCAACCCCCGTGTGGTTCTTCTGGGTTGAAGGCTTGGAAGTAAAGTTAGTGCTGTTTTCTATAGTTTGAGACTGTACGGGAATCTGTATAAGAGCCTTAGATCGCCAGTACTCTGTGCAGACTCGATTCTGGTCCATAGACTGAATTTCCTGAGGAGAGAGACGGAGTTCAGAATAATATAGCAACGAAAGACTGGTTTATTTCCAAGTATTTTAAGCTCTTTCCCCCCTCCGTTTTATTTTGTGTTTTCGAACATCTTAAAAATGTCCAAACTATCAACCCACGAAACATTCGATATCCTAGATGATTTACACGACTCTCCAGGATAGATCAAGAACAGCAGCAAATCCTACTCATCTGTTTCAAAATTAAAGAACTTGCCTGTACAATTGCTGGTGAAGAAAAACCGAACATTTCCATGCCATCCAAACTCCCATGAAGCTGCAAAGGAGGAAGCTTCTCCCTTCCTAACTTATGTTGCTTAATAATCTCTTTATTTACTCTATTTCGAACCAGTTCCCAGCAACTGCTAGCTGACGTATGAGCAAATACTTCACTTGGACTGTTTTCCACAGACACCTTCAAAGGCAATATATCAGTCCAAGCAAAGGAAAAACGGTGAACGATAAACATCTAAGCGATTATATAAAGAGAGAAAAATTCAAATTTGCTCAAGTAATACCATAAATAAAGGCCGGTCAAGTCCAGTATCCAGGATTTCAGAGACATAATGGCACATATTTGTTGGATCAACAATATCTATGTACTTGGCTCGACTCCTGAATCCTGTATTTAACAGAAAAAAAATCATTTCTATTTAATAGAATAAAAACCGCGCAGAAGCTACAAACTCCATGTATGATCACTATGCACCTTACCCTTTGGGTATATAGCCCGACGATCACACCATAATTTTCCGGAATGCACTGTTCCGAAGTCCAAAGGCTCAACTTTGCAATTAATTCTCCTCACTATTTTTGCAATACGAGGACCTTTCTGCCGACAATGTCTGCCCAAGTTATTTTGATGGCTTGACGGATTTGATACAGCTAGCATGTTATCTATGAATCTCAACTCTATATCCAATTCCAACTTTTCATGGCCATCTCCACCTTCTGATTTTCCATCAATTTTTTGTTTTTTGGTACATTTGTCTACATCCGACTCATCATCACTCAGTACAATAACATCTTTGTCAGAAAACGAAGATAGGTTCCCTTCAGATTTATCTGAAGATCCCGTTGGAGCTACTTTAAGACTATTGACTTTAGAAGCCTGGCAAGATTGTATTCTCCCTCTGGACTGCAGAGAGTTCTCTTCCTCGCATGGGTTACTATGTTTAGCTAATTTAACTTTCTGGGAATAACAGTTTGATGTCTTCTCACTTTCCAGAATATCCTTTGTAGAATTCAAATGGCCTCCATACACTTGGTTTTTCTGTTCTTCTTTTAGTGGACAAATCTCTTCTGAAGCCAATCCTTGAGATGTATGAATTTGCATGTTTTCTGTGGTAGCATAAGAGCTTAGAGAAAATCCCATATCAAACCTTGCCCATCGATATATTGAACTTAGATTCCCCTCCAAAGCATCAACCAACATGTTCAACTCACTGAGATCGTAACGAAAAAGGAAAATCTTAGCATCCCATGAGCACGAACACAACTGTTTTGCGTGCTTCAAGCATGTATATTTATCTGGCGAACAATGGCGGCAACCAACAGCGGATAAATGCAGATCAAAGTGGCAGACACTGCATTCCCTCTCAATATTTGCATCGAAAGAACTCTCCATCTTCAGTACCTGCGATGATTCGCAAAGCGACTCCCTCCACATGCACTCCATTTCAACACGAGTCTAACCACAAGAATAATACAGAAGAATTAACAAAATGTAACAATATTCTGTGTATAATGACATTTAAAGAGTTAATAGATTACCCTGAGTGTTTTTGATAAAATCCCATTCTTTCCACAAACTTCCTTCCATCTCAAATTGTCGGAAGTGTGGTTCTTCAGGAAATTACTTTCCCAATCCGCTTTCACAGCTTCTCTAGCTGCACCAAGCAATAGTTTATCATGTGAAATGGAGGTTTGTCTGCCTTGCTCACGGTATAGTTCCACAGCATTCTGTCCATGTGGCAACCAATCAACAGGGGCTATATTAACTGCCTCAGCACAATTAAAACCGCTGTTGAATCCAGCATGATATGCTCTAGGGAACGTCACGACAAACTCTCCCGCATTTTGAACACACCGATAAACAGGTACTCCTTCGGATCTTAGGATGGAAGGTGAAAGTTGTGTGACCTGCAAATTGTTTATGAACTTTAAAATTCTACACCAAACAAGTTAAAGGGCTTCAATAGTGCAAATCTCCACAGATTCTCTCATTCAGAGACGGTTCTCAAATCAAAGAATTCTATAAACATTACAAAATATCAAAAAAAGAAAAAGAGAAGAAGATAGATGTTATTAAAGATGAATGCTATTTATTTACTGTGATCGTTGAAAGAATATGTTATTAATTAATTGAATATTATTTTGGCTCGTGCTTCCATTGATAAAAATGAAAATCAACTGCAACTCAGTTTTTAACTTTGACTGATAGGATAAACGTGCAAAAAACAATTTTGCACTTTAGTATCTAGTTCACAAAGGTTTACTACGTTGAGATCATCATGAAACTGACACATTAGAATTGGCATGGATGATGTGAATTCTTGTTTATTAACTAACTGATAACAACTTATGCTAGCAGGTGTTCTAAAGTAGTCAAAAAGCTTTTTTGTTCAAAGTAAAACAAAAGCATGGATATACAAATAATAAAGTAATTTAAGAGCATTCACGAAAACACCATCTAGACAAACAAAGTCTTCATCACATAGAAGTTGGCAAAACTTGATCAGACTTTATTGATAGTTCAGTGGTCTGCATTAATTTTTTATGGAGAAACTTTTGAAATAAGCAAGGAAAGAATTAATGCTTACCAGCTTATGAAGCAAGTCAGGCTGATCGTCGAAGAGGTCAGGGAGATGTTTCCTCATAGCTGCCTCAAGTTCTACGGCTTCTGATCCTGGAATACCATACCACATTTTTGGAGATCCCCAGTGCATGTAATTCAAGGAGTACATGTGATGGTCCTCAACGTGCTGTTTTGAATTTAATAGTATACGAGCAAATGAAAACGGAGAAAATTAGAAAAACTAATAAAAAACGATCACTATTGAAATAAAAAAGAGGAAAGTCAGGATAAGCTCATGCTAAGACATATAAATTCATGGGTATTTATTTTACAATTATATAAGATTAGATGGGCAGTTTGTTCTCTTCTGCTGGCATTGTGACAAAATGTTGATTCGGTGCTCATGAGAAGATATCGCTTTAATAGGGGCAATACGAAGGACTAAATTATACAAATAAGAATGATGGAACATATAACATAAATGTACCTAGCCTACCCATATAGCTTAAATTTACGCTTCAAGCGATTTGTCTTGTCAATTTTTATGACGAAGGAGCTCCAAAGAACTAGGTCTTAGTTATAACAAATACTAGAAAGAAGTCTCTCTTTACTGACTGACCATCCCTTTTGAATCCACAATATTTTATACCATGCAATTTAAGAGATTTATTTCCTTACCCAACAAAATGAAGAAAAGCACATTCCTATATACAGCCAAGGAACCACAACGCCAGATATATCACTGCCTTCAAATGAAAGAACAGAACCAGGAAGTCGGGGGAGGTTATTCAAGTTCCATCCCGATTTAATGTAATCAATGTCAGAAGCAGAAGCAACTTGCTGAGAGTTTTTTGGAAACCCACTGCCAAATGTTCCAGTATCCAGATCAGCCCCATAAAGCACCTTTAAAGAAAAATAAATCGTTAGTACTAACAACAAAGAGTTATGCCTCTGAGGACAATAATTTTTTTAATGTAAATCTCTGTATGAAATCAGCATTAATAAACCACCTCAATTTCGTCTGTTGGTTTCTCTACTATCCGCCAATATTCTCCCTCAATTTCTTCTAACGTGGGCTGTTGCTGCTTCTCTAGCGTAGTTCTGTTATCTCCTGAACTTGAACTTTTATCATATCTCTTGAAATACTGAGCCTTAAAATCATAATCATACTTCTGAAACGCATCTAGAGTAAAATCCTGACCAGGTTCAAAGCCAAATTCAACTTCATTGGGAATTTTGATTTCCTGATTACCATTTTTATTATCAACTCCGCTTCTTAGGCATCTTCTCCTTTTCCTCCGCTTGTTTTTGGCTTCTACTATCTTTCTCATTGAATCCCGATTTTGAAGTTTGTCTACCTGCTGGATTCGAGTGGAGAATGTAGACCTTTCTCTCATATTCTTTTCCTTCAGAGGACAAGGAGGTGTCCAAGAAGAAGGTGGCACTATCCGACAGATCCCGTACCTTTCTGCTTTAGGGCGTATACTTGAAATATACTTTAACGTGTCTTCAAACTCCTACAATATTTGGTAAAATAACAATGAGATAAGTAATTTCAAAACTAAAAGCAAACTGAACATCGCACAAGGGACGACACTGACCTCTTTAGAAGGATAAAACACAGGAGCCTCCTCAAGATCTGGCCTGCGAGCTTCTTCTGGACGCCATTTCGCCATAACCTGACATGAAAATCTTTTAAGGGTGAAGCATGAAAAACTAATAAAAGTTTCGAATGTACAAACTAATTCAGCCACTTCACAACTAGTTCATTTACAAGCAAGTGATCAGCCTATGATGCTCAGAACACTGTCCTTATGTAAAAATAGGTTTAGCATACCAGTTGAAGGATATGCACCAAATTTGATAATACAAATTAGTAAAATGAAGACAATATAAGACCGGTATAATATATTCTAACAAATGCCCATAAATACACGTTCTCTAATGTTTGCCTCTGTGATTCTCAGAAAATGAGTTAAAGTTAGTTTCGTAAGACTGACCATTTGGCAGTTCTCAGATCCTTCACACCTTCGAACAACCCGTTTTGGGAAGCGATTCTTCGGTATGTCCTGAAATGGCAGAAAATATAGACCTCTGACTATAAATGCACAAAGAGTCGAATGGACAATTTCATATTGAGCTAAACTTGACCAACCTGCTTAAACTCAATTTGATCAGTTGAACTACTATCAGGCTTGTTGTACCTTAACCTCGAACCATGCAATGAGCTGCTGGTTTTCGAATAATCACATGGTGTTTCTAACTCGATAGAAGCACGAGTGGACCTTAAGTTATTACTGGCTTGATTATCCCCCCTTCTTCTTAGAGTGAATACAAGTGATTCCAAACCAGGGGAAATTGATGGCGTTTCCATGTTATCGCCTTTGAAACAGGGTCCAATAAGTTCGGTGCCCATTACCACTCAGACATCAAAGCACCAACATAAATAGATGAGCGATAACAGTTGCTTTCTACAAGATTTTGTCCAAGAAAAAAAGTAGTTTGGTAGACTTGAAAAGCAGCAAAGTTAAACATTGAAGAATTACTTCTATAACAAAATTTCACTTTGATTAGGAGAGATTTCTGTCAGTGATGTTCATATAATATAGACAGAAAATCAGAGGTAGAAACAAACACATGAAAGGATTTATGCTTACTAGTATCTGATTTTTTATTTTATTAGAAATTGATTAAGGAGAAGAGTCAAACAAATACTCTGTTTGGCAGTTATGCAATGTTGCATTGTCTTACTTTCAAGAGATGGAAATATATACACATTATAATTTTCTTTTCCTGCATAGACTAATTGTAGTTATTTTTAATCATTCACATTCAATAGCCTTAGTAGCATGTGATCAATAACTCTATCAAGTGAAATCACACCTTATAAAATTTATGTTTTGGAAAAAATCTTACAAGTTACAATCACAGTGAATATCTGGTGATGTATAGGAAAAATTCTATTAAATCACAACAGATGATTTAGATCTACAATCGAAATAAATACTTGCTAGACTTACATATCCTAATTCAATGATTCAAACTTCCAGATATAGCGGCCCGACTGCAATCCCTGCACGAGATTTTCCAGGATTTCAGAAACAGAGCCTGATCAAAAAAACATGTATATGCATGTTTGATAGCTATGTTAAACATAATAAAAGGAACAAAATAAAAGAAAAAGTGCAAAACACTAACAGTCAAAAGAAGTCCCCAAGTATAATTTGCTTGGGCAGATCAAACCCTAACCCTAATTAAACCACAATTTAACTTATTTGGTCCCAGAAACACCAACCAGCCAACGATGTTATAATCTTTTATTAGAAAATAATCCCACCCCCAATTTAGATTAAACCCTAAATTTTCGTCCAAGGCATTCATAAATCCAAATCACAAACAAACACGCATTCTTCCGATTGCAGGAATTGAAATTCCAGAATTTCAGAAAGAAAGTTCAGAGCGCTTGGAATTCTATGTATTTACTAGTAATTTAAAATTAAAAATTTCAAAACCCTAATTCCCATGAAACAAGAAACCATAAACCATGGGCAGCCATCAGATTTTCTATATGAATTCCACCCACGCATACCACCATAGAAGACTCACAATTGAAAATTCACAAACAAAATCTTAATTAATTGACAAGTGATTTCTACAGTAAATAATATATGAAAAATAGGTATTTTGATTTAAGATCATATAACCAACAATTTATTTCATACCTCTCTATAAATTCGAGATGAAATTTAATTATTTCGTATCAAAATTTTAGGTCATACTCACGTTTAACAAATTTATATTCCTCAATTCACCCTTTATTAAATTATCCACTTACGGTAGAATGGTTGGGCTTCCTCCTCAAGAATAAAATTGAGAATTTAATTTCAATAGTGAGAATTGAGTATTATAAATTAATATAAGCGAATTAATTTTACAATTAACTAGAGTGTCAATTCTAGAAATCAATACACACTTACTGTTTCTTCTAAACTTCAGAGTTTTCTTTGGAAAAATAAAAGAGAAAAATTATATAGATAGAAATCAATACCTGCTAACTTACGTATCCCGATATTAGATTATTAGAATTATGCGCTTAAAAAAAGATTAGAATTATATTACACAATTAAAAAAAGAGAAAGAAAAAGAAGCATTACATTATCGAATAAGAAATCTGAATGCTAATGGGATTAACTTGACCGACTCGTTATAATATCTTATGACTTATGAGGTTATCGTGTTATTATTATCAATATTATATTATATATGTTTATTGTTTATTTTTCGAAAGCATTTGTTATTTATTTTGTATTATTATTATATTTATGTTTATTGTATGGGTCAAAAAGTATACGAGGAAATATGTATATCCATAGATACCGTATTTGAGCCACCCACATTCAAAAACGATGAATATCTTTTGAAAGATATTGATTGTAGATTGATTACTTTTTTATTATCTAAAAAACATTATTATTTAGACTTATATAGGATTTTAGATGAGAATGATTTAGATTGATACGATTTTATATGAGAATGAACCTCCCTTGTGTATGTATACATTCTGATTTTATCATATATATTGGCCGAACCGATAATTACTTGCTTAGCAATTAGCATGCAGAAAATATATGATATTACTTTCTTAGCCCAATATTTTCGGCCAATATATAGATACTGATATATACATGAGGAAAGTGAATCGCAAAAGTTCTTAACGGCCATAAATCTTCAATACTAATCAGTCAAATCTGTTTTACTGATATTTTTAAATTTTATATATCTCTCTATATATGTATTATTAATACACTAATTTTTGGTTACTTTCATCAGAATTGATGGTGTGCTGGTTTTCGTCGCATCAAAAGGTAACAACTTATCTGGTTAGTATTTCTTCTCTGTTATTGAGTTTGCTTTACTAGTGTCTCGGATTTTATATTTATTTAATTTATGTTATTTATTTATTCGAAATTGTCCCTGTTGTTAGAGTCTTGAGAAGAGTTTTGCCCCATTTAATATCTCAGATTGTATGGGATCATTCTAAGGGTGTGTTTTGAAACACTTAACAGCTTCCAGAAGCACTTATTTTTAAAAGCTGTGAGAGGAAGCTTTGAAAATAAGTACTTCTGAAAGTTGTTTTAAGTGTTTCAAAACACGCCCTAAATCATTCTGGTTGGTAGAGTTTATAAGAGAGATGGATATGTGGTAATGTTTTTAAAATAGGTCTTGAAGCACATGCTCTTAAAATAGATCTTCTCTGAAATTTGTCTAAATCATTCCGTTATCACTACTTATACTCTTTTATGGTGTAATTCATATAGTTCAATTATTGTTACTAATATTCATGTTAGTAAAATCTTTTTTTTATAGAAATAAAGCATGCCCTTCCAATTTAAAGAAAGTATAAAGCAAGGTCTTGTATACTCTCCTATAATTGCTTTCTTAAATTCCTAACAACTGGTATCAAGAACATCGGGTTAAAGGGATCTGTGGAGAACAATTATGATGGCTGAAGGGAAATCGTCTGTTGAGAAGTTTGATGGAATGATGTGAAGGTGTTATCAGACGTAAGGGCATGGCTTTCAAAACAGTTTGATATGAAGGACTTAGGGGAAGCCTGACACATCCTTGGGATCAAGATCTTTCGAGATTGCAAGAAAATGATGATAGGCTTATCGCGAAAGCTTCATACATAGACCTTTGTCTTGAAACGATTCAAAGATGCAAGACTCAAGAAAGGATTCGTACCTTTCAGACTTGGAATCCATCTATCTAAGAAAATATCCCCTAAGACGCAAAATGAGATAGATGACATGAAAGACATTCCTTGTGCTTCGGCTGTCGGAAACCTTATGTATGCAATGTTGTGTACGAGACCGGATATCTGCTTTGCCGTAGGCATGATAGCAAGATATCAAAATAACCCGAGGAAAAAGCATTGACTACGATTAAAAACATTCTCAAGTATCTGAAAAAAGAACTCGGGATAGAATGTTGATTTATCAGTCAGATACTCCAATCCCCATCGGCTACACGGACTCAGATTTCCAATCAGACTTAGATTCCAGAAACTATCTGCCTCAGTTAGTGTGTTTCCATTTGGGAAGTGTAGCCATCAAATGGACGAGTGTGAAGCAGAAATGCATCACTGACTCAACCATGGAAGTCGGGTAGTAAGTAGTGCTTGTGAAGCGATGAAAAGAACAATTTGGCTCTAGACCTTCTTAGTGGACTTGGATGGAGTTCGAATTTGTCTAGCAATATCTCGCTAGAGGCGGTTGCAAATTCAAAGGGAACCAAGAGTCCACGAGTCAAACGAGCACACTAAAGGAAAGACATCTTATACGAGAAATCGTTAGAGAGGAGATATAGATGTGGCAAAGATAGCGTCGAGGACAACCTAGCGAGATCCATTCACAAAAGTCCGCCTACGAATACATTCGAGAGACATGTGGAAGGAATGGGTGTCAAGACCGTTGACAATCTGCTTTGAGTATAAGTGGGAGAAATTATTAGGGTTCGTGTAGGTGACATTAGATGTCACGGACTCACGCGAGACATGTTGTAGTATACTTAAAAGGACTTTGAGTATAAGTGGGAGATTGTTGGGATTATTTGGAAAGTATGCTTTTTATTTTTGTATAATCGAAACCGAATTTTTCGGACTTATTCTTGAAATAAATTGTTTATCATCGATGCTTTAAATATTATTGAATGTTACATATATTTCTTACATAAGCTGTTCAATAAGTCGTATGTGTTACGTTGTAGTTAATTTAGTGATACCAGATCACGGAAGATTAAATTAAATGGTCCTTGTAATCGAAAAGTACGTTATTCACGACCGGATGGAAATGACCAACCCATCGTGAAAGGTTGAAGTGTAAGGCTCAGATTGATTTGTCTTGACCAAGAGATTACACTAGTGCATGGTGATCGCGATGAATAGGACCTACAGGAGGATAAATTCTTCAGAATTGAACAAGAAAGAATTAGACCTCAGTGGTTCGTTATTTCTTAATCTTCGTTCCTTAAATAGGATCACGTGGGATTGGTAACTGTTGCTTTGACTTATCATGGGTAGCGAATCGGAGAGATTCAATACTTTTTATCTTGGGCAATATTATTAGTCACATGTGATTGCTAAGATTTAATACTGAAGAATCGTGTGCAGAAACGCTTTGTTCGATTTGCCCCTTGGGGAGGTTCATAAGCTTTATCATACCAAATCTTGCAAGTGGAATTAGTTTTCGGTATGGATAATAATGTTGAACCGTTCTTGACCAAGGATAAAAGATATTAATTAATGGAAAACTATTTCGGTGGCTTGAATTAATTAATGGGCTAGATAATCTTAAACACGGAAATAATGACCGGGAGCCATATTGATTTGTAATATGGGTTAAGATGGATAGTGCAATATTAATTATGTAGTGGGATTAATTAATATTTATGGGCTTGAATTATATTGTGGCTCAATATTAGATATTCAAGGTCCATTAAAAGGTCCAATCTTAATTCTCTAAAAGGCCCTCGAGTAGCCCAACATATAGTCTATTTAAAAAAGGTGATTAAAATAAAATAAATATTGTTGCTTATTTTTCCTATAAAATTTTGAAAATTATAGATATAGTTGGGAGAAAGATTTTCTTTGAATTTTGTTATGGAATGAAGATATGTATTCTTGGAATACAAGATTATCTCATTAAATTCAAGAAATCTTCCACTTGGTTATCTATATAGTGGTTTTCGAAAATTTGAAGATATAGGGCAAGAAAGATTTTCTTGATTTTCTTGAAAAGATATTATGGAAGATATGTATTTCTTGAAATACAAGAATATCTCATAAATTCAAGAAGATCAAAATCTTGGTTTCTTGCAAGGCTATATTTTCGAAAATTCCATACTTGTAGAGTGGGTGGGATTTTTGTGGAATATTATAATTATGGAAAAAAGAATATAGGAGATATATTCAAGATTTCTTGGAAATCAAGAAAAGATTTTCCCACATTGTTTTTTACCACAATTTTCGTCCACCCCAGTATCTATAAATAGGGGATGATTCTTTCATTCTCAAGTACAATTCCATGTGCTGGAAAAATTAGTAAATCCACAAAGGTGGTGCAACATATTTATTTTCCTTTTTTTAAATCGTTCACAAGAATCCTTCCCTTGGGATAGTCGAGCGAGGACTAAGGGAATACTTGGGAAGTCCTTACGGTTAGTCTAATCAGCCATACCGTTGTCATCCCAAGAGGTACGTTCACGTAAACTCGTAGAATTTCGCATGCGTAGGTTTTACGTGAATTATTATATGCATGATATGTTGTTGGATTATTATTTGAATTAATATATAATTAATTCATGCTAGTAATAATTAAAAAAATAAATTTGTATTTAAATATTCACCCCGAATAGATCTATGCAACTTATTCCCCAACACTAACTGCACCCGGAACACCCTTCAACAAAACGGGGTTGCAGAGCGAAGAAACAAAACTCTTTTGGAAATGGTTAGATCTATGATGAGTTATGCGGATCTTCCCAAGTCGTTCTGGGTCATGCCTTGGAAATAGCAGCCTACATTCTGAACTTGGTGCCATCCAAATCGGTTCCCAAAACTCCCAAAGAATTGTGGACGGTATGAGCCCCGTTTTGAGACACATGAAGATTTGGGGTGTCCGCCCACGTGTTGGACAAGGAAGCGAAGTAAAATTGGATCCTCGATTAGAATTAAGGTTGTTTGTGGGATACCCCGAGGAACAAAAGGGTGTATGTTCTATGGTCCCAAAGATCAAAAGGTGGTAATAAGCACCCACTTTAGATTTTTGGAAGAAGACTATATGAATGAAAGAAGACCCAGAAGTGAGATTACCTTAAATGAACTAAGGGGGCTAACCTCAATGCCAATTGTACAAGATGACATACCAAATGACACACTTACACAACCGAACCTCGTCAGAAGTGGGAGGGTTGTGAAAATTGACGAGAGATTCATGGGAATAGGAGAGTCCTCGGACTTGATTCCCGGACAAGACGAATCGAGACCCCATGGACATATGGCGAGGCAATCCAAGACAAGGATCAGATTCTTGGCAAACAAAGAATGAAAAGCGAAATGGGTTCTATGTATCATAGCAGAGTGTGGGAGCTAGTCGAACCACTTAATGGGGTCAAACCCATTGGTTGCAAGTGGGTGTATAAGAGAAAAAGAGGACCAGACGGGAAGGTGGAAACCTTCAAGGCAAGACTCGTGGCGAAAGGTTATACTCAGAAAGAAGGGATCGATTATGAGGAAACTTTTTTCTTTGTAGCCATGCTCAAGTCCATCAAATTCTCTTATCGATTTAACAAGATCTCGACTTTGAAATCTGGCAAATGGATGTCAAGACAACTTTCCTTAACGGAAGTCTTGATGAAGAGATCTATATGCAACAACCCCAAGGCTTCATTGAAAAAGGCCAAGAACACCTAGTTTGTAAGCTCATGAAGTCCATTTACGGACTCAAACAGCATCGAGCTTGGAACCAATGTTTTGATCATGTTATAAAGTCTTATGGGTTTGATCAAAACGAGTTCGAAAAGTTGTGTGTACAAAAAGCGTGTCGAAGCGCATTGGTATTCTTAGTACTATCGAGGCGACATTCGATCATCGGGAATGATGTAAAGGTGTTATCGGGCGTAAGGGCATGTCTTTCAAAAACTGTTTGATATGAAGGAGGAAGGAAGCACACATCCTTGGGATCAAGATCACTTTCGAGATCGCAAGAAAATGATGATAGGCTTATCATAAACTTCATACATAGACCTTTGTCTTGAAACGATTCAAAGATGCAGGATTCCAAGAAAGGTTTCGTACCTTTCGGACATGGAATCCATCTATCGAAAATGTGTCATAAGACACAAAAGGAGATAGATGACATGAGAGACATTCCATATGTTTTTTTGTCGGAAGCCTTATGTATGCAATCTTTGTGTGCGAGACCAGGATATCCGCTGCCGTTGGCATGGTGGAAAGATATCAAAGTAACGGGGAAAGAACATTGAATGACGATTAAAAACATTACGAAGTATCACGAAAAGAACTTCGGGATAGAATGTTAATTTATCGGTCGGATAGTCTAATCCCCATATTTATACGGACTCGAATTTCCAATCGGACATAGACTCGGAAAATCTACCTCGGTAGAGTGTGTTTTGCATGGGGAGGAGCCATGACATGGAGAAGCGTCAGCGAAATCGTCGCAGATTCTACCATGGAAGCCCGAATATGTAGGCTAACTTGCGAGGCAAATGAAAAAAGCGGTTTGGCTCAAGAACTTCCTAGTGGACTTGAATGTAGTTCGAATTTGCCCGGCGAGAATCAGCATTTATTGTGACAATCCGGAGCGATTTGCAAATTCAAGAGAACCAAGAGCCTACAAGGCCAGCAAACACATTGAAAGGAAATACCATCTTATACGAGATATCGTTAAGAGATGAGATATAGATGTGGCAAAGATAGCGTCAGAAGACAACCTAGCAGATCCATTCACAAAGGGTCTGCCTCTGAATACATTCGAGAGACATGTGGAAGGAATGTGTGTCAAGACCGTTGCCAATCTGCTTTGAGTATAAGTGGGAGAAATTATTAGGTTCGTGTAGGTGACATTAGATGTCACGTATTAAGAACTACACGAGACATGTTGTAGTATACTTAAAAGCAGACTTTGAGTATAAGTGGGAGATTGTTAGGATTATACTGGAAAATATGCTTTTACTTTGTATAATCAAAACTGAATTTCAGACTTATTTACTGAAATAAATTGTTTATCACTGATGCTTTAAATATCATCGAATGTTACATATATTTACTGCATAATTGTTCAATAAATAGTATGTGTTACATTGTAGTTAATTTAGTGATACCAAATCACAGAAGATTAAATTAACAATCTCTTGTAACTAAAAGTACACCATTCACGACCGAGATGGAAATGAACAATCCATCGTGAAAGGTTGAAGTGTAAGGCTCGGATTGGCTTGTCTTGACCAAGAGATTACACTAGTGCATAACTGATGCACTGAATAGGACCTATAGGAGGATAAATTCTTCAGAACTGAACAAGGAAGAATTAGACCTCAGTGGTTCGTTATTTCTTAATCTCCGTTCCTTAAATAGGATCACGTGTGGTTGGTAACTATTGCTTTGACTTATCATGGGTAGAGAATCAACGAGATTCAATACTTTTTATCTTGGGCAATATTATTGGTCACATGTGATTGCTAAGATTTAATACGGAGAATCGTGTGCAAGTACGCTTGTTCGATTTGCCCCCTTGGGAGGTTCATAAGATTTATCATACCAAATCTTGCAAGTGGAATTAGTTTCCGGTATGGATAATAATGTTGAACCGTTCCTTGACCAAGGACAAAAGACATTAATTAACGGAAAGCTATTTCAGTGGCTTGAATTAATTAATGGCCTAGATAATCTTAAACACAGGAAATAATAACCGGGAGCCATATTGACTGTAATATGGGTTAAGATGGATAGTGCAATATTAATTATGTAGTGAGATTAATTAATATTTATGGGCTTGAATAATATTGTGGCTCAATATTGATAATTCAAGATCCATTGGAAGGTCCAATCTTAATTCTCCTAAAGTCCCCTGAGTTGCCCAACATATAGTCCAATAACTGAAAAAGGTGTTTAAAATAAAATAAATATTGTTGCTTATTTTTCCTCAATATTTTCGAAATTTATGGATAAAAGGGGAGAAAGATTTTCTTTGAATTTTGTTATGAAATGAAGATATGTATTCTTGGAATACAAGATTATCTCATTAAATTCAAGAAATCTCCCACTTGGTTATTCATGAAGATAATTTCGAAAATTTTGAAATATAAAGGGCAAATAAAATTTTCTTGATTTTCTTGAAAATATATTATGGAAGATATGTATTTCTTGAAATACAAGAATATCTCATAAATTCAAGAAAATCCAAATCTTGGAATCTTGCCTATTATTTTCGAAAATATCCCATAACAAAGAGTAGGTTAGATTTTGTGGAATATCATAATTATGGAAAAAAGAATATAGGAGATATATTCAAGATTTCTTGGAGATCAAGAAAAGATTTTCCCACATTATTTTCTACCCAAAATTTCGACCACCTATGCTCTATAAATAGGGGATGACTCTTTCATTCCCAAGTACAATTCCATGTGCTGAAAAAATTAGTAAATCCACAAAGGTGGTGCAACATAATTTATTTTTCTTTTGTTAATTGTTCACAAGTGTCCTACCACCGGATAATCGAACAAGGATTAAGGGAATACTTGGGAAGTTATTTTGGTTAGTCTAATCAGCCAGACTATTGCCGTCCCAAGAGGTACGTTCACGTAAACTCGTAGAATTCCGCATGCGTAGGATTTACGTGAATTAATTATATGCATGATTTGTTGTTGGATTATTATTTGAATTAATATAGGATTAATTCATGCTAGTAATAATTATAAGAATTAAATTTGTATTTAAATATTCACCCCGAATAGATTTGTGCAACTTATTCCTATAAAACAGAAGATACTTCAGTTCTCAAGCAGAAGTTTGTAAATTAGTCCTATAATTTGAACAACTTTTATCGTATTTCACACCACCTAAACAATAAAACAAAGATTTGCATCAAAATTACTGTTTTTTATAAGTATTCCACAATTAAATTACTAATATGCATAAAAAAGTACAACATATCTTACCAAACGGTTTCTCGGTTTTAATACTTAATCATTATCACTGTATTCAGAGGTTGATGCATCAAGCAACTCATCTAATGGACCTTTCAACCTATGGCTCGTACGCCCTGATTTTAAATTGTATAACCATACAACAGATAAGTCTACTATTATTAGATTAACTTGAAATTTATAAATAAAAAAGAATTTCACCTCTCTTTGAATCAATTTTGCACATCTTCCTATTCTTTCTAGTCCCATCTCTTTATATAGTATATGGTTGTGTGTCTGTATGGAGTTTATAAACAATTTTTATAAATAAAATTTTAAAAAAATACACCCGCTATACTATGAAACAAAGCACAAAAAAATATCAAATTCAGACGAAGTCGAGGAAGATTCTATCTTTTTCCCTATGATGTGTGTGTGTGGTGGGGGTGGGGGTTTGGGGGGAGGCCAAAAATTTCCGTAACAAGTTATAATAATATATGAGTAGATCATGTGTGAAAAGGAAAATGGAATCAATGGAAGGAAAATGGAATCAATGGTTGTTGCAGCATAATGGTAGGCTATTGGTTGTCTCGGTCAATAGTTGCAGGTTTAGTCCTTGTCTACTACAAAGTTATTATTTTTTTCATATATTTTCGTCTGTAAATTAAAAAAATATACAAAGTCTGCTATTCCCCGAGGTCGAACCCGGGACATAAGGGTAAAATAGAAAGAAACATACCACTATTTTATTTTAAATGTTTCTCATTAATTCATTTAGCTTTTTCTTTTAAAGAAATATTGACAAAAAATATAATTAGTGTCATGACAAGCCCATTGGAAGAGTTGATGTACACATTTTGAATGTTCATACTCATCAAAAATTTAAAGTAATTATTGTCAAACAGTTTGCTCAAGTATATATTTTTTTAGTTAATAGTATTATAAAATACCAAATAATTAGCACATAAATATGAGGGAGCCATTTTCATCTGGAAAAGCAGTATCGAGAATTTCCCAATGTGTTTTCTCCACATATTGTCTTGAATAATAAAGTAGCATTTTTCTTCCAAATTCTAGACGTTTTGGAAGCATTTCTTGTATCATAAATTCAAAACATAGAAAAAATATAAGTTTTGAAGGGTTTTAAATTTAAACGAAAGCAGTATTACATTCAAAATATAAACATTATTATAGAAAAAATATAACAGTATTACATGAAAAAGTATTACATCCAAAATAAGAAAAAAATAAAAATTTGAAGTATATTAAATGCATAGCTGAAGTAGTATTAAAATTCATAATCAACAATCATTAAGCCTTCTATTTTAATTTTAAATAGAAAATTTAAGCAGTATTACAAGCAAAAACATAACAGTATTACAAACAAAACATAACAGTATTACATGCAAAAACATAACAATATTACAAAAAAAAAACATAACGATATTACAATCTAAACATAAGGAAAATTAAGGTATGTTATGAAGGTTATCTAATCAAAATGAAACAGCATTAGATGTAAAACATAATAACATTACAATAAAAAATACAATTTTAAATATAATATACAATACAATTTGTAAACAGGAACAATAATAAAAAAAAAAATTCTTATATACTTGAATCAACTAGATTTTACTCAATTTTTCATTCATCAATCAATTGTAAATGTAATCTACAAATAATTAAAATACATATACCTAATTAAATTAGTTAAACACAATTTATTATTTAAAATGTCTCAAATTTAAAGTATTTAATGAGTTGTAGTATAGTGGTAAGGTTCGACCTCTGTAGGTAAAGTGGTTGACTTTTTTTTTCTATATTAAATATACATCCTTAATTAATTTAATTTTTTCTTTATTAAATATATATTTTTAATTGAAAAAGACAAATACAAGTTAATATATAGAAAAACCTCAATTTTAAAGCACAAATTTGTGTAGCCGAGCGGTCAAGCTTTCTATGGCATGCTCTGATGACCTGAGTTTAAATCTTGCTAGTGACGTATTTTCGCCCTTTTTTTTTAAATAAGACAGGTTTTAAAAATTGGGTCAAGAGAATTGTTTCTTTTTTAAAAATAAGATAGTTTTTAAAAATTGGGTCAAGAGAAATTGAAATACGCCCTTTTTCTAAAAATTGGGTCAAGAGAAATTAGGTTTTTTTTGTATATGCAAATTTTCATACTAAACTTTGTCATAATATATAGGTTTATCAACTGCTCAAAGGTTAAAAACCAAATCATTTCCCTTCTTATTTTTATGTTGATCCTTCCTTCTACCAGTGGAAGATCCTATAATATAAGAAACAACAAATCAAAATTAACACTAATGATAGAACACAATAGAGAAAATATCACAAATGGTCCTGTAACTTTGTCCGATTCCAGAAATAGTCCTGTAAGTTTTTATTTTATCAATTGTGGTCCTTTTGTTTCAATTGTAGTCCTTTTCGTCGGATAATTTAAAATTTGATTGGAAAATTAACCTAACTTTTTATTCTGATCACATTGACGGTCGCCACCACTCTCATTTGAACTGTCTTTCATCAAGGAAGAAAAATCATTAATCAATTTCATGTTTTGATTACACCTCCCCCGTGAATCGCAACTTCAAAATCACGAATTACATTCATTATCGTGGCTAATTTAGAGTGATTTATGTTGAGGCGAGAGTCGAAACTTATACTATTCTCTTTCTTTCATTGAACCCGTCATTTCAATATTTTTTTCGCATTATTTTGTATGCTACATCATATTTCTGGTCATTTTCAAGCTAAAATTTTCAATTTTCCGGCGAAAATGACTACAATTAAAACTAAAAGGACCACAATTGATAAAATAAAAATTTACAGGACTATTTCTGAAATCGGATAAAGTTACGAGACCATTTGTGATTTTTTTAGCGAACACAACAGTACAACCTAACAACTTGATACAGATACACAATAGTACAATCACGTACAGTATAGTACAAATAATAACACAGGAGTGCAGGAAATTGCTAGACAGTACCAAAAAATGTAACAAGAGTGCAGAAATAACTTTCATACCGTCATAGCTTCTTTGTTTTGTACCATCATGCTTTCTCTTCACAGCCCGCTCTTGTTGATCATGCAAAGAAGTTTCATAACTTTTCCTGGACTTCCTGCCTTTACCCATTTAAGCTTCCTCCCCAAAATGATTTGTAGCTGGTTCTATCAGAAAAAACATGTTTTAAAATCAGTTGGTTCAAAGATATTTTAGAAAGAAAACAAAAGGGAAAAAAAAGGGAAAAAAGAGTATATAAACACAATACCCCATTATTTAAAGGAAATTAGTTCAATATAAACAGAAATCAACTTAATACAAACACAATACCTCAATACGAAACACATATAGGCAAATAAACTCTAAGTTACAAATAGGAACCAGAAATACGAATTTTTTTGAAGAAAGCGATTTTTTTTGGAGAAATAACCACAAATAACAACGAGATTCATAGTAATTTCAAGTATATTGTAGTCGAAAGTACCTGGGCAGAAGAAATTTTGAAGAATTCAGTAGAAACTTTGAAGAATTCTTTTCTCTTTCAGTTTTCTTGATATAGAAACACAATAATTTTGTGTAATAACACCAATTTTCAGACAATATCTTGTGCAATAATGCATTGGAAACCTTCACCAAAAGGTTGTGTAGTAAATACTACACAATAGACGGTTTGTAGTAACAAAGGGTCTGATATGTATGTAATTGTAATTGGAAAAAGGTTGTGTAGTAAAATGCTATATCACTTATGACTTTGTATCAGAACATTTTTTTCCCTTTCATTTATTGTGTTAATTAAGTATAAGATTAGTAAAAATTGTCCATTTCAGACATTATAATAGATAATTTTGAATGAAATAGAAAATGTATTGGATTTTATCTCATTGTTCGTGTTTTAATAGTTATTCGTCCGGTATTCGTGATCGAATCAACAAAAATATTTATCACATTTGGTGTACATTTATTCAGGTTTTAAGAATCAACGGACAAATACGCTTATGTTTCCTACCGCTGCATCATGACCGAACTCTTCGAAATATCATTTATACGTTTAAAGTGGAGTGAAAATTGGCGAGGATTATCAGTAATATACAGGAAGGATCCGCTCAAAAAATCTAGATTTACATGTAGATTTGCAACGTCTATTGTGACAATGTAAAGTATTGTGCACGTTCACATTATTTGAGGTAAAATGATCATATCTTAGACTGGCTTTTAAAAAATGATCAGATTTTTGTAGTGTGACTATTGTTTGACAATAACTAAAGATTTTAAGTAATCAAACTCAATAATTTTTCTTATTAAAACCTTTTATATGCGTATAAATTTTATTTGCAAATACAAAATATGAGTAATGGATAACGTTCATCTCATTTGAATTGTTGAATATTGTTGTAAATATATTAGTTATTGTGGACATTACTTGCTTATTATTTGTATTATTATTGGACTTATTGTAAGATGGGCTTAGGGTTTTAGGGTTACATCTCACTCCTTAATATATATATATGTATCTCCTTTTGTAAGCGGAAAATAGAGATATACAGAAAACATAGTGAAAACTCTCCTGGCTTGGTCGCCCCCAGACGTAATCATCCTGACGAACTGGGTCAACAAATCTTTCTTCTTGTGTTCTTCATTCGTTCTTTATCTTGATTTTACAACACGTTATCAGCACGATTGCCCTAGATCTTTCTTCTGAATACGACTTCAGAATCGCTCTCGGAACACGGTCAGTTTTTCATGATTTGTGAACTCAATCTGTTTTGAAAACCTTTATTTTTGCTTCGATTAGAATATGTTAAATGATCTGACTATGCGATTATAATTGTTAGATTTATGATAATATACTAGTACAATATAACGATCTGATGTTGATATGTATTGTGTTATCGTTTTCAGTTTATAAGATCTATGTTCTAAATATTAATGAGATACACATAATTTGTAATTTTCAAAGTTGATTAGTATATTATGTGTAAATGCAGTATGTGTACAACAGTTAGTGGCATTGACTTAGTTAATCTGCTCCATATATTTCTTCATATTTGCAAAATTTTTATTATGATATATCTGGTACGATGTATATATATATGGTTTGCTTTTCAATGATGATCGCGTGTGATCCCGAATATGAGTTTTGTGTTCTGTTATATGTGATCTATTCAAATTTCATTAATATTACTAGATTATTTTTGGAACCATTAATGTTATTTGATTGCTCTTACTTTTTACATGAGTATTACAGCACACATATATATTCCTATATTTGGCACCACACCTTTTGAACTACGGAATTAATTATCAGATGCAATTTTTGAATTGCAAATAAAATAAATATTTATTGTAGTTTTGAAAATCATAATCCAATTTTTTCTTTGTCTTGATTACATTTTAATTTATAATAGATCTCGCCTTACTATCTGATTAAATTGAATTAGGATTTAAAATTATGGAATTTTTTTGTGTGCTTTAAAGAAATAATTCTTCCTATGATTATGTTTCATAAATCAACCGTGAACGGAAAAGTTATTTTTATGTTTCCAAATATATTATTATCTACATCTATGTTTTCATAATTTTCATTTTAAAAGGTTAAGTGCATATGGTTGAAAACTTGAAGTATGGTATTCAGATAAATCAATATTAGTGCAGAAAGAGTTATATAATCTGAATAGAGCACAAATTAATAGTAATAGAAATGTTAGGACTCTTATGTGCAATATAGTCTGATGACTTGAAGTCTGAAATCTGTGTCATATGCTTCACCATTTCTTGTCATAATCTATATTATAAAATTTATGTTGAATTTTTCTTTTGGATAATTTCAGTGGAAAGATGACTGATATCACTAAGAGAGAATTTACTGAGCTTGCTCTTGATAACAATAACTATTTGACTTGGGCTCTTGATGTTGAGATTCACTTAACTTCATCTGATTTAAGTGGAACGATTGTGCAAGGTTCCCAATCAATTGCTGCCCAGAAGGCAAAGACATTGATTTTTCTCAGGCATCACCTCAACCAAGACCTAAAAAATGAATATCTTACTGAAAAAGACCCTACTGTTTTATGGAAATCCCTGAAGGATCGTTTCCATCAGCAAACTGACATAATTCTCCCACAAGCACAATACGATTGGCTAAATCTCCGTTTTCAAGATTTTAAATCTGTGACGGAATATAACTCAGCGCTACATCGTATTGTGTCACAGTTGAAATTATGTCAACAGAAAATCACTGAGGCTGAATTGTTGCAGAAGACTTTGTCAACATTCCACGCTAGTAACCTTGTACTCCAGCAGCAGTACAGGGCCAAAAACTACACTTCCCACTCAGAGCTGATTTCTGCACTACTTGTGGCAGAAAAACATAACCAATTGCTGATGAAGAATCATAATGCAAGACCAGTTGGTTCACTAAGAAGGTTCAAGCAAAGGTTCAAGACATGCTACATCACATGAAAATGATAATGGGCATAGAAGAGGCCGAGGCCGAGGCCGAGGTTGGGGTCGAGGTCGAGGTTGGGGTAGAGGCCAAGGTAGTGGTCGAGGAACATATGATGATGCTCAAATTCAAGGTCGTGGAAAAGGTGTGACTCATACTAAGAACCCTCAACGAACATCGGGTCCTTATATAAAGCATGAGCAAATTTGTTATAAGTGTGGGTGTAATGGTCATTGGTCCCGTACATGCCACACCCCCAAGCATTTAGTTGAAGCTTATCAAAGAATGCATAAGGACAAGAAGGGGAAGGCTCCTCAAGGTGAATCTCATCATACGAGTTTGCCTGAAGCAAATTTTGACATGGAAAATGATGATCTTTTGAAGGTTGAACTCAAAGATTTTGGAGATAACGAGTGAAAAAGATGCTTGATAGTTATTATTTGAGTTTATCTTAGACAATTTAATTCTCTGCCGTTTTTATTTTTCATTGGTGTGCTTTGACTATTTAATAATTCTGCATGGCGTGATTTTGAATTCTACTTGGTGTGATTTTGAATATTGGATTTTATTATATTTTTTTTATCATTATTGATGATTGATGATTTCCATTTTTGATACACTGCTTATCTAAATAACTGTCTTAGCTTACTATTTTTTTTTCAATTATGTGATGACATGAGCGGTTAGGTCATCTAGAACAAAACATGATAAGTCGGATTTTGACTAATTCTATTTACATAGTATGTCAAATAACATAATCCCTTATGCAAATTAATTTATTTGTGGGACTTATGCAAAGACATAATAGTACGACATTCTCGTACTAAAGTTAGAATTGTATATATTCTATTTCTATTGAATAGAGTCATGAAAATACTTGTGGATTGATATAATTTGCCTGAAGCAAATTCATTGTCAATATTATTGAAACTAAAAATTTTGGATTATCCAATAAATCCATTTGAATGGTCAATGTCGATAAAGTTTACATCGATGAAATTTAATGATTATAATATGACATTAAGAATTAAAGTTGAGCATTTAGCCTCTTATGTCCACATCTAGAATGATTTAGTTGAATGATTAATAGACTTCATCAAATTAATAACTAGATCATTATTCTAGAATTCCAACTTACCTACTTAATATGGGGGCATGAAATTTTATATGGTGCAACACTAATTTAAATCCGACCCACTGCATATCAGGAATCCCCATTTTATAACTAGTGCTTAAGAACTAAACATTTCCCATCTGCAAATATTAGAATGTGCAATATTTGTTTTCAATAACACCACCACAGTGTACCTCACTTCACGGCCCAGTTGGCTAATTGCACATTTGATGAAGATCATTTCTCGGCATTAGGGGGAGATAAAAATTTAAAATTCAATGAATGCCGAGAAATTTCGTGGAATGTAAAAGATCTTCAATATGAAAATTCACGCACTAGTCAAAATGAACTGGAAGTTCAAATGATAAATTAACTTGCAATATTTAGCAAGTGACCTGCCAGATTAATTTACTGATGATAAAGAAGTGACTAAAGCACATATACTTGTTGTAAATGCACCACAAAGAGTAAATGTGCTAATTTTAGGCAAATATATATGTTAATGCCCCTACACGCTAGATTCGTAAAGGACCCCTTATTATGTAAGACATAAATCCGCGGTAATTACTAAAGCTAGCAAATATATTCAGTCACTCTTGAAGAGATTCGTCCCGAAGACAAAAATTCTAGTAATGAAGCACGTGCACAAAATAATAAAAATACTAGAATTGCGGAACGACCAGATCAAAATATTATGGGAGATGATGAAAATCTGGTTGATATATGTTGTGCTCAGATATATCACACGTCAGCATCACTAGATTTATCACACGTCAGCATGACGAATTATCGCACCTCAGCAGGTCCCACCGAGACCAGCAGGTCCCACCGAGACAACGTGATTTGTCGTGCTTACGCATATGTTTTGTCATGCTTTATGCACATGACTTGTCGTGCTTATCGATTTGTCGTGCTTAACGACTTGTCGTGCTTATGATTTGTCGTCTTTGGTCCTCTTTATATAAAGGACCTCCGCATTCGTTGTAAAAGACACACTTTGGAATGTTTCCTCATTCCACTTATATACCTACACCCACATTTCAGGGAAGAACTACTGCCTTTCCCAAAGTTGTTCTTGTTCGATTAATCATTTTGTTTGGGAGTTGTTACCAATTTAGCCACATAATACTCCATCCATAAAAACGACTCGCAACAATCGGCGCTAGAAGGAGGTCAATTGAAAAATTGGCCAAGAACAACGTCGAATTTTCGAATCCAAATACAAGAAATCACAAGAACACAATCCAAAAATAAGTTAATAATGGGTAATATTAGCCAAAGCGAACCAATTCCACGATGCCACCTTATACCACCAAGAAGTCACCGTCTCCAATAACAGAGACCCTAAAATCGATGCCACGGCAACACCTCTCGCTTCGCCAGACCGCCGCCTCTCTTGCGCCTCCGCCGACGGCCCACTTAATTATTCCGAATCAATCACAACAAGCATCATCGACGCCACTCATCTCCGCCTTTTGGTGCCGATTCGCCGCATTAACTCGCGCAACAAGACTTCGCCACCGCGCCGCTTCACACGAAACTTGATTTAAATCACGCCGCGATGGAAAGACTCATGGTGCGGCGTGTGCGCCTCGAGGAATAAGAACAAAAAGGGTTTTGATCGATCTTATATTCCATTTGGGCTTGAAAAGCAAGAGATTGGGCGAAAGTAATTCAGCAGAGATTGGGCGAATAATTGAGGCGAGTTGGGTAGGTTAATATGGAAATTTAGAGTGAAATTTGAAACCGGGTTCGTGAAGTAAGTTATGCGAGGTTGGGCTCTTTATATCAAATTCTTTGGGCGAGGATAAAATAGTTGAAATTTGGGGTTTTAGTTTGGGTTTAATACCCATTATATGGGCCTGAGCAATTCTTGGTTTTGGTCTGAGTTTTTTACTTCAAAGTTGGGCCCAAGTTTAATATTGGCCCACGATTGGGCTGGTGGTGGTGGATATTTGGGCTGGGCTATTGCTTTTTTTTGTGGGCCCGATTATTTTTATTGAAAAAAAAAAAAAAAAAAAAAGCTCAGCCGATTCGGAGAAGAAAGTTACACGAGCACTGGAGTCTCGCGAGCTACTTCAAAGAATCTACGGGTGATCCTTTTACCCACCCCACCGAGTTTATTATATTTATGTCCTCGTGGCTTTTCATTCTTTCGTTTATTATCATTTAATTTGGCCCGGTGGTCATGAAGAGGTCGACCTAAGCCGGACGACCGAACAAAGACTTAGCGAGCCCAGTCTATGTTCACGGACGATTTAATTAGATTTCGATTCCTGACAAAGAAAAAAGCGAGTAATTGGTACGCTGCAATGATAGCCCGACTTAGTACTTTACAGACACCAGAAGACGGCGGGTGACGAAATACGTGGTCGCGGACTAAATAAGGCGGCCGAGTCTGAAGTGATCGCGACCTAAATAAGACGATCGCGCACCAAGAAAGGGGGGTTCATAAAGTAACCCATCCGGTCGCACCTAAATAAGACGATCAACCGATTGCAACGTCAATAAGACAATCAAAAGCGAAAAGTTTTCGTGGCGGACATAGTAAACCCAATGTTCAAATCATTAGGAAGAAAAATGGGCACTACACAGAAATTACAAAAAACCCTTTATGCGATTATGCCCTTTATTGGCAATCACGCGCACCGGCGATTATACCCGCCTACTCGTAGCGCTTATCCGCCTTCTGGCGGCGACGACCGGCCCTCCTACGGCGTCGACTTTCCGCTTTCGGCGATGTCGATCCGCCCGTTTTAGCCAGCATTCTCAGCCTCCTCGGCGATGAGATCGTCGGCTTACGGCGGCGACGACCAGCCACGCCGCCGGCGTCGGCTTTCGCTAATTGGCGATATCCCGATCCGCCCGTTTTTGCAACATTCTCCGCCTTCCGGCGATGAAGATACGTCGGCTTTTATGGCGGCAACCGCTTTGCTGCCGGCGTCGCTTTCGCTAATTTGGCGATATCGATCCGCCCGTTTTAGCGAAAGCATTCTCGCCTTCTCGGCGATGAGATCGTCGACTTCGCGGCGACGACCAGCCAGCTCCCCCACCGGCGTCTTTCCGTAATTCGGCGATGTCCAGTCCGCCGTTTTAGCGAAGCATTCTCCGCCTTCTCGGCGATGAGATCGTCGGCTTTCGCAGCGACGACCAGCCCGCCTCCTCGGCGTCGAGCTTCCGTGGTCGGCGATGTCGATCCGTTTTAGCGAAAGCATTCTCAGCCTTACCGGCGTGATGAGATCGTCGGCTTTGGCGGCTGACGACGGCCGCCGCCGGCGTCGGCTTCCGCTAAGGCGATGTCGGTCGCCCGTTTTAGCTGGCATTCTCCGCTTCACCGATGATGAGATGCGTCACGAACTTTTCGCGGCGGCGACGGCCAGCACCTCGCCGGCGTCGAGCTTTTCGCTAATTGGCGATGTCCATCCAGCGATTTTAGCGAAGCATTCTCCACCTTCGGCGATGAGATCGTCGGCTTTCACGGCTGACGACCGGCCCGTATACTCACCGGCTTTCGCTTCAATTGGCGATGTCGGTCCGCCCGTTTTTAGCACATTCTCCAGCGCTTCGGCGTGGAGATGCGTCGCTTCGCGGCGGCCTGACCGACCGGCGCCTGCCGGCGGCGGCTTTCCGCTAATTGGCGATGTCGGTCCCGCCGTTTTTAGCGGCATTCTCAGCCTTCTACCGGCGATGAGATCGTCGGCTTTTCGCGGCGACCGACGCCCATATCACCGGCGTCGAACTTTCCGCTAATTCGGCGATGTCGATCCGCCCGTTTTAGCGAAGCATTCTCCGCCTTCGGCGATGAGATCATCGGCTTCGCCGGCGGCGACCAGCCCGCCTCTGGCGTCGGCTTTCCGCTAATTTGGCGATGTCCAGTCCGCCGTTTTAGCGAAGCATTCTCCGCCTTCTCGGCGATGAGATCGTCGGCTTTCGCAGCGACGACCAGCCCGCCTCCTCGGCGTCGGCTTTCTGCTAATTCGGCGATGTCAGTCCGCCCGTTTAGCAAAAGCATTCTCACCCTTCTCATAATTAAGGATCGTCGGCTTTCGCGCGACGACCAGCCCGCCTCCTCGGCGTCGGCTTAAAATTAAGCCGGCGATGTCGGTCCACCGTTTTGGAAGAATTTCTGCCTTTCGGTGTTAGAGATCGTCGGCTTATCATGCGACGACCAGCCCTCCCTCGGCGTCGGCTTTCCGCTAATTCGGCGATGTCCAGTCCGCCGTTTTAGCGAAGCATTCTCCGCCTTCGGCGATAAATTGTCGATTTTTCACAGCGACGACCAGCCGCCTCCTCGGCGTCAATATACTTAAATAATTCGGCGATGTCGGTCCGCCGTTTTAGAAAGCATTTCGCGAAAAATATATGAGATGCGTCGGCTTTCACGGCAGGCCGACGCCCGCCTCCTCGGCGTCGGCTTTCGCGTGACGACCAGCCGCCTCTCGGTGATGCTTCCGGTCGTGTCGATTTTGGCGAAAAGCATTCTCCACTTCTCGGCGATGAGGTCGTCGAGCTTTCGCGGCGGCGACCGGCCCGCCCTCGCCAGCGTCGACTTTCCGCTAATTGGCGGTCGATCCGCGTTTTGCATTCCGCCTTCCGGCGATGATTGTCGGCTTTTAGCGAAAAGCCCGCCTCCTCCGCGCTTTCCGGCGATGCGAATAGGTCGCCGTTTTAGCGAAGCATTCTCGGCTACCGGCGATGCCCGTCGACTTTCAATGGACGGCGTCGGCTTTCCGCTAATCGGTGATGTCGGTCGCCGTTTTAGCGAAAGCATTCTCCGCTTCGGCGATGAATCATCCGGCTTTTCGCGGCGGCGACCGGCCAGCCTCTCGGCGTCGGCTTTTCCGCTAGTCAGCGATGTCGATCCGCCCGTTTTAGCGGCATTCTCCGCGCTTCTCGGCGATAAGATGTCGGCTTTTCGCGGCGACGACGGCTTCGCCTCCTCGGCGTCGGCTTTCCGCTAATTGGCGGCGATGTCGATCCGCCGTTTTAAGCGAAGCATTTCCGCTTCAGCGTGAATCGTCGCTTGGCGGCGCACGGCCGGCCGCCTCCTCGGCGTCGAACTTTCCGTGGTGGCGATGTCGATCCGCCGTTTTAGCGAAAGCATTCTCCGCCTTCACCGGCGATGAGATAAATCCGGCTTCGCGGCGGCGGCAACCCGCCTCCTGGCGTCGGCTTTCCGTGAGCCAGCGTGTCGATCGCCCGTTTAGCGGCATTCTCGCGCTTCGGCGATGAATCGTCGAGCTTTTCACAGCGGCAACCGGCCCGCCCTCCTCGGCGTCGGCTTTCGCTAACTTCAGCGATGTCGATCCGCCATTTAGCGGCATTCTCCGCCTTCTCGGCGATGAGATGCGTCGACTTTCGCGGCGGCGACCAACCCGCCTCCTCGGCGTCGGCTTTCCGTAACTTCGGCGATGTCGATCTGCCGCTTTTAGCGAAGTATTCTCCGCTTCCGGCGATGAGATGTTAGCTCATTGATTTGGCGTGACGTCCGCCTCTATCGGCGATGCTTTCCTTGCCTTCATCGACATTTTGGCTCTCTCCTTGTGAGACCACCACGATCGATCAAGCGATCTATACGGGGTAAAAGTGCAATGGCCTTTCGGTAGTAAGTGATGGGTCGCCTGACGCCAAATTTACTCCTAAATCGCATGAGGCGATGCGGGCCGAGAGGAAAATCATAAAACTACATGGTAGTAAGTGGTCGACATTTATTTATAAACTCTCCTAGCTCCTCCAAGTATCTTGACTCTCTCTCACGAGCCATATCGAAGACTTCTTTCATCTCGGTGGGATCCATCTAACTCTCTCTCACGAGCCATCTCGGTAGGGACACCTTTCGTCTCGGCGGGGATCCCGGTCCTCTACCGACAGCCCATCTCTAAAGACCTAATCGTCTCGGCGGATCCCATCCGCCTCTTCCGACGAAGCCACTCCTTCAAGACCATTTTCCACGCGCATGAAAAAGACTCAGATACCGGTTTCCCCAAAGTACGAAAAGACAGAAAGACCAGACAATCCGGTTCCCCCCAAAGTACGAGTACGTAAAAGACTCAGACAACGGGCTCTCTCCCCAAAGCACGAAA
The DNA here is from genome assembly GCA_037126765.1 of Stenogyne calaminthoides. Classification (NCBI taxonomy): domain Eukaryota; kingdom Viridiplantae; phylum Streptophyta; class Magnoliopsida; order Lamiales; family Lamiaceae; genus Stenogyne; species Stenogyne calaminthoides. The sequence goes on from JBBCBC010000042.1 coordinate 2,917,495, forward strand.
GACAGAAAAGACTCAGACAACGGGCCCCCCAGCACGAGCACAGAAAGACTCAGACAATCGGCTCTCCTCAAAAATACGAAAGATAAAAGAGACTAGACGAGGGCCTTCCAAAGCAATGAAAGTACGAAAAAAAACTCGTTTCAGATAACGGGCAGTACGTAAAAAAGACTCAGAACGGGTTCCTCGGCACGAAAGATAAACTGCATAACCGTGGCTCTCCCTAAATACGAAAGACGTAAAAGACTTCGCATAACGGTTCGCCTCGAAGCACGACAGACTAAATAGATCGATCGATGGGAAGAAGGATTCCGGACATCCCGAAGACTCGTGACAAACTGAGGGTCAAGTATGCTCAATGCTCGAACATCTTTGAGGCTCGTATAATCGAGCGATCAAGATCTCATCGACACCGAGCAAGCTCGAGGCAAACAATGCGATTGCAGATGCAACAAAAGATAAAATCACGGGTCGAGACATGAAACAAGATCAAGCTCTCGAACAACGTCAGCCCGATCTTAGGGGCTATTGTTGTGCTCGGATATATCACACGTCAGCATCACCAGATTTATCACACGCCGCCAGGACGAATTATCACATTTTACAGCCCCACCGAGACCACGTGATTTGTCGAGGCTTACGCATATGTTTTTGTCATGCTTTATGCACATGACTTGTCGGCTTATCGATTTTTGTCGGCTTAACGATTTGTCGTGCTTATTGATTTGTCGTGGCTTAACGATTTGTCGTCTTTATGATTTGTCGTCTTTGGTCCTTTTATATAAAGGACCTCACAGTTCATTGTAAAGACACACACGGAATGTTTCCCTCATTCCACTTATATACCTACACCCACATTTCAGGGAAGAACTACGGTTCTTCCCGCAGTGTTCTTGTTCGATTAATCATTTTGTTTGTGAGTTGTTACCAAATTAGCCACATAATACTCTCCGTAAAAAACGACTCGCAACAATATAAATATAGAAATTATAAATATAGGAGAAATTTACCAATGTTGTCGACAACTTATTCGTTGTCATAATTGCTCTTACTATTAAAAATCTGGATCCAGTACCCAAAAGTCAATAGTTGAGCCGGAAGCACTTTGACTGGGTAAAATAGGAAGAAGCAATTGAGGCAGAGCTTGACTCGCCAATATTCTTGACTTATCGTATATACACCCCGAAACGTTATCCCTGTTGGATATAAGTGTGTATTTGTACGAAAAGAAAATGAGAATAATGATGTAATGAGGTACAAAGCGAGATTAGTAGCTCATGGGTTTTTGCAGAGACCCGATATTGATCTTATTAAATATATACTCCTGTTATGTATGAATAACGTTCTGCTACTTAATATATCTGGCAGTAAGTAAAATTAAATTTAGAAATGCAGTTGATAGATGTTGTAACTGCATGCTTATATTGATCAGTAGATGTCAATATTTACATGAAGATCCCTGATGGATATGAAATTCCTCAAACGAGGAATGGTGAAAATCGTATTAAGTACGATATTAAAATTACAAAGGTCATTATATTAATTCCACGATCGTATTCCACGATCGACTCAATTAATTCCTTCCGAAGTAGAAAAAAAAACAATAAAATATTTTCTTGCGTGTCTCTAAATAAATAATTGGGTGGTGTTTTGAACAAGTAAGAAAATAATAAACTCCAGAAGAGTGGTAAATTATCATACAAAAGACCTGGAAGACTGTTGTCTTAAGGGGGAGCGACAACTTCAAAACTATCTTGAAGATTGGGTCTCGAAAATTATAAAGTTGTATTTTTTTTTAATTTACTAAGTTTTCTCTTTATTATTCTAGCAAAATTTTAGTTAGGCATGATCATCACGTCATAATGTCCGAGGGGGAGTGTTGTAAATATATTAGTTATTGTGGACATTACTTGCTTATTATTTGTATTATTATTGGGCTTATTGTGAGATGGACTTAGGGTTTTAGGGTTACAGTCCACTCCCTAATATATATATATGTATCTCCTTTTGTAAACGGAAGATAGAGATATACAGAAAATATAGTGAAAACTCTCCTGGCTTGGTCGCCCCCAGACATAGTCATCCTGACGAACTGAGTCAACAAATCTTTCTTCTTGTGTTCTTCATTCGTTCTTTATCTTGATTTTACAACAAATATAACCGTTTTCCCCTTGCTTCTGTAAAAAAAAAAAAAAAAATTGGTAATGTTCATCGTGAATTTATTTGACTTTAAAAAATTAACTATTTTTTTTTTATGTAAGCTAATGACGACCAATAAAATTGGGGTTTAAGTTATCGAGTTCCCCAGTTTCTTGCATTTTTCGGTAAAATAATGCTTAACGTATGCTTGATTTTTTCAATATTCTCCAGCTTTTAAATTGACTTCGATTTTTTATTACGTGTTCGAAGTTTAAAATAGTATTTTTACCAACCCAAAATATTTACTCATCTCATATAATCTATCACTTAATTTTAAGTCCTTTAAATTTTAAGCATCAACTCAATGTTTTTATAAGCTCACTCGAAGACAATAAAATTTCAGTTTAAACCCCCACCTTAATGCTTTTGACAACCAACCATACACAATCCAAATTCGTCCAAGCGAAATAACAGACCAATACATTGCAAAATTTTATACGCACAACAGCCTAATAGTAAAAAATAAAGGAATTTTGTACGAAAACTCGTGCATCGAGCCATTGTTGCAGTATTATAGCCCCGTATACGGAGCAAACAACCTTCAGGAGAACACTTCTATGCTGACTTTTGCAGACCATTTCACTTTCACATCCAAGTTTGTAGAGTTTGACGTTCGTGAGAAACAAAATGGGCACTCAGACTTGGGCAAAAAAAGAGAGCAACCGTAGATATCATGGTTGCTTCCTGGAAATCTTACACTGTACGAAGAAATCCACGCACGTGTAAGAGGAAAGTATGTAAGTTTTTCCTGAACCTCTGGTAATTTATGCGGTCCAGTGTTGAAGAAAGATGATTTGAACTTGTGAGAGACTGGACAGCATTTGTCAACCGTGATCTGAACGTCGGATTCGTCTGTCTTTCTATCAACTCGTTAACTAATTTCTGCAAGATACATATTTATTTATTATTATTCTAAAGAAATGTAGAGAAAACAAAGACATACAGTCATACAGATGATGCTACAGTATGAGCTACCTGATAAACAGTGTGTTCACAGAGTATTAATGGAAGGAGAGCATCTGCTGCAGGGCCAACAAGATCAGTGCTGTGACGTAAAGCAAGATATGCGTCAATACGGATGATATGTCAATAATGTGTACGCAATAAGCGACTAGTTGTGACAATATTATAAGTGCAGTTTTAGAACAACATTCTATTAGATTCATTCACGCTCACATGTGTGTGTATATATATTAAGTCCTCATAATCTAAAAACAAAGAAAAATTCCTGCCCATCTTAGGCGACTCAAACCCAGAACCAATGATTTAGGTAGTGAGTGCTCTTGACCAAATTGATTAAGGCAAGGTCTTATATAAACTAGTTTCACCGAGCAAATTTGTTTGCATTTTGTGTGTGATTTGAAAAAGGATTAGTTGTTCCACTAAAACCTATTGGTCTGATTAAATATACACATGTTTATACAATCTTTCGATAATTAATAATTTATTTACTGTTCCCACTTCCCAAGAATGACATGTATTCTAGAGTTTCTAGAAAGATTAGAGAATTTGCTTTTGTAATAACCTGTAATCCTCGAAAAGAAGTAGTTGTAGCAGTGACCGAAGGAATCTACCGAGAATGCCTTCATGAAAATTCCCATTAGGGTCATTGTAACTGGTAGCATGTGATCCTAGACCAACTTTACCAGCACTTGTGTCCTTGTAATGGTGGGATGCAAGTGCTTTAACAGCTCTTAAGCACAGATCCACAATTTCGACATCCTAATCACAAACAAGGGAAAATAAAACAGACATAGTAGCATCATTCAGAAAACTGTAGTAAATCACTTGAATAGCTAGTGAAAACCATTTTTGCGTTCTTAACACCAAATTTCTGAAAAATATAAAACTTTTAATTTACCTGATGGCGGAGACCAAATTCAAGTGTTCCAAGTATGTGACTGAAGGCTTCAATATTTAGCCGTGCGATTATTTCAGGATAAACCTCCAGCATATGTGATAACAACGAGAAATACTGTTCAAGAACAAGGCTGGTTTAGTATTCACATAAAATTACTAAATCCTACCCTCTTTAGCCAGCAAGAAAAGAGCCTTACACTGTGGCAAAGTTTAGGGTATTTAAGCAGGTCCAGACTTATCAGAGGCGGCGACTATGTGAAAACCTGTATAAACTACCTGCAGGATACTGCAGTCAGAAGGAACTACTAAAAACAGTATTTATAAATTCAAGTAGGGAGTCTCTTCTCCGTCTCTACTGAAAGATCTTGCATAGACATACCTGAGAAATATTTGTACCATAATTCTCAATTGGTTCAGATGCAAAATCGATCTGTGAAAACATCACTACATCAGAATTGCAAGCATTACAGTAAGAAAAATGTACAACCACAACAGAGATGTATAATCGACCATGTTCTGTTCATTCCCATGATCCCCTTACCCCCAACTAACCAGCTGCCTTCATTGTTTTGTTGACTGCTTCTTAACATATGATAAATAGCAAAGGCATGGTAAATGACCCTAAGGTTGTGATTGATGGACTAGAAATTTACAGCTAGTACTTTTTATTATTTTGAGTCATATTGGTGGAATCAAAATCCATTTCATATGGAATCATCTGATAAACTTCCCACAAACCCTCCCAAATCAAATCCTTCAATCAAAAGAGCTTATTGGAAAATGGATTAGCAAGATCATATTTTCTTACTCAAGATAATAGGAATATGATCATGATCAGTCGGCAACTTCTGCATCTTTAGCGTTCCAATTACTTTCCAAGACTGATAATACTAATATAAATATATTTTCATAATTTAAATCAATTTTATCATTGCTGAAGAAGTTGAAGGGTGTCTGTAAAAGAAAGAAGTAAATTCAGTTGCATAATGGGTGAGGCGAGTTACCATATCTTTCGAACATAGATTTGAGAGAAGTTGTAGAAGTGCCCGCAAATCCTTATATTTCTCCACATCTGCTTCGCTACGTAAGCTGTTTGAAAGGCTGACTGAAATCTGGGGAAGTAGTCAAATCATATGGGTCAATTCTGGAAATTATAATTATTAATGTAGCACAGCCAAAAAACTACGGTACATGCATATACAGATACATGCCAACGCTTAGCAACCACACACATATACAAGCACCTAATTATAAACAGATTCAGTACATGCACAATATTTTACATATATCATAACCACCATATACACCAAGCACATATTTCATAATTTCACAAGTTGCCCTTTTCTTTTGGTCTGAAGTACAAATAACCATTAAAATGTTTACCTTGCCGATGTTGTGAGATGAGTAAAGCTGGAGCAAACGCATACAGAAGTTAACAACAGCAGCAGTTTCTTTAGCCTCTAGGTAGATAATTTGGCCTTCCACCCAATCAGTGACAAATTTGAGTAGGAGATAGACAACCACAGTCTAGATAGGAAAAAGCACAAAAAAATCATTGGTCATTCAAGAAAACGAAAAAAAATAAAAAAATGAAATATATATATAAATAAATAGATAAAAAGAGTGACAAAATAATTGATAATAGATCAAGCACAATAAAAATCATATCAGAAAGGAAAAAAACAGTTACTTCATGAACATGTTATATAAACCATATATAGACTACTCACAAGAAATAAAAAACGAAATATCTTAATATTTAATATTAGCTTAAGGAGAGAACTTTTCAATATTGTTCACAAGAAAAAGACAATGGAACATCATGATATTAGCTAAAATTACAAACTTAAAGGTCTTGGAAATCTGATTTAATTGTTTCCATAGTTTTACTAACTGGAAATAAATTTAGATTATTTGGAAATTCACAATGTCTTGGTGGTTTTGTCAATTACATAGGTGCACAAACTTAATTATGCACAAACAGATCAAGCATGTAAGTCGATCTTAGACCCCCTCAACCCTTAACACAGAACACAAGATCTTCTGAATCCAGCTATTCTCTGAGAACATGTTTCCATAAGATCTCAAATGGGGAAACAAAAGAAGCATAATTTTACCTCATCTTTGTATGCTTGAAGAAAGATTAGAACAGAGTTCATAACTGAAAATCCCATTTCACAAATAGCCTTCTGTGTCCGAGGTTCTGAGGCTCTGGCAACTCCACGAAGTCGCTCCAACAAGCAACTAACCTGTTGGAAGTCATGATGAGACCAATTATATTGTATTCATAAAAGCACATTGAATGAACAGTGCATAAGGATTACCATCAAAATGACATCAGGCTGTTGAGCAATGCTTTTGAGATCATTCTTGCTCGACAATTCCACCAAATAGTCTGTCATATGGCTCGTCAGACTTTTTATATACCTACAATATTTTCAAAAGGTACGAGGATACTCTAAATCGCCATGAGATGTGAGTTACTAACATAACTCTGAAGCTTATGAAAAAGAAGTCACACTCACTGATTTGATGCCTCGGAAGTTTTCATGCCTGAAGCTGAAATAGTAAGTGTCTGAGCCAGGGAACGCTGAAATGAAAGAAAGATGTATTATAGTCTGAAAATAGTAATTGGGAAGTGTTGCATAGATATATTTGCAAGGCATCTCTCAAATTGATCCTAGTACCCCCGTTTACCAATAAACAACAGGAAAAAAATTATCTTTGGTATTCTCTCTCCCTCTGATATCCAAGAAACACAGTGGACAGAGAAGGAATGAGGATAAACAACTTTTTTCTACTTTTTTGCCCCCAATACTTTGTGATCTCAATAAAAAAGAACTTGAACAAATAGAAATTTAGAATTGAGTACCTGGTGAGCAGCATTTAATGAGAACAGAACTCTTTCGTTAGAGAACACATTTGCTAAGTCACTCCATGATCCCTGCATGTATAACAGAAAAGTTTAAATAGTCAACATTAGGAAAGTTTTAATACATTAGTCAAAATTAGATTTAATAGCACTAAATCTGTAGTAAACAAAGTGAATAACATCGGAAGATATCAAATACAAGGGCAAAGAATGTCACAAGTACTAGAAGATGCATGCAATGGGGAAATCTAAATATTACAGTGAAAAAAGAGTTACAGAAATACAACATACTCAAAGACTATTCATGAAATCATATAATTATAACAGTCTGGAACCAGGAGCTATTCATAAAACTAATTGTCCACCCTTTCCAAGGGCAATTTTATTTAACCATTAAGCTTGAGACAAGAAGATTTGTTCAATCCATCTTATGTGAAGTTTTCATTGTTGTTTGGTCTGCACCACTACTCTACATCTATAACCCCTTTCTTTCTGTCTATATGGAACAACAGATAGCTGCATATATTATCTGATGCAGAAACCTCAGGCAAAGGTCTAGTAAATCATCAAAAAGCTTAAGCAGAAAATTATTTTAATTTTAATACTGAATAACTCGAAGAAATAATATCTAGCCACCAGCCAACCTCAGCATTACAGTTTTTCAGCAGAGTAATTGAATGACCAGAATTCCTTTTCAGAAGGCCTTATCCAAACTAGACAGGTCAACAGTTCAGAAATTCTAAACAATGAAAAAGGGTACCCAAAGCTAAGAGGAAAGTCGTAAAATAAGAAGACTCGTGTTTATCCATCACTCACACAAAGAAGCATGCTTAGAGAAAAGTATGGCACCATTTAACGTTTTAATTATATCCATTTTAAGTCTTGCCCATCAGTATATACCTCTCTCTTGAACCCACTCAACATATATTATAAGAAAGCAACACCAAGGAAATTGATTTGACAGTTTTCCAAACACAGGGAGGTGCTACGTACCAAGTTAACAAGGTGGGAAATAATATTTTTTTGTTTAACAAGTCCATGAATCAGCTGGTAACATGTGAGCTCCTGTAATAGGATAGAAATCAAGAAAAACTGTAATTTCTTCAACATGCCATACTCTCTTAATTCTGCATAAGAGAGCCAACGAACTGCATTGAACACTTTCAGATAAAAGTATTATTACGCAGCTTAGTACAATCAACTTTCAGTTGTCCAATAACCTTTGACTTGAGGTGAAAGCAAGAAAATAAACTTGAAAGACTACTTACCTGCAAGTCCTTCTCCCCAGGGTAAGAAACAAATATACTCAAAGAAATGCGAATAATTATATCAAGCACAGCTTTTCCTTGATCATTCTCCCCACAGAAACTAAGCAATGCATTTGTGGAGAGTTCTGAAAGAAGTTGCGTATTCCCTTCGCTGCTTTTATTTTCTCCACTTCTTAGAGGTGCCATCAGGTACGTTGACGTCCATCTTGCAAGAAACCACACAACTGCCTGAAATATAAAAATATGTGAATACAAGCAACTGCAACAAAAATCAAAAGAAAAATCTGTGGATATTTTAAGGAAGCAATACAAATGAAAATTAAAAAAGGTTGTGTAAGGACGGAAGTTGTGCAGTCTTTTATATGATTATATCAAAGTATTACACTGGACAATTAAAACCTGGAACAGGACAAATTGCATGTCTACTATACTGCCTTGTTTCAAGAAGCATGTTAAAGAGTTATACACCCTACTTCTCAGTCAGAGTCGACATACAATTTAAGAGTAAACAAAAATTAAATCGGACAAGATGTTTCCACAAATTTGAGATTATACTTACATTCCACCAACCCAAACCCTCACAGAGGATACAAAATAAAATGTCTGGTGGAAAATAGTTCTCACACAAGATATGCATACTATTATGTTTCTTCAATATGGCGCAAATGGCTATTAAGCATGAAGAAATTATTAAGCAACTTATTGATGGGGTCCTTGTCTACTAAGGCATTGTGACCTGATCGCCAAACTTTACGCATTGGATACAAACAACACTGCGGCTGTGGAGATTCCCAATGCAGATAGATTGGAATCTAGATCACAAATTTGTGCATTTAACTGATTCACAAGAGGAATAACTTTTAAAACGGAAGGCGTCTGAGAGTGTGTTCATCGTTATGTGGCAATTAGAATGAAAGTCGCTTCATTAATTTTCTGGCATTATATATCTTTCTTAGACTTATTGGCAGAATAATGCTACATGATTTTCTAGACTATACAGTATGAACGCCATGTGCTTCGGTAGAACATATGATCCACCTTTTCGAGATCTCGAATCCCAAAAGCTTCTAATCACTTCCCTATTGATAGCCATAAACCTTTGATATTTGTGTAAGCCTCATCTGACGCTTTCCCTTGATTTAAGAAAGCCTTATTTATAGTTGCAGAAGTTAGGTTATTAGACTCGTGTTCTCCCTTTTTTTCTTTTTTACTTTTGCTATTTCACATAATATCTGGTACAGAAAGCTGCCTGCCTTACTCCACTGGAGAACTGACCAGCTTCAAATCTATTTCATATCATTATACATATTTTTCATGTTTTAGCCTACTTGAAGCAAGAATCTTCTTTGGGAAATAAGTGTACAAGTGGCATGATTCATGCAATCATGATAGAATTGTGTGATGTCCTATTTATTATAAGATTAGATTTCACGACAGACATGAAATGAACAGAAAACCTCAACACTTGTGAACCAAGTTTCAAGCATTATGCAATTTCATACCAAGCCATGGAAAATCTATCTTTATATCAAGTTTGGACCAATGCCCGATCAAATGATGGACCCGACAATAACTTCAATGAAAAGAACTTAACGGCCCTAAGCTAAGAGAGGGCTGTAAATGATACAAGAAGGAAGTTCTATAGAATCAACAAAAAATTCTCAGATACCAGTGAGTGATGCTTACTTGAGCCGTTTAATTAATGTCCTGGCTAAACCTATTGATGGTAGGGGAGAAATATCGGCTTATCCACTAGAACGATTTAACAGATAATACAGCAAGCTGGCCGGGAAAATCAGTAATTCTAGAGAAAAATAAGTACCTCCATAAGCCGAGGACTGAAAAAGGATGCTCTCGCTTCTGGATCTAAGCTTTGCTCAGCAAATCTTAGAATTGAACTGTAGGAAATTTCATAATAAATGAATAGTCCATGGAAAACTGAGAAAGCGGCAGTGGAAATATAAGAATGTCAGGTCTACCAAGAAGTCATCCTAATGTCTAATATAAAGCCTTCTATGGGAAGATTCGGAAAGAAAATCTTCCAAAACGAGTGTGGGACTCTCTCTTTTATTTTCTTGATTTCCATTTTTTGTATGTCATAATGTATCAAATAAGGAGTGACATTAGCACATTCTTTTCATTTAAATAAAGATCAAGAAAAGGAAGTACAATAGAGAGACACTGAAGTAGGGCTACCAATCTTACACACCGAAATTTTTTCCAGATTGATTGTTAAAGGTGTTGACATTTATGAGGACTTATGTTGACTCAATATTGTAGTTCAATGAACAAGAAATTGAATTGATTCATTCGGCAAAGTAGCAAACAACAATCTGCAGACTTGTATCATCAACAAAATACAGTGAGAAAACCCACCTACAAAGTATGACAACTGGGTGTTTATCCACCTCCAATATATTAGCGAACTGGCTTTCTATCTCCTTTGGGACCTGAAAATTTCAAATTTTACCAGTGAAAGCAGAGTCAAACTTCACAGTTCTGTAAAAATATGAAAGAAGAAATGGTTTAAAATAATTTCTCAGGAACTTAAACAGCCACGAGATATGTTATGAGACCCTTGTTTCATAATATGAAGTTCATGAAGGGGCCTTTCACCCTTCCCCGGGTGGAAGCCTACTGAAATGTGGAGGCCAAAGGTGCCTGGGCCACCAAATATTTGATATTCAATTTGAAAATTATAAGAAACAATACAGTAAAAACAATGCATAAGAATAAAAAAGAAAAAGTATTATGGAGGATTGCTGTTCCAGTAGTCCTTTGGTTTATTTGGCAAGAAAGGAACAAGAGTATCTTTAAGAATAGTAGTGAATCATTAGATGTTATTTGGGATGAGATTAACTTTAAAGTTGCTTCATGGTCTATGTGTCAAAATATATTTAAGGGGATATCGTTGTCAGATGTAACTGGGAATTGGTGTTTTGCATTGTAAAATGTCCTTTGTAACTTCGTTAAGATTCTGCAATAAAAGTTTCTGTTTCTTACCATTAAAAAAAAAAAAATCAAGAAATAACACGTGTAAAAGCATGTGAAAACTAATATATCACGTCTAAAGAACAACATTACCACATTTGGATAATCCATATTTATCATGACCCGCATCATAAATTTTACACCGCAAACCTCTATGTGCAGCGTGCCTTTTATCTCCTTACTTGCCAAGATGATCTATGGGTAACAGAATCCTACCTAGTTTCAATTATATAATGATCGGTGGATACCTAAAATGTAAAGTTGGTGGATCCATATTTATATCGGGATCCATATGATGGGTTTCACATAGAAAAATTCAATGACAAAAGAAGCATACATGTTGCGCAAATTAGATGCAGGTCACAAGTAAACGCATGGGAGACAATAAACAGAAACATAAAAAATAATACTCCCTCCCTCCCGTACTTAATTGAACATTTCTATAAATAGCAATAAAGCGATTTTTTTCCCTTATCTATACCCCTCAAACATCTCAATATTACGTCACATGCCATTACTTTTCCCACACTAAAGTAAACTTTATCTACTTTAATTTACACAAATGCCATTACTTTACCATTTAACCCCCATCAAAAAGCAACTTTATCCCTTTTAATAATTATAAACTACTCCTACATTAAAACCCGTGCCAATAGTAAATGCTCAAATAAGAACAGGACGGAGGAGTAGCAAACAGCAGTAGACAAAGGAAATAGAACAAAGAAGAATATTACCAAGGGAGTTTCACCCTGTCCTTCATCAGCCAAAACGTGCCCAGTTATAAGTAAGAGAGAATAAAGTTCTTCCAAAGTTTCAGTTGGATCACTTAAGCCTCTGCCCTACATTTAGTGTTAAAATATGAGAATGCAAAGAGCTGATGAACTCTGTGAATCACAAAGGGACTGGCAATATGAATCACATGTCAGTGGTCAACCTAAACTTGATTTAAGGAAAACTATAACAAAAGCAAAAAAGAAAATTTAAGAAAAGTTATGAAAACGGACAGATGGTAAGATTCTGCCTAAGGAAGAGTGCGGAAAGGCTTTAGAATGTACTCCCTCTGTCCATGAATAACTTTCTTGTTTCTTTTGGGCACACTAAGATTAAGAAAAATTAATAAAATAATAAATGGTGGGCCAAGATGGTGAATTTGGGATGAAAAGTAAAGAGAAATAGTGACAATTTTGTAATATAGTGTAAAAAGTGAGAATAAATATATTGATAGTGGAGTGTTACTTTTTCTATTTATGGAAACAGGAAACTTATTGTTGGACGGATGAAAAAGGAAAGGGAGAAACTTATAGGTGGACGGAGGGAGTACTTGTTTGTACGAATCTCATTGAAAAATACCATACAAGATTAGAGTATGACATAAAGTTAATAAAGTACCTGATGAAGCCTCATAACACGTCCAGAGAAAAGTTCAGTTAGAAGAGGGATAGTGGCGCCTATAGCAGCCCGAGCAATGAGAGCATAAGAGCTCAATCTCTCATCCATAGCTACAAAGAGAAAACAAGTTGAACATAAGAAAGATGAGTCAATAATGATTCTAGAGATGACTAAAGTGGCAAATACTATAACATCAAAATTGGGAAATTCAATGGAAATTCAGATAGCCAATTACCAGCAATTGAAGCCTGAGCATAATCATGTAAATCATCCTCACTGAAGGCTGACGCAGAGGCAGCTATTTAGAAACAAATGTTGAATTATAAGAAAAATTTGTTGCCCAGAGTGAAAAATACTATGTAGAATATAAGATTTGCTGAATAATGTTACCCTTTAATTCAGATTCTACAATCAATGCAAAGAGATTGGCTGCAGCACTAACACCTTCGGCGGGAAGAGAGTGATTATGTCCACTACCATCCATCTGCTGTAGTTATTTAAACAAAGAGCAGAAAATATAATCAGCATTCAAACTAAGCAACCTACATATCTCTAAAGACATGGATACTGCATTATACACCGCCAAAAAGGACAGTCATAAAATGGACAAAATACATGGAAAGTCAACTGGCTAAGTGTAACCTCTCCTATGGGCAAACTATAGGTGAAAAGTTCCCTCAGAGTAGTGAGAATATCAGGCTTCTATTGCCTTAAAGACTGGTAATCATAAAGAGCGAAAATGATATCTAGACATTGGAAACCGGCAAATTGCTATCATCTTGCATCCCCAACAAATTACAAAACCATCATTGCATCATTAACCATACAGAAGCAAATCTGCCTACACTGCGAACTTTACAAGACAGCAGAAAAACTCAACTAAAGCCTTCACCGATCAGAGTCTATGTGGAAATGTATATTTTGCCCATACACACTTCAAAATGATGATTACTTAATTGCACCATACCCAAATTTCCTCTATACCTTTTGTCACCAAAAAGAAAAAAACATATCTTCTCTGCTTTGCAAGAACTAATACAGGCAGTGGAAGTGTGTGTGACCTTTCATATATTCCAATAAAAATCAGAAATGGCTAAAATTACACCTCTTACACAAGCAATGGCCAGAAACCAGTTTCTTGTCAAAATAAGTAATATAGAAAAGGAAGTTCCGCATACCCATGCACTCGAGAAAGAGATAAATATGCAATAGGACAAACAAGGTCGGAACATGCAGACACAGTTATGAGAAATAATTAGGGACAAAATCTAAGGCACAACAACATATACCACTAGAAGGGCTGTCCAAGTATCCAGTAAAATATCACGTGCAACCCAGCTCCACGTCTCTTCTTCTGTCTGATTTTCCATCAGGTCTTTATAGACTTCACACATCAGGGCAGATAACAGAGTAAGAGTGCCATATGTCCTGTGCATAAGTCAACAACTCACTTTAGTAGAAGAAACATGCAAAATAATCTTATTTCATCTACAGGATATATTGAAACACTATCTCGTTTCCTAGATAAATATTTATTTATCAATTTACTTGTTAAAGTACATGATGTGGCTGAAAGTTCCAAATACTAACAATTATTTTCCGAGTGGAAATACTACAGTGCTTCGCAGATTTCCTCCTCTCTCATACGAGGCTATGGCCATCCCAGGGGGCTCACTAAATAATAGCCAGACTAAAGGGAGAGCATATGAGTAAGATACATACCTAAACAGTAATTAATGGCTAGGCATTAAATAGGTATAACTGACCTCAAAGATTTCAATAGCTCATCAAATACAAGCGGGTTAGTCACAGTTGCCAGAGACAAAAGCGCACGGCACCCATCCAGCAGTTCACTGAAAATGTCAAAGAAGCAGTAAAATAAATAGTCTGTTGGAACAAAAGAAATGCAGTCATTGAAATTTATACCTTTCACTTTTTCCCAATTTCATTGCTTGTGAAACAGCATCCGGAGGTTCCATCCACAGCACAATTCCGGATAGCAATTGTAGAAGGTTCTGCTTTTGACTGTGTCCACTGTCTAAATTTCAGGTATTTCAGTGACATATACACACAAAATTAGTTTTAGTTATAAAAACAGATAGGAAGTGATGGTAAAGAATCTTTTGGAAAAGAAAAGCAAGAGAAAAGCAAGAACGAGTAACATAAGAGAAGGCAAGAAGAGCATAAGTCAATCCAAAGGAAAAACTGAATTGATTGTCATCAATACGGTTATAACCAAATATACTGACAGCACAAGGCTTAAGGTTGGACAGTGTTTTACATTCAAACAGATAAGGAGAATTATTCATGCATCACAGTGATGGGAAACGAGATTCAATTGTTACCCAGGACAAACTACTTGGTTTAATAGATCAAACAGTGTAAGAGCCACTACAGGTGCTTTTACCAATCTGCAAAAGCCTCACAAGATAAATGGCTATAAGGATTCTCCGACAAAAGCTCTTTCTGAAAATGCATGCACAACATTAAAGCAATGGACGAATCTCTCTCTTTATTTTCTTTTCTGAAAATGGACTACTTGAATTATCAAACATTCACCTCATGGGATCGGCTCTTTTCACCAGAAAACGAGATGACACAATTTCTGAAAACAAGCATTAGTAGCATGACATAGTCCAAACCTGAGAAATTTTCAACACATTATTTTTCCATTTACATGGTAGACAGAATAAATACACTCTGAAAACTACCATTATATTAGGCATTTTTCATTAGATAGTTGATGAAGCATAGTAAGAATCCTAAAAAAAATCATCTAGCCAACCAATACACAGGCTAAAAAGGCGCTATCATCCTGTGTTATTCTAAAGTGGAAAAGTCAGGATGTGTTGCACAACGGACATATGAAACGTCAACCACTGAGAAGAAATCATCAACATATTTTCCGCTAAAGAATCAAATACAAATTCACGATCTGAAAAAGTAGTAAAAGGAACAAAACATACCAGATGGGAAGATAGTCCCTGTTAAGGAGCAAAACTGTACCAACAGTTTTCGCGCAGCAACTGCAAGAGGGCAGTCAATCCAGTAACCTTCACAAGAGAACTTTTGCCTAAGCGCAGTATAGAAGTTTGATAGCCATCCAACATGGCCACTTGAAATCAACAGATCGTGCCAACCAGGGCCAGGCTTCAAGGATCACACGGAGAATAAGCATTAAAATCAAAATCCTAAGAGTTTCAACTAGAAATATAATGTTAAATGAAAATGCCAGTTTTTAGTATACTAGCAGAATGTTAAACACTACAAATAGTGATCTTTAGGAAATAACTGAACACAAACTTCACCTAAGCTAGTCAAACTGAACTTTAAAGTGGATAAAATACATGTAACGGAAAAACTGTCAAAAGAACCAGGCAGGATAGAAACTAAACCAAACCTTTCAACACCTGATTTGTGACCATCCTTTAAAAGCTCATTTGATATTAGTTTGATAAATATAACAAACAATCTTGCGCACGTTTTTACCGTTTAAACAAACAAGCTTGAACATGGAGATTTTGTAGGTCAATTCCTCAGTTTTGGCACATAAATATTATCCAGGAGTTTCAACATGATTTTATTTTATTTTTTTGTACTCCGGAGTACTTAAAAGTTTCATTTCTTGATGATTACATGACTGATGACTCTTCGGAAAATATCACATTAATTGAGCATTCACATTCTACCCAGGCATGTTTGAGATACAAAATGTTAGGTGCAACTGAAAACAAACCCCAGAATTTTTAGTCAAGCCCTAAGTTCCATTCCAAAGATTTCGACTAAGGTCCCTTCAGCTAATTCTTTTTTTGGGATTAGCACATTATGGACCTACTTAGATTACCACGCACCTGCACCAAGACACACTCAGACCTTTTAGGACATTCTTGCTTCGTTCCATCAAGGAACAAATCCATCCCCCTCTTCGAATTCTCCGTAGCATCCTTGCCTCGGAAGTCCCAGATCAGGATTTGAAGCATCAGACGTAGAGAAGCAGAACAGACATTAGCTTCAGGAACTTCAGATTTGGCACCAATTATTATACTTGAGACATTAAAAGCAGCATGTTGTACCCAAGAGTAAAATGCCTATGAAATGTGAAAAAGAAATAGTTTTCTTGAGCGGAAGTGACAATGAGCTTTGGCTTCCATAGGGAAATTCCATATGTGGACACAGAAGGAAGAAAAAAAACACGCTAAACAGGAGGAATTACTTTCGAATAATAACTAACCTTCAGATACTCTTGCTCTAGTGATATTAAACACTGCTCGTGGAACTCTCTAGGAAGGCCCATAGCAGTAGATGTAGAGGGTGAAAATTCAGACACCTACCGGAATATACATATGCATACTATGAATGAGAAAATTTTAGATCATTAAAATGTTAAATAGAAACTTCTTTTGCTGTCATTGACAGGTTGCGTACCAATGCTTCCAGAAATCTGATTCCAGAAAATTGCACAACCAAACCATGGGTCCCATCAACAGCTTGTTTCACCTGCAACATATAACCATAAGATTTGCAAGTGTAAAAAGAATGCCCACACGTAAACCAAAAAGGCCAAGTCTGGAGGCAGCAGCTGGACATCAAAATATCTTTATGTTGTTGAAGAGGCAACTTTTTGTATGAGTATAAAATAAATTTCATTTTATTTTCACTCTAACTATAATGCAGAATGGTTTATATGGTTAAAGATAGCCTAAACTACAGCCTTTGGTCTTCCACTTCATTTTAAAAACTTCAAATTATTTTTTTCATGTGATTGACCAATATATTTTCTCTCCCATCAATGAGGGTTTCAAATTTTGATTTCAAGTATTCCAATTTCACAATTTTTTATAAATTTGATGAAATTACCACCATTTAATATTTGTTTCTTTATCCATGGATTGTGCTATAGGTTATTTTTTCTGAGCTGAACTACATTAGAACCGTTCGCACGGTGCTAAGACATTTTTGCGAAAAGTTCAAATATCAGGAAAGATGGATTATAAGATCACTGACCAAAGATGCCTCAATGCTTCAAAAGTACAAAAAAGGATAAGAAAATAATATAAGGGCCATCATTACCTCGAGGAAGAATGCATCCTTCTCTGAAGCTGTAAAATCTAGCCTATTTAAAGAACAACGGAACAAACATGGTTAAAAGATATTCTCTTTGACCATGGCCAAGCAGCAATTTTAAATCAAGTTTGACCGACAGAAGGACTCTCAACTAAGAAAACAGGAAAAAGTCAATGAACTGATATACATATGGGTATAATATGCATACTCTTATTATACAGAATAACACCCCCTTTATTATTTTGTAACTAAAACTCATGTTTATATCAACTTTTTCAATTTGGCTGAAAATTTAGCTGACAGTCCCTACCATGACCTATATGGTTTTTTCATTTACTATAAAACTTTGCGCCACTAATAATCAATAAACTCTGATGGTGGATTATCTCCTAGCATAAGCTCATTCACTAATTCATTGAAAATAACGAATGAGTCAGAAAGAAGCAAATAACTTTGACAATGAAGAAGCAGGAAAAGGTGAAGAGGCAGAGAAAGAACAAAAACAATTCCAAGTTTTTTTACTTGACTGCATCATGTCCTTCGCTTTTACCATATTAGTATTATTAGAAAGATTATGCAAAGAACAAAACCTTGCTTCAACCACGTTTATGTTAGTAATAATATTCCATGTCAGTGGGTATGCTGCATTTTACCTTTTAGAATGATCAGAAACTTACCAGCCCCTTTTAAGCAACTGGGCAGCCACTGATGCAACCTTCGATAGGACATAGCCCTCCATTGAATTAGCATATTTCATGATAAAGTATAAGCAGAAACTGTATAAAACAAAATAATGATCAGTGAAGAATTTAATACAAAATATCTGCAAACAATTCTAAAGCTGGATAGTTTACCACATAAGCACTTCTTGCAAACAACCGTCAAACTAACAAATTGAAGATCCACAACCCGCTATAGTATATGTATGAAGCTTATCTAAGTGAACAATTAGTTAGATCTGAAGAATCTTTTACCACAAGTAGCTACAACTTGAGCTTCTAATACCTAAGGGTAAGTTCAATGGACCCCAACTGTTAGATGACAGAAAAATTAAATAGTGGTCAAACCAGTAATTATATGGACATGGCAGAACAATTGAACAGTATTCTGTCAAACCAGTATTACAGCGGAGCAAACCACTTGATCTCAAAATTTTGTACTTTTTTGGCCTCGCACTGAAATTGCATGTTTAAACAGAACATATCTATAACATTGAATTGGGGACAATATTCTGCAAACCAACAACCACTGTTAAACAGAAATGGATGAAATATAACATTTAGTAATATAACTGTTTTTTCTACATTCTGTAGCTAGAGTACTTCAGTGAAGCCTTGTGCATTGAAGGGGAAAGAGGCCCAGGAGTCTTGACTGTGTTTTTCTACTAATGCTCATGGAAAACCATGCTCTTTACAACTGATAAGATAGGTTTCCACATACTATGTAAAAGGTCAGCTTATATGAAACTATATATTCACTAAATTTCTTCATACATCAGATATCCAAAATGACCCTCTACGTTTATGTTAAACAAAAGAATGGACATCACACAGAAGGTGAAGAAATTCAGTTTGATCAGCCAGCTATTACAGTATATGTATAAAAATACATCGCTTGACAACAAGAAAGTTACTGCAAGTAAACTCAATTTTCTCAAAGTTACCTAATCAATCCCCTTTTTTCATCAGCCTCAAGGAAGGCCCATTCTCGTATCGCTGCAGCTCTAATTGCTCCAGCAGCCTGAAATCTTGCACTTGGAAACTGAGAATTTTCTGAAAGATACAAGTTCATTTCAGTAAACAAAAAGTTTGCTATTTGTTGGTTAGAAAAACTCTTTCACAAAGACCAAAATAATACTATCACTTTTTCAGCATTGTAAAATAAGATTTGTGCACAAACAATCTTAGATCTCTGCATATTGAATTTATATTTTTTACATGAAGTATGCTCATCCAAATGGATGAACAAGTTGACTCACAGCAATTATATTGAAACTATCGACAGTGCATGAATATACAGCAGTTCATATAAGCATGGAAATCAGTGGCTAGAAATTGTTAGAAACATCCCACACTCTTCCAACACAGATTAGGCAGATAACAACAACCCCAGCTCAAAAATATGAATATGTAATTATGTGCGAGTGTGTGTGTGTATAAACACACACACATATATATATATATATACACACACTTTAACGTATGTGTGTATATCCCATTAAAGCTAAATAAACAGGTCGAAGGATGACAATGTTTCTTAAAATCTGCCAACCAAGTGTCCCAGGATTGATAAGACACAACCGCCTCTACTGATCAAAAACTAAAGAATACTGGAGAGAAAATATACCATTGAACAATGTGATCAATCAAGAAGCTATATAACTAACGGAATGATAAATAAAATCTCCTACCAGCATAAGTCTATTGTACTGCAACCAATGATTGAGGCCAAAAGTTATATCAAAACGACAATAGGTGAATATAAGGAGGCTCTTCCAAAATTATGCTTTCTAGGAGATCAATTTTAGTTATGTCATTTTCTTATTAGATTATTTTCCACTTATAGCACAATCATAAAAAAAGGGAGTTCTAAGTTATGTTTCTCAATTAACCTGGATGTGGTAACAAAATATCCCATTTTGAAAATAAGTATATACATGGCAAACTCTAAACAATGAATTCCTGCAGAACCAAATTATCTAAGAGCAATATTATAGACTAACTAATCACTGCACATAGGCATTAAGTTATACTTAGCAATTTGGTCCATGAGGGAAAATTATAAATAGCATGCGTGTACAGAACTGCTCAAACATACCTAGAATGAATTGACATGCCTGGTATGGACGAGGAGATTGGCTTAATGATAAAAGGGTTGCTTCAGCAGCAGCTGGGTTCGCATTTATCTGTAAAGTGTTGTCAATGCATTGCCGTTGATCCATGTAACCCCACAAGTAAAAATAAACAAGGCAGAGGACTTGAGAACTTACAAGATAAGAGAAAGGAAAAATAAATTAAGACCCACATTACCATTGCTCAATTTGTAGCATACTGCATAGTTATGCGAAAATTGACTTGTTACATTGTTAAAGAAATAAGAAATATTATCAATCTAGTTAGGGACTGAATTTAATCCAGCTCTATCGTAAAATTTCATTAGTGAGAACATAGTGTATCACTATTCTGATACAATGTCTCTTATAATAACAATCTACTGCTTACCAATGTCATCAATAATGTGTAATCAGATCAAGGGTAACACTTGTGTGAGATGGAGTATAACATGGAAATGATGCGTTAACACTTTGGAAGGGGTGGGTGCTAATTTGTGCTAGTATGTGACCCGTCTCATGTATGAGACCGTCCTATACGAGTTTTTCCCTTTAATCAAATAGTGAAATTGTAGCAAAATTGCTTATGGACATAATTAAGATCTAATTAAGTTAAAAATTACTTCAGGATCCTTACCAGGAAGGTAGATTATAAATGGAGTTAAAACAGTAAGCACATCGCAGAACATGAACTATTTTTTTTTTATTTTTTATTTTGCATCACAGAACAGGAACTATAAATTATTACTTAAGAAGCACTAAGATAAAGTTAACAAAACGCCAAAAAACTAGTTGTATATATTCCAAATTATTGATTCACAAAGATGGAGAAACATAAATTACATTACAAGTGAACCTCATATTGCCAGTTTAACTCAACCTACTCAATCCACCCTGATTTACATCAGTAACCCTAGTTTAGGGAAGATGTCTATGTTCGGCTTTCCATCATCATACACCACCGATCCAACAGGACAACACAGAATATAAAATGCGAGATAAACAAAATTCCCATAATTCAATATCAGTTCAGCAGAAATGTATCAATGTTTTTATCAGCTTCATTCGGTTAAATACTTATAAGATCGGAAACTCCGTTACTCCCCGACAAGTTCAATTCATTAGGCAAGGGTTTTGGGAGGGTAAATAAACTGATAAAAAACCTGAATAGAATTGCAGGCAACTTCAATAGCTTGCATGGTGGCTTGAAGCTGAGCCACATCGCCTTGCCCTGTGTTCTGAAGAAAGCCTTGAGGCGTCGTCATAACTCGAAATTGATGAGGAGGGTGAGGGAGAAATGGAGCAGACTTTGGTGCGTGCTAATTTCTTCCCAAAACAACTGAACAAAATAAAACCATGGATATGTATTTTAGGAAGAAATCAATTTCAACATTTAATTCACTACCATTTCATATTTCAAGAATAAAAATAATAAACTTGGGCCTTATACCTAATTACCATATCATCGGTCATGAGGCCCAAGACCATATCATCGATCATGAGGCCCAAATAAAAATATACCACTTATTACTCTTTATTAAAAAGGAAAAAATCATAGGTAATTAGTAATTACACGGGTCAATACATTTTCAGGAGAATTTAGTTATTTATGTTAGACAATGTATAAACATTTAATTTTGTTTAGACAGATTCATAAACATTTAATTAACTATAGTTTCACTTGTCAAAATAAATAATTTGGGGCCTTAGGCCCAACAGACCAACTCGGCCTAGGAAGCCCAGATCAATGACAATATGAAAATGCTTATTCTTCTTAACCGAAGCATATGTCTAAATTAATCTTTTATAATTTATTGAAAACGTCTACATTATAATTTTTTTAACAACTCAATATTATTATCTCATAATTTCATAAACTAAGCTTTATCTGATTCCGCATTTCATCATGGGATCCAAATCCAATAAGAAACTTTTATATTGGTTTTTTTAAACATAATCATATTCCATGAGCCGAGAGCATTAATAGTTTTTTCGAAAGCAGAGCATTAATAGTTGAATTCGTTTATTTTTGTAGCAAGATTCCACGAATAAAATAGATCACAGATAGATAATCTTCCCAACACATGGAGCCAAAAATAGTCTCAATAGTGTTAAGCTTTAGTAATTATTTTATTTGATTGGATTATGATATTGATATTGATATTGACTTTATCATTATAATTGTTATATTTAAATTAATAAAAGCAAAAAAAAGAAAACATTTAAGTCAATTATTGAGTTGACAATTCTCGGGCTTAATAAATTAATTTTAACCGTTAACTTAAATGAATTTAAATTTCCAAGTTGGAAGTATATTCAATAATTGGATAAATAATTTAAAATATATTACTCAATAGTTAATTAACTACCGTGATCGTTGTCATGTTAATATTTGCAAGGCGGCTATGAGATGAAATAAAATTAATCAAATGATACTAGGTTTGTCTGAATTGTGACAACAACCGCATGCGTAATTTAAATTACAGATCTCTATTTTTTAATATTATTATATAAAAAATTATCATTATTATACATAAAAATTATCACTGTTATGTATATAATTTATCATTATATCGAAAGTAAGTATTTTTAAAATAGTGATAATTTTTAACGTAATAGTGATAAATTTTTTTGCATAACAATAATAATAAATTCATATATAAATCTGATTTATAAGAGTGATACTATAGTCAATTCTATATTAACTATATATATATAATATTAAGAAATTAAATTGTTTTCAAATAATTCCTAACATATCCTTTTGTATTGAGTTGA
This sequence comes from Stenogyne calaminthoides, assembly GCA_037126765.1. Taxonomy (NCBI): domain Eukaryota; kingdom Viridiplantae; phylum Streptophyta; class Magnoliopsida; order Lamiales; family Lamiaceae; genus Stenogyne; species Stenogyne calaminthoides. The sequence continues at coordinate 2,940,743 of JBBCBC010000042.1, forward strand.
AAAAAAAATTACTAACAAAAATGAAGGTGTGATAAATATTACAGCAAAAAGTGTGATCGTGATAATTGAAAAGTGTGATCTATATTACTAAAAAGTGTAATCGTGATAACTGAAGTGTAAAAATAAATAAATTTCCCAGTGAGATCATATTATATACTTATAATTGTAAGATGCTATGAATCTTTACTAACAAAGCTCGAAGTTGGAATAATTGATTAGAAAAATAAGTTAAATAAAAACATATCCAATTTCGCCACCTCCTCTAATTTATTATTCGTGCATACGCCACGTACCTCAAACGGCTGCCGTCCATTGGTCAGACTCGACTAGGCGTCCTCCATTCTCTACACTCGACTCAAGGTGTGTTTTGAAACACTTAAAACAGCTTTCAGAAGCATTTATTTTTAAAAGTATTAATTGCTTAGACTTGGTGATTTTTATTAATAATATCTTTTTCTGCTAAGTCGTATAATTTATAAAAAACATTTATTACAATTTTTTTTGACACAAGGTTACTCATACATTAATAATGGAGTACTATTTACCACATCTATTAGAGTATTATTAGTATGATAATAAAGTAAAGTAAACAGTATTTAATAACTAAACAATAACAATAAAAATTAAAAGTGATGAATTCGGTGCACCGTGTAATTTATATGTATTAAAATACGCATTTTATACTAATTAAATATTTGAGTTTAAATAAATTTTTAGAAAACTAAATTGTACTCAAATAGTTGAGGTATATACGGGGCAGTCGACCTATTCAATACCAAAAGACGAATCACATGTTTGGAATATTCTTTTGTAACGCAAAAATACTCTGTTACCATCTCTCTATAAATAAACCGAACCTCTTTCAATTTCTCTGCTACCCAACGAATAACTCAGAAGTATCATGTGCGAGAGCCTAAACAGAGACTACCAATTGTGCGAAGAACTCGGCCGCGGCCGATTCGGCGTCGTATACCGCTGCTTCTCCTCCGCCGCCGCCGATTCCCTCGCCTGTAAATCCATCTGCAAACACTCCCTTTCCGATTCAACCGACCGCCGCTGCATCGAAACCGAACCTAAAATCCTCCATCTCCTTTCCGCGTGCCCTAACATCCTTCGCCTCCACGACGTCTACGAAGACGACGATTACATCCACCTAATCACCGATCTCTGCGACGGCGGCGATTTGTTCGACCGGATCTCCTCCGGTGTCCGTTTCTCCGAACAGGACGCCTTGGCTATTCTCAAGCAATTAATGACGGCAATCGCGCATTGCCATCGATTGGGGATTGCTCATAGGGATATTAAACCGGACAACATTTTGTTCGATTCGAGGGGGAAATTGACACTCGCCGATTTCGGATCTGCTGAGATGTTTGAAATTTGTGAGATGAATGAGGTGGTTGGAACGCCCTATTATGTGGCGCCGGAGGTATTGATGGGGAGAAATTACACTGAGAAGGTGGATGTGTGGAGTGCTGGTGTAATTTTGTACATAATGTTGGCAGGAGTACCGCCGTTTTACGGAGAAGGAGCGGCGGAGACTTTCGAGGCGGTGCTGCGGGGGAATTTGAGGTTTCCGACGAAGATTTTCCGATCGGTGTCGCCGGAGGCGAAGGATCTGTTGAGGAAGATGATTTGTAGGGATGCTTCTAGAAGATTATCTGCAGAGCAAGTCCTCAGTAAGTATTACCTTTAATCCAATCAGTTTTTTTTTTTTTTGGTTGATTCTTCTTTTGATTTTCCTAATGTCAATTTTGCGCCTAATTTCAGGGCATCCATGGATTATTAATGGAGGAGTGACGTCATCAATGGCGGATTAAACATAAATGCCTTTTTTAACAACAATCCAACCATTATCGATGTATATAGAGCTTGGCCGGCAGGCCAGCCAGGGGAACTGTGGCCGGAAAAATGGAGACATAAATTGCAGGGCTTTGAATCTCCGGTGTATGTTATGGTGCAAAAATCCTTCCACTTTGCATAAAATTGCGAAAATCAAATAAAGCTGAGATGGAAAATGGCAGAGATCTTGTTTTGGATCAGCTGCTTTAGCTCATTTTCCTCTTTTTGTTTAATTAGATTTAGATTCTTCTCTTGTTCCATGCCTTTATGATGTTTTTATAATCTGAGGTCTGAGAAAGTAGAGGATAAAGTTGTTGCTAATTTTGTATGTTCGAGAGCAATATATTATTCTCCGTTTGTTTAAATTAGATTTTCGTGAATCATCTATTTGCTGCTTTTCATATTAATTCATCTGTATTTTGCTGTATTTACATATGAAGATGAACTATAATTAAATTCATCATAAGTTTTACTGGATAACGGTATTCTATTAGGTATTAGCTACAAATGATATCTGCAATGGTTACATTTTGAAAAGAAATAGCTGGAAAACTCAAAATATACCAGACTTACTTAATTAAGCGTAATTAAACAAACAATCTTCTACCTAACTTTCTTTAGCAGCATTCTATTTAACCTTTTTTAGAAAGATATTATCAATCCAACTGTAGATATTAGTTTGGTAAGAGTAAAAAAGGCAAAGCAAAGAAGTTAAGAGTACCTGATACGTGCATATTCAGATCTCTGAACCTGCACAAGTTGCATCTTTGAAAACAATTTAATCTAATGTAATTTTTTTTTGGGAATTACACTTGCTGTTTTATTGACTTTATTTGGTTATCAATTTAATTTTAATGTTCCATAGATTCCTTTCAACATAAATTTCTAGCCATGAATCAGCCATTTTAAATTAACCTGTCGTTCGGCCTCAATCAGAGGTTCGATTCGTTTGGGCTCACTTGGCCAACGAATTTCTTCAATTGAGTGAGAAACCTTTGGAAATGAATTAACATCTAACAACTAACTTTGTCTGATCAAAATAAATAAATAAATAAATTTCTGGCCATGTGCTTTGGTAAAGAAATAATACTGGGAATATGCTTTGGAGTTTGGAGTCAGTTTTCGAGATGTTGACTCGCTAATCGTTACAAATATCAATCACCTTATCAGTTATCACCCTATCTTTTGTAAAGAATACACCGTATTTTCTGGCCGAGTAACATGGGTGGGGATATCTAGTGAACTGACTATTGAGTATATTTAGTAAAATACTAATTAATAAAATACATAAAAATTGCATATATCATTGTTGAGAATTGGGATGAATTTTGTTTTTAAGGTTAGAGGCTTGTTTGGTTAGATTTATTTAGAAGTTTGTCTTACTGATGATTTAAAAAAAAAAACTTATAAATTAATATCATATTATTAAATAATAAGATACCTGTTTAAGTATAATGATACCCATTTATAAACGTAATATATCAATTTCACCAATTTCACAATAGGAACAAATTTTATCTGAGACTTAGTGTTATAAAAAATATAAGCGTGATTTTACTTTTTAAAGAAAATCAAATATACTTTCCGAATAAAAATCAGAGTTCTGAGTAGTTCAATATTCTAGATGAATCTAATGAGTCCAGTCAATCCCAAAACAAGAGTGCCCCATTTTCAGTTCTTGCACTTATTTTTTTGGATTCCACCGCCAATTTAATTTGAATCTTATATTCAAGGTATATAAAAGGGTCCAAATATTAAACAAAACAAATCAACGAGTTGTTGACTTTGTTATCTTGCATGAAACGCACTCTTGGCAGGTTCACGAGCTTATAACCTTTGCAAATTACTACAACAAGTACAAAAACTTACGTGAATCCGATTTTTTTAATATCACTATTATGTATAAAAAGTATCACTGTTATGCATAAAAATTTTGATCGTTATGCACAAAAATTATCACTTTTTAAAAATGCTTTATATTTTTAAACAGTGAATTTTTTTGTGCATAACGGTAATAATTTTTGCACATAACAATCATAGAGTCTATTTGAATTTAATGCATGATTTTACAATACAATGAATTTCACCCCTTAACTTTTTTTTTTGAACTCTCCCTTAAAATAAATTCTAGATCTTGCTAAGGTGTGAGTCTATTTGAATTTAATGCATGATTTTATAATACAATGATTTTCACCCCTTAATTTTTTTATTTTTTTTTGAACTCTCCCTTAAAGTAAATTCTAGATCTGTCTCTCTGATCATGTGTGAATCAAATGTTATGAATTCGAATACCACATCCACATTTTATGACCAACATTAGCTAATGTAGTGTGTATTTTCTTATAGAAGTTGTGATTACAGAAGACAAATTAATAAATGAAAATAACTTATATTTCTAAAGATATTTTCAAATTCCATGACTTGATTACTTATACGGTTGGATATTCCTTTCCAAAGCCCAAAATACTCTCTGCTCCTTTTATTCCTCTATGACTATAAATAAAGCCCACACCTCCTAAAACCTATTTGCAACCCAACAAACAACTCAAAAGTATCATGTGCGAGAGCTTAAACAGAGACTACCAATTGTGCGAAGAGCTCGGCCGCGGCCGATTCGGCGTCGTATACCGCTGCTACTCCGCCGCCGCCGCCGATTCATTCGCCTGTAAATCGATCTACAAACACTCACTCTCCGATTCGACCGATCGCCGCTGCATCGAAACAGAATCCAAAATCCTCCATCTCCTATCCGCGTGCCCTAACATCCTCCGCCTCCACGACGTCTACGAAGACGACGATTACATCCACCTAATCACCGATCTCTGCGACGGCGGCGATCTGTTTGACCGGATCTCCTCCGGCGCCCGCTTCTCCGAGCCCGACGCCGCGGCTATTTTCAAACAATTGATGATCGCGATTGCGTATTCCCATCGATTGGGGATCGCGCACAGGGATATAAAACCGGATAACATTTTGTTCGATTCGAGGGGGAAATTGAAGCTCGCGGATTTCGGATCTGCTGAGATGTTTGAAATTGGTGAGATGAATGAGGTGGTTGGAACGCCCTATTATGTGGCGCCGGAGGTTTTGATGGGGAGGAATTACACTGAGAAGGTGGATGTGTGGAGTGCTGGTGTGATTTTGTACATAATGTTGGCAGGAGTGCCGCCGTTTTATGGAGAAGGAGCGGCGGAGACGTTCGAGGCGGTGCTACGGGGGAATTTGAGGTTTCCGACGAAGATTTTCCGATCAGTTTCGCCGGAGGCGAAGGATCTGTTGAGGAAGATGATGTCTAGGGATGTTTCTAGAAGGCTATCTGCAGAGCAAGTCCTGAGTACGGATCCCCCTTTCTTAATATCAATAATTATTGTTTGATTCATCTTGTTTTAGAATTTTACTGATTTTAATTTTGATTACTTTTTTCAGGGCATCCATGGTTACTAATGGAGGAGTGACGTCATCATCGGCGGATTTAAGCTGAATTACTCCGGCGCTGTTCCCTGAGCACGGCCGGCAGGGCAGCCAGGATAACGGTTATTAAAAAAAACAGTGAAAAACAGAAGAGTGATGAAACTACGTCGTTTTGTTATTAAGTTAATCTATGTATTAAAAAGCAGAGGAAAACAGAGGAGTGATGAAACTACGTCGTTTTGTTGTCCTGTTTAAATCCTTCCCCTAATTAGAGAATGCGGAGCTCTTGTTTTGGAGTAGTAGCTCATTTTCCTCTCTAATAGTAATAGATTTGAGTCTCTTTATATGTAATATTATAAATAGAGAGTGTATCTATCTGTCTCTTTCTATGCCTTTGTTGATTTTTTGTAATCTGAGACTGCGGAATTTATTGAGGTAGATCTTGGAAATAATATTTGATGTTATGAGTATTGAATATTAGCTTTGTTCAATTCTTGTCACGTTTGGTTTCATATTAGCTTTCAAACAGGAATTTTATTGCTTTGGTGCTACTTTTCCCCTTTTCGGCAGCTTCTAGAATACTGATAGTTAACGTGCAAATTAAGGTCTTTGAACCTAGACAAGTTGTACGTACAGCCCAACTTACCTAACTTTATAAGCAGACTTTAATCCTCTACTTTCAACGACAAAAATGATACATATTTATTCGAGAAAGCCGACCTAATTATTCTGCTTCCTTGTTCACCCTTTTTAATTTTCATATTTTAATATATAAAGAATACTTGGAGACATTACTCACCGTGTATTCTAGAACACAAAGTTTTTATATAAACGTGTTACCCAGAAGTATTCAAACTTAGTATTTTTAACCTGAAGTATTAGTTACTGGTCAAGTTTCTATTCATTCAGTACACTGTGCACTGATAAGTTCCGTTTGATTTGCGGGATTGATCGGATAGATCATGATTATGATTTTAATCTCGCACTTAAAAGTTCCATTTGGCTTGCGGGATTGGTTGGATAGACCATGATTATGATTTGAATCCCAACTAATTTACCGCTTGATTTGCGGGATGAGGGTCCATGATATACTTCAAATCCGAGTATAAAATGTATTAAATTCCTTCGTGGAGGGATATGTCAATCCCACGTGAAAGGTGAAATAGAGCATATATCTCAAATGCAATATTACAAATTATCTTTTTATTATTTGAATAGATTCACAAGAATGAAATGTGATTGTTTCAATTCAATTTAGGAGTATCTATAACATTTCAATAGGTATCTCATCTAATCTCTCAATTCAATCCTACAATCTAAACGCATATCTTGATTCAAATAAATCAAGTCCAATCAATCAAATCTTACCCAATTCTATCACACCTAATCAATCTAGTTTCGTGAACCAAACACCCACATAGTAAATTTTAGAACTATAAAATTTGTTATATTAAAATATACAACTTGTTTAAACTAAATCGTATAATTATTAATATAAAAAAATAATTACTCAATTAGTGTAAATAAATTAAATATTTTAATACTTAAAAAAAAAGTTACATATATATTTTAATACAACATCATGCATGATTCGAAAATATACTATCTATATCCGACATACTTGAATTCATTTATTAAAGTCATAGAAACAAACAAATGTATGAAAGTCTGAAACTATCTCACAGAAGACTAATCTAAGTTAGAATATTATTCACAGCCAAATTTTGTACTAAGGTCAATTCTACCTTATTCCTATAATATCGACGTCATTACTTATTTTAAAGGTAAAAAATTAATTTAACTTTTGTACTTTCTTGGAAATGTAATTTTAATTTCGACTAGTTCGGGTAGTGGTCTATATTAGACGTAGTAAACTATAATTTAATACTAGTAGATATTTAATTGATTTGGCGATATGGGTCACATAACTAACAGAGATGGACACGCTATTAAGAAATGAATATATAGTGAATAAAACAAACTTAAAATTCTTGTTTCTTTGCTGCGGGTTTATAGGCAACTTTCTGGACCACCACACATGACCCATGTGCCTTTGTATGGAATGATACTGGGAATATGCTTTTGTAGTCTGTTTTCAAAATGTGGACTCGTATCGGTCACGCCATATTTTTATCAAATGAAATTTGCTTCTGAACATATCAACGTATCATTTTTGGGTATTACGTGTTTTCTTTTTCATTTCCTAAAAAAGGTGTACCGACAGTACGTACGATATTTCCACTTTAGGTTTAATTTCCATATTCACAACTTTTTTTTTTAATTGATGTGCTTTATGCAATTTTATATTATAATCTGATAAATTGGGGTTGAGAATTCGTACCGGCTCTCGTGGGTAGTGTTTGGTTAAGTTCATTTTAGAAAAATGTTACTTATACATTAATATTTTTAAACTAATAAGTTGTTTTTATCTTATTTCAAAAATAAACTATTGAAGTATTTATGAATAAGATAATTAAGGTTACATGATTTAGGAAGTAAAATAATGATAAATTTTAATTTGTTAAAATAACATTGTTTTCTACCGTCCCAATCTTAAGGAACTATTTCCATTTTTTTTGTCTCAATCTTAAGAGAACCTTTTCTAAAATGGACATACTCACTTTATCACTTTATTACATAAAATACTAATAAACAGTTCTTTCTACCTCCAACTACCCCCACTTTATCACATAAAATACAAATAAATAATTTTTTCTATCATTCAACATTTTATCACTTTATCACTATTTCACTAAATCTTTATGAACAGTAAGACTTTCCTTAAGATAAAGATCGCTTATGTGGCCTTGCTTCAATTAGTAATTTTATTAAATAGTTTGTAAATTGATAAACACTATCTTATTATATTTCATAGAAAAAATGGACATCTTATCAACGTAGCGTTCATAATAAAATATTATAAGGTGACCGATAATTTTAGTTTTATATCGAAAACTTATAAATTTATCGTTAAATAAAATAAAAAATTAGTGAACAAATCCAACTTTTATACAGTCACGTCAAACACAATTAAAACTGATTAAGTGCTCAATTTCCGGCATGTTCCACAATTTGATTTTAAAATTCATAACAATATTTGAGCTAACACTGTTTTACTAACTGAAAAAATAAAACTCAAATTAAACCCCAATTTTATATAGTTTCAAGTCTCCACCACATCGGGCCACCCCCTCTCTAGTGTCTTCCATGCAGGGACGGACCCAGAAATTTTACCGAGGGGGGCCAAATTTATAACATAGTGTAGCTAAATGCACTTTAGAATTTTTATATATTTTTGAAAATTATTTGGACTAAACATCTTTATATTAACAGAGTCGAATACATTTATATGTATATTGAAAATGTGAATTATACATATTCTTTCTCTATTTTGTTACCCCTTTCTCACCTAAAAATCAACATTTTATTTATAGAGTGTTGATTTTTACAAGGATTAGTAATAGTGGTGTACAGTGAACATGATGCACATAATACTTTGTTTAAAGGAGACAGACATTCGTATGAGATAGTTTTATACATGATATAGGGTATAATCTATAACACAAATAATACTCATTCTTCCAAAATATTAGAGCGTTAATACACAATTTATGCTTCGCCTTACTATGAGACTGTCTCATACAGGTGTGTCTTAATTATAAGTATATATATATATAAAAAATTCAAGTGGGGTCAGGGGGGCCCAGTGACCCCTCGCTACAAGGTAGGTCCGTCCCTGCTTCCATGCAACATGGGACCCAAATATATAAGTGGGGAGTCCACCGGATTCTCATTTATATTTAATTTTCATGAAAACTTATATATATAATCTCCATTATTACTTATTTCTGATTCACATGGAATGGATAAGGAGTTAGATAATATTTTAACATTATTATTATTTTAAATTGGATATCCAGTGGCCACCACCCACCACTAGGCAGGTTGATGGATACAGCGAGGCAGAAGTCATTACAGCCCATGTGCGGGTTTTAAGGTCATGAGACTGAGAAGTGAAGCCGCGTATTGGAGACGGAATCTGTTTGACGATGATCAGTGGAATGACATATCATTTCAACGTGGGCCCCGCATCCTAACCGTATAGCTTATAACCTGTCTAAATTTCCATGATCCACGCAACTGCAACTACGTGAATCATGGGGTTACGTTTCAACTTTCAAGCCTTAAATAACTAATTTCTCTCCTGTTGAATATTCGTGGGTGTTCTGTTGGGTCTGGGCATGTTTTAGCATACTCGATCGGGATGAGCTTTTTGAGTTTTGGCTCAATTGAGCCTATTAATTTTAATCAGATACGTTGTAATTGTCATCATCGAAAATGAGTAAATCTCCTGATTTTATAGTGCCTTCAAACGTAGTTATTCTTGACGAACTGGATAATCAAATCTACGTTATTTAATTTCATGTTCTCTTAATTTTTTCATAATTATAATTTAAATCCTAACATGTTCAAGCTTATTCAATTTTTATTTTTCCCAAGGCAAGTCAATATAATTTTATTTTTCCAAAATGGAATTTTTTTTGGAATATACTCCATGTCGAATATTGTGAATTCGGTCCTAAAATCGATTCGATTTATTTTCGTTAACTTGCTCTTTGGGTGAAGTTCAAGGAAGGATTCATTTATTTATTTAAAATTTTCTAATATTCGTTATGTTTGATGTTGCTATCGGTTTTCTGTTTGATGAGATGCATATAAGCTCATCCTTTATTATTTATTAATCGTCATTTTCATTTTTATTTAATTAATTAATATGATTATTTATGTATTTTTACGTGCGCATTGAAAATTTTAAAAATCAAAATAAAATATTTTTGTATATTTCGTGGAAAATTGTGGGATTCTTGAGAGTTCAATTTTGAATAGTCCCTCCTATTAATTTCTTTTATTTATTTGAATAGTCCCACATTCTAGATGCATCTAAAATGGGACCACGATACTATAATACAGATGAGAACTCCATTTCCATGCATCTTCACTTATAAAATTAAAGCCTGTTCAGTAATCGTGATTTCCTTTTATGAGGTGAGCAAATTATAATAGACTATTGTTATCATAAATGGAGACCTTAACTGAATAGTATAATTGGTTTAAGTTGTTATTTTTCTTTTTATTTGGAACAATTACTAAGTAAATTTTGTTTTTTATTTTGGTTTTTCTCAGTTTTAACTGTTAAATATACTAGTATTATTTTACGTATTTTCAATTTGGGCTTCATGGGCCCGGAAAATTCAAATCTGATACATTGGGCCTCTTGAACGAATTATGCACTTGAACCTAGTGAACAAAAACTATGAACTTGGGTCTCATGTACAAAATTTACAGTTGGGCCTTGTTGAGAAGATGTTAATTCTTCTGGGCTTTTATGTAGTTAGCTAAATAAGCCCCCCACCCCACCAAAAAAGAAAAGAAAGGGCTTAAACAAGGTTGGATTTCCCTGTTCCATTTTTCGTATTCCATTGGTGTTTCACTCTTCTGAATTTTTTAACACATAAACTCAGGATATGGTGATTCATTTGATATTTTTTATTATTTTACGTGTCATCCATCCATATTATGAAATACAAAATGGAACACCAATTATAAAATAGTTGATCTCATTACGATTAAACATAAATCCTTGAGGTCATCAAAATTAAGGGGTCGTTGATGAAAATCACTTTTCCCTATGAACCTTGCATTGCAATTTGCAAGGGGTATATTGAAGGAAGAATTGTTCAAATGGTGATTACATGGTTATTGTTGTGCTATAATTTTAAAATAATAAACACGAAAAATAATAATTAATTGAGAAATAGTTGAATGATCAAGGATAAATGACTATCGGGTTGAGATATTTAATCAAAATAAGAGAGTAATTAACGTACTTTGAGTCTCATATTTTGCCCTCATTAGTCACTATAACTTATTATATTCATTTTTATAATTTGGGCATAACATTTTTACATTTTAAAAGGGGTAAATGTTGTTTGTGCTAATTTATAGTAACTTGTCTCATGTATGAGATCGTCTCACGCGAACTTTTATCTATAAGACAATATTTTTAAAATTGGAGCTATTATTCGAGTCGAGTACTTGAAATTCGAACATAACTCGAACTGAAAATAGAGTTCTATTCGACTCACACACGAGCCTACCAAGCCCAAATTTGTTCATGAAAGTACAAGAACATTCTTAACTAATTTTTGAATTTAACAAGTCGATGTCAAATAGGCTCGTTAGTAAATATTTCACGAGCTCGAGCTTGATTCGCTTATCAATATAGATGAGTCGAGTCGATCTAGCTGCTCGTTTCTTTTAACAATTATTTAAAACTTAAAAATAGTCACAATTTTATAAAAAAATATATATGATTTTATTGAGGTGAATTTAAAGAATAAAAAGAAAGGCCACCAGCTATTCTAGTGGCGCAGCCGCAGCCACCTCCCTTCTCTTCTCATCATACACTCTTTGCCTCCACAAAACATAACCCCTGCCCTTATTTTGGCCGACATATTATTATTCCTTAATTAAACTGAAAAAAACACCGCCGGCGCCGCCGTGATGGTTCTATCGGTGCTGCTGCAGTTGATATACCCGCCGCCGGCGAGCGTGGCTATAAGTGCGATGACGGCGATAAGCTTTTTATCAATGAGCAATGCAGGGTTTAAGGAAATGAAGGGACAAAACATGCAATACTCCAAGCTTGTTAAGGTTGAAAATAAAAAACAAGGAGAATGCTAAAGTGAAGAGTAAAATAGGGATGTTTGTAGCTTACACGCCTGCATTTGTTGCCGGCCTTTTCTCTCTATTTATTTTCCCATTTGGAAATCTCAGATTCACTCTGCTATCACCCTGCATTTCTTCAAGAGACTTTTTGAGGTATAAATTACAAACCCCCACATAAATTAATTATATTTTATTAGGTTTCGATGTATTAAATTTTAGGCTCAATATCAATTTGCAATCTGTATTGTTACTCTTTTATCAATTTGCAACATGTACGTATTATTTATTCGGTTACAAACTTTACTATACTTCATTTTTATCAAATTTCCGATCAGACATTTTGTATAGTTCAGATTGCAATTGGATAAAAATAAATTGTATTAATATCAATTTGCGAGTTTGAATCACAAATGGTCCCATAATTTTGGTCTCAAATAGATTTAGTCTCATATTTTTTTTTATCGTCGATTTAGTCCCAATAACTTTGACAATGTCCAATTTTAGTCTCAAATCGGTCGAAACAACGTTGTTTTACCGTTTTTATTTGGGGCTTTCCGGTGAATGTTGTGACTTGACTGCCACGTGTACTGTCACGTGTATTTTTAAATATATTTGACTAATTCTTCGTCAATTCTATTTTAATTTTAAGTTTAAAATTTTAATTTTATATGCCTGAAATTCCAGCTATTAGAAAAATAAATACACGTGGCAGTCCAGTCACAACATCTGCCGGAAAGCCCAAATAAAAACGGTAAAACGACGTTGTTTCGGTCGATTTGGGACTGAAATTGAACTATGTTAAAGTTATTAGGACTAAATAGATGACAAAAAAACTTATGAGACTAAATCTATTTGAGGTCAAAGTTATGAGACCATTTGTGATTCAAACTCTCAATTTGCAATATGCATCATTATATTTTATCAATTTGCAACATGTACATATTTTTTATCCGATTGCGAACTTTACTGTACTTTTTTTATCAAATCGCCAATCAGACATTTTGAATAGCTCAGATTGCAATTGGATAAAAATAAACTGTACAAATAAAAAATTGGATGAACATGTTACAAGTTGATATTAACTTTAAATTTTAACTATACACGTGATATTTAATACAACGATTTTCGAACTCTTGTAATGAAATTCTAGTTCCATTTCAGTTAATAAGTTCACAAACTAACAAAGTGAAGTGAATTAGACCAAAATCATCTTGAATTTATGCATGAGAATGTTCAAATTTCTTATAATTTTATTTTGCAATGTATATAGGTATTATTTGTTCACAAATTCAGTGGGTTTATGGACGTGGAAGCCATGGTTCTAATTTCCACAAGTTACTTCCTCTCTACAGCAACCTTGATCTACAATCAGCAATTAATTCAACAACTCCCTGAACCACCTATTGATCTCAACAACATTGGAATTTCATTATTTTTATTGGGAATTGCTGGCAATTTCTATCACCATTAACTTCTCTCCAAATTGAGAAGCTATGGTGAAAAACAGTACAAGATTCCACAGGGTGGTCTGTTTTCGTTGGTCATATGTCCCCACTATTTTTTCGAAATTCTTGAATTTTGGGGATTTTTTTGTATTTCACAAACGCTCTATGCGTTCTCATTTACTACGAGGACGACGTTTTATTTGATTGGTAGGAGTTACGCCACTAGAAAATGGTATGAGTCTAAGTTTGAAGATTTTCCCAAGGATGTCAAAGCTATAATTCCTTATATTTTTTAGATCATTTGATAATATTACTATGTACGATAAGATTGTGACAATGAATTCTTCTATTCATTCATGTATGTGGAGATTTAGATGTATCAATTTCCCTGGGCATTTATGCTTAAGATAGATGGGTCGATTAATGAATTTCTTCTTATGAGATTTGGGCTTCCATGAAGTATTTTCATAATCAAGAATAAAGAATATGTAAACTTACTCAATATATGAATAGAATTTATTTATAATTTGTAAATGTAAAGTTAAAAATCAACAATTAATACATGGGTTTACTACTCATTGAAACACCTATATATAGGCAAATAAAGGGATATTATATATTGTTGTAAGTCGTATGATGTGGAAATTATGATGTGGCAATAAGTGTGACGACTTAGCAAACAGGATGTTGATGTGTCAATGTATTAGACACGTGTGAGACGAGCACAATATGGCGTAATATGACTAAGATGATTTGATGATCCAGTTCGTCTTAACTGACTACTTCTGGGAGCGAACCAAGCCAGGGTTATATTATTTATGATTCGAGATATGTGTCGATCACAAAGTACTATGTGGCGAGCAAAAGTTATATTTGTGGTTATGAATGTATATGGCTAGTGTTGTCTCTCTTTTTAGCTTCTGAACCCTATTAATGACCTGTGAGGGCCTATTTATAGGGTATGGGACAAGCATGTGGTGCCATCTAAGTATGAGCTGTCGATTCCGAGTCATGCAAGGGAGTGTGTTGGATTGCCACATCTCTTTTGGCGTCTCTTTAGTGGACACTTTTTTTGCCTGCTCGTGGGGCTTCTGACTTGTCATCCAAGTGGTATTGACTTAGCAAGTGGCTTGATTCTGGCATTAATAATATTGTTTTTGTCCTCGCCAGACCATTTTGCTCGCCTAAGTGACATGACCGTCGATTAAATGCTTGAATAGCACCGCTTGCTTTCAAGGGCGGCGAGTTTGACTTGACTTTGTCTTTTTGTTCGTTTGGGCGAGCAGGATGTCTTGATGTAGAACGGTTAGAAGAGCACGGTGATCGGCCAGGACAATTCGCCAACATTTTCGCCAGGTGGCTTAGTAGCTTTGTTCGCCAAATTGAGGTGTATCGGTGGTGTCATTTGACCGATTTAATTGGCCCATGTGTTGGTGCGGCGAGCATGACGGAAATTTGTGTAGTTGACCACAACAATACCCTACGTCGGGCCGCTTTTGTGCTTGTCACGGGGTCCCGGATGAGAGTGGATCTTGGGGCGTTTGAGGCGTCGCCTCGACCGCGCGATCGGATGAATGCGATATGTATCTAGGTTCAATGATTATAGACAAATTTTTGAATTTTGAACTTCAATGTGTAACCCTAATCCCTGGGGCTTATAAATGTTTATTTTCCTTTATTTTCTTCTTTTTTTTTTTTTTTTTTCAAAGTAGTCTTTTTTCGGTGAGGATTCTTCGTAAAGATTCTTATTTTTCATTTAATTTTTTATCATGTCTTCATCGATTTGAATGAGGCTCGACCCGCTCCGTCATGAAGTCCGAAACCCCCTGGTCGTCCTCTTCGCAAAGCCGTCCAATTTCTCGTGGTAGGGTTGGTCCTTCAATGGGGAAAACTGCCAAAGTAAGTCCTCGTTGGAAAATTCGGCAACCATTTGCTATCCTTTCCTCGGATTCGATGATCTTTATAAATGAATTGGATCGGGAACTAGCTCGATCCGATTTTGGTGATTCCGATGAGGAGATTAAGTCGATGGGTGCCATCGGTGGCGTGGGTGATCGCTATGTGAGCGCTCTGAATGCCACTAGGTTAGGCGAGCAAGGTGGGGTTTGTTTGACCGAACCGGGTGGAGGGATTGGAGGCGAGTCGGTTGTGAACCCTAACTCAAATCGAAAAAAAAGAGCTAAAGTAGCCGAAAGGGCGGGTGATGGGGAGAAGCGAGGTTGTTGTGCTCGCCCGATGAGCAAAATGTCAAAGAGATTCTGTAGGGTTCCTCATAGTCCAACGTACGCCGAGTATAATGCCCGGTATGATTTTGAATGGCCAGAGCAACCTCATCGAGTTGGAGTCGAGAACGAATATCCGGCGAGCAGAATGGCCAGCATAGTCGAGGTTGATATGCTCGCGCAATTGTATCGAAACTATGAAACCCCAAAGACATTTTCTTTTCGGAAGTCGAGCAAGCGGCGGCGATCAACCCCCGAAGGTTGCGTGGCGGTTAATGTGGATATTATGGAGGCGAGGATTGCGCTTTTCCTTCATCCCGCAATTACTCATCTCGCCAGGAATGGAACCTCATCACACCCAAATTACGCCAAACGGGTGGCATACAATTATGAAGTCTCGACGCTTATTTGGTAAGGCCGAGGCCCATATTTTCCATCTGGCCGTGGAGCTCACTCGGTTGACTTAACCCGCCCTCGAGGCGCAGCACAGGTGGGTATTTATGCAGCGAATGCCAAGTGCAAAGTTATCGAGGATGTACCCGAATAAGATCAAGGACCGGAAAGACAAGTTTTTGGTTTGTTGGGGTGATTGGAGAAGTCTCGCTCAAATGAGTTTAACCGGATGCTCGCTTTAGATATTCCAACCGATTTTTGGGATTTTACTGAGTGAGTAATTTTTTGTTCGCATTCTTTGTTCGGTCGGAATGATTTTAACTTTTGATTTCCTTTTTTGTTTTGAGGTCAAGCATGCAGACAAAGAGGCCAAAGACGGTATTTCAAAGATGTCCGCAAATCGATCTTCTATCCGTCTTTGAGCGTTCGGTGTTGACTCTAAACAAAGGAGAGTGAACGCAGAAAAATCGGTTTGTCACGTGCCCCTCATCATCCGGTCGCTCTTGACCCCTCTGGGTATGTGCTTAAATCTCGTATTTTTTTTGTGCCTCCTTCTTTAAATTTCGCTTTTATTATGTAGAGTTTTTTTTGTGTCCAAGCGGTTGTTCTGCGTTACCATTGATGTGAGTCTTCTTAAAACATACTGAGATGGCACGGAGGAGGAAGCCTAGTGAGATGGCTCGGATTCATCCGGCGGGAAGCGCTTGAAACCCTCCCGCGGGGAGTCGAGCAAACCTAAGAGGTCCTCCCGCTCAGCTGATCATGGAACGAGCGAGCAAGCTCGGTCGCCGAAGCGAACTTGGCGGTAGACTTTAGAGTCGGCAAACCCTGTGGTCGAGCCGAGCATACCTCCTGCAGTGATGGGTGAGCCGATCATTGAAATGGGCACAACCGCAACTCCACCTCCATCTACAGAGGTTCCTGGCCCTTCCAGGCTTCCAGCTCTCAGGTTCGCCGCCCTGACGACATATCATTTCTCGGTTGGGATGACGCTCGGGTGATGTTAAATGCCAGTCACGTCACGTCACGTCACAATTAAAACTGATTAAGTGCTCAATTTCCGGCATGTTCCACAATTTGATTTTAAAATTCATAACAATATTTGAGCTAACACTGTTTTACTAACTGAAAAAATAAAACTCAAATTAAACCCCAATTTTATATAGTTTCAAGTCCCCACCACACCGGGCCACCCCCTCTCTAGTGTCTTCCATGGGACCCAAATATATAAGTGGGGAGTCCACCAGATTCTCATTTATCTTTAATTTTCATGAAAACTTATATATATAATCTCCATTATTACTTTATTTCTGGTTCACATGGAATGGATATGGAGTTAGATAATATTTTAACATTATTATTATTTTAAATTGGATATCCAGTGGCCACCACCCACCACCCACCACTAGGCAGGTTGATGGATACAGCGAGGCAGAAGTCATTACAGCCCATGTGCGGGTTTTAAGGTCATGAGACTGAGAAGTGAAGCCGCGTATTTGAGACGGAATCTGTTTGACGATGATCAGTGGAATGACATATCATTTCAACGTGGGCCCCGCATCCTAACCGTATAGATTATAACCTGTCTAAATTTCCATGATCCACGCAACTGCAACTACGTGAATCATGGGGTTACGTTTCAACTTTCAAGCCTTAAATAACTAATTTCTTTCCTGTTGAATATTCGTGGGTGTTCTGTTGGGTCTGGGCATGTTTTAGCAGACTCGATCCGGGATGAGCTTTTTGAGTTTCGGCTCAATTGAGCCTATTAATTTTAATCAGATACGTTGTAATTGTCATCACCGAAAACGAGTAAATCTCCTGACTTTATAGTGCCTTCAAACGTAGTTATTTTTTACGAACTGGATAATCAAATCTACGTTATTTAATTTCATGTTCTCTTAATTTTTTCATAATTGCAATTTAAATCCTAACATGTTCAAGCTTATTCAATTTTTATTTTTCCCAAGGCAAGTCAATATAATTTTATTTTTCCAAAATGGAATTTTTTTGGAATATACTCCATGTCGAATATTGTGAATTCGGTCCTAAAATCGATTCGATTTATTTTCGTTAACTTGCTCTTTGGGTGAAGTTCAAGGAAGGATTCATTTATTTATTTAAAATTTTCTAATATTCGTTATGTTTGATGTTGCTATCGGTTTTCTGTTTGATGAGATGCATATAAGCTCATCCTTTATTATTTATTAATCGTCATTTTCATTTTTATTTAATTAATTAATATGATTATTTATGCATTTTTACGTGCGCATTGAAAATTTTAAAAATCAAAATAAAATATTTTTGTATATTTCGTGGAAAATTGTGGGATTCTTGAGAGTTCAATTTTGAATAGTCCCTCCTATTAATTTCTTTTATTTATTTGAATAGTCCCACATTCTAGATGCATCTAAAATGGGACCACGATACTATAATACAGATGAGTACTCCATTTCCATGCATCTTCACTTATAAAATTAAAGCCTGTTCAGTAATCGTGATTTCCTTTTATGAGGTGAGCAAATTATAATAGACTATTGTTATCATAAATGGAGACCTTAACTGAATACTATAATTGGTTTAAGTTGTTATTTTTCTTTTTATTTGGAACAATTACTAAGTAAATTTTGTTTTTTATTTTGGTTTTTCTCAGTTTTAAATGTTAAGTATACTAGTATTATTTTACTTATTTTCAATTTGGGCTTCATGGGCCCGGAAAATTCAAATCTGATACATTGGGCCTCTTGAACGAATTATGCACTTGAACCTCGTGAACAAAAACTATGAACTTGGGTCTCATGTACAAATTTTAAAGTTGGGCCTTGTTGAGATGATGTTAATTCTTTTGGGCTTTTATGTAGTTAGCTAAATAAGTCCCCCCACCCCACCAAAAAAGAAAAGAAAGGGCTTAAACAAGGTTGGATTTCCCTGTTCCATTTTTCGTATTCCATTGGTGTTTCACCCTTCTGAATTTTTTAACACATAAACCCAGGATATGGTGATTCATTTGATATTTTTTATTAATTTACGTGTCATCCATCCATATTATGAAAAAACAAAATGGAACACCAATTATAAAATAGTTGATCTCATTACGATTAAACATAAATCCTTGAGGTCATCAAAATTAAGGGGTCGTTGATGAAAATCACTTTTCCCTATGAACCTTGCATTGCAATTTGCAAGGGGTATGTTGAAGGAAGAATTGTTCAAATGGTGATTACATTGTTATTGTTGTGCTATAATTTTAAAATAATAAACACGAAAAATAATAATTAATTGAGAAATAGTTGAATGATCAAGGATAAATGACTATCGGGTTGAGATATTTAATCAAAATAAGAGAGTAATTAACGTACTTTGAGTCTCATATTTTGCCCTCATTAGTCACTATAACTTATTATATTCATTTTTATAATTTGGGCATAACATTTTTACATTTTTAAAAGGGGTAAATGTTGTTTGTGCTAATTTATAGTAAGCTTTGTCTCTACGTATATGATCGATCACGCCAACTTTTTATCTATAAGACAATATTATTAAAATTGGAGCTATTATTCGATTAAAGTCTTGAAATTGAACTTAACTCGAATCGAAAAATAGAGTTCTATTACTTCACACACACGAGCCTACTAAGCCCAAATTTGTTCATGAAAGTACAAGAACATTCTTAACTAATTTTTGAATTTAACAAGTCGATGTCAAATAGGCTCGTTAGTAAATATTTCACGAGCTCGAGCTTGATTCGCTTATCAATATAGATGAGTCGAGTCGATCTAGCTGCTCGTTTCTTTTAACAATTATTTAAAACTTAAAAATAGTCACAATTTTATAAAAAAATATATATGATTTTATTGAGGTGAATTTAAAGAATAAAAAGAAAGGCCACCAGCTATTCTAGTGGCGCAGCCGCAGCCACCTCCCTTCTCTTCTCATCATACACTCTTTGCATCCACAAAACATAACCCCCCGCCCTTATTTTGGCCGACATATTATTATTTCTTAATTAAACTGAAAAAAACACCGCCGGCGCCGCCGTGATGGTTCTATCGGTGCTGCTGCAGTTGATATACCCGCCGCCGGCGAGCGTGGCTGTAAGTGCGATGACGGCGATAAGCTTTTTATCAATGAGCAATGCAGGGTTTAAGGAAATGAAGGGACAAAACATGCAATACTCCAAGCTTGTTAAGGTTGAAAATAAAAACAAGGAGAATGCTAAAGTGAAGAGTAAAATAGGGATGTTTGTAGCTTACACGCCTGCATTTGTTGCCGGCCTTTTCTCTCTATTTATTTTCCCATTTGGAAATCTCAGATTCACTCTGCTATCACCCTGCATTTCTTCAAGAGACTTTTTGAGGTATAAATTACAAACCCCCACATAAATTAATTATATTTTATTAGGTTTCGATGTATTAAATTTTAGGCTCAATATCAATTTGCAATCTGTATTGTTACTCTTTTATCAATTTGCAACATGTACATATTATTTATTCGGTTACAAACTTTACTATACTTCATTTTTATCAAATTTCCGATCAGACATTTTGTATAGTTCAGATTGCAATTGGATAAAAATAAATTGTATTAATATCAATTTGCGAGTTTGAATCACAAATGGTCCCATAATTTTGGTCTCAAATAGATTTAGTCCCATAATTTTTTTTTATCCCAATAACTTTGACAATGTCCAATTTTAGTCTCAAATCGGT
Organism: Stenogyne calaminthoides; assembly: GCA_037126765.1. NCBI lineage: Eukaryota > Viridiplantae > Streptophyta > Magnoliopsida > Lamiales > Lamiaceae > Stenogyne > Stenogyne calaminthoides. The sequence goes on from JBBCBC010000042.1 coordinate 2,961,494, forward strand.
CGAAACAACGTTGTTTTACCGTTTTTATTTGGGGCTTTCCGGCGAATGTTGTAACTTGACTGCCACGTGTACTGTCACGTGTATTTTTAAATATATTTGACTAATTCTTCGTCAATTCTATTTTAATTTTAAGTTTAAAATTTTAATTTTATATGCCTGAAATTCCAGCTATTAGAAAAATAAATACACATAACGACGTTGTTTCGATCGATTTGAGATTGAAATTGAAATATGTTAAAGTTATTAGGACTAAATAGATGACAAAAAAACTTATGAGACTAAATCTATTTGAGGCCAAAATTATGAGACTATTTGTGATTCAAACTCTCAATTTGCAATATGTATCATTATATTTTATCAGTTTGCAACATGTACATATTTTTTATCCGATTGCGAACTTTACTGTACTTTTTTTATCAAATCGCCAATCAGACATTTTGAATAGCTCAGATTGCAATTGGATAAAAATAAACTGTACAAATAAAAAATTGGATGAACATGTTACAAGTTGATATTAACTTTAAATTTTAACTATACACGTGATATTTAATACAACGATTTTCGAACTCTTGTAATGAAATTCTAGATCCATTTCAGTTAATAAGTTCACAAACTAGCAAAGTGAAGTGAATTAGACCAAAATCATCTTGAATTTATGCATGAGAATGTTCAAATTTCTTATAATTTTATTTTGCAATGTATATAGGTATTATTTGTTCACAAATTCAGTGGGTTTATGGACGTGGAAGCCACGGTTCCAATTTCCATAAGTTACTTCCTCTCTACAGCAACCTTGATCTACAATCAGCAATTAATTCAACAACTCCCTGAACCACCTATTGATCTCAACAACATTGGAATTTCATTATTTTTATTGGGAATTGCTGGCAATTTCTATCACCATTACCTTCTCTCCAAATTGAGAAGCTATGGTGAAAAACAGTACAAGATTCCACAGGGTGGTCTGTTTTCGTTGGTCATATGTCCCCACTATTTTTTCTAAATTCTTGAATTTTGGGGATTTTTTTGTATTTCACAAACGCTCTATGCGTTCTCGTTTACTACGAGGACGACGTTTTATTTGATTGGTAGGAGTTACGCCACTAGAAAATGGTATGAGTCTAAGTTTGAAGATTTTCCCAAGGATGTCAAAGCTATAATTCCTTATATTTTTTAGATCATTTGATAATATTACTATGTACGATAAGATTGTGACAATGAATTCTTCTATTCATTCATGTATGTGGAGATTTAGATGTATCAATTACCCTGGGCATTTATGCTTAAGATAGATGGGTCGATTAATGAATTTCTTTTTATGAGATTTGGGCTTCCATGAAGTATTTTCATAATCAAGAATAAAGAATATGTAAACTTACTCAATATATGAATAGAATTTATTTATAATTTGTAAATGTAAAGTTAAAAATCAACAATTAATACATGGGTTTACTACTCATTGAAACACCTATATATAGGCAAATAAAGGGATATTAAATATTGTTGTAAGTCGTATGATGTGGAAATTATGATGTGGCAATAAGTGTGACGACTTAGCAAACAGGATGTTGATGTGTCAATGTATTAGACACTTGTGAGACGAGCACAATATGGCGTAATATGACTAAGATGATTTGATGATCCAGTTCGTCTTAACTAACTACTTCTGGGGGCCTAACCAAGCGGGGTTATATTATTTATGATTCGAGATATGTGTCGATCACAAAGTACTATGTGGCGAGCAAAAGTTATATATGTGGTTATGAATGTATATGGCTAGTGTTGTCTCTCTTTTTTTAACGAACCTATTAATGACCCGTGAGGGCCTATTTATAGGGTATGAGACAAGCATGGGTGCCATCTAAGTATGTTTGTCGATTAAAGTCATCTGAGGAGTGTGTTGGATTGCCACATCTCTTTTGGCGTCTCTTTAGTGGACACTTGTCTTTGCCTGCTCGTGGGGCTTCTGACTTGTCATCCAAGTGGTATTGACTTAGCAAGTGGCTTGATTCTGGCATTAATAATATTGTTTTTGTCCTCGCTGACCATTTTGCTGCTTAAAGTGACATGACCGTCGATTAAATGCTTCAGATAGCACTCCCTGCTTGCTTTCAAGGGCGAGCAGGTTTGACTCTGCCTTGTCTTTTTGTTCGTTTGGGCGAGCAGGATGTCTTGATGTAGAACGGTTAGAAGAGCACGGGTGATCGACCGGACAATTCGCCAACCCGCTCGCCAGGCTGGCTAGTAGCTTTGTTCGCCAAATTGAGGTGTATCAGTGGTGTCATTTGACCGTTTAATTGGCCCATGTGTTCGGTGGGCGAGCATGATTGGAAATTTGTGTAGTTGACCACAACAATACCCCCCAGTCGGGCCGCCTTTGTGCTTGTCACGGGGGTTCCGACTGTAGTGGATCTTGGGGGGCGTTTCGAGGCATCGCCTCGACTTCTGCGATTCAGATGAATGCGCACATGTATCTAGGTTCAATGATTATACACAAATTTTTGAATTTTGAACTTCAATGTGTAACCCTAATCCCTAGGGCTTATAAATGTTTCTTTTCCTTTATTTCTTCTTTTCTTCTTTTTTTCAGGCGAGTCTTTTCTGGTGAGGATTCTTCAGGTAAAGATTCTTATTTTTTCATTTAATTTTTTATCATGTCTTCATCGATTTCGAATGAGGCTCGACCCGGCTCCGGCGAGTCTGAAACCCCCTGTTGGTCGTCCTCTTCGCAAAGTCGTCCAATTTCTCGTGGTAGGGTTAGTCCTTCAACGGGGAAAACTGCCAAAGTAAGTCCTCGTTGGAAAATTCGGCAATCATTTGCTATCCTTTCCTCAATTCGATGATCTTTATAAATGAATTGGATGGGAACTAGCTCGATCCGATTTTTGGTGATTCCGATGAGGAGATTAAGTCGATGGGTGCTTGCCACGGTGGTATGGGTGATCGCGATGAGCGCCTCAATGCCACTAGGTTAGGGCAGCAAGGGGGGTTTGTTTGGATCAAGGTGGAGGATTGAGGCGAAGTCGGTTGTGAACCCGAACTCAAACCGAAAAAAGAGAAGAGAGGCGAAAAGCCGGGGTGATGGGGGAGAGCAGGTTGTTGTGCTCGCCGATGAGCAAAATGTCTGGTAGCAGATTCTGTCGGGGTTCTTATAGTCAACGCATCACCGAGTATAATGCCCGGTATGATTTTTGAATGGCCGAACAACCTCATCGAAGTTAGAGTCGAGAACGAATATCCCCGTGACGAATGGCGGCATAGTCGGAAATTGATATGCTTTCGCGCAATTGTATCGAAACTATGAAACCCCAAAAGACATTTTTTTTTGGGTGTCGGAAGCGAGAAAGCGAAAGCGAGATCAACCCCTCAAGGTTGCGTGGCGGTTAATGTGGATATTATGGACAGATTAGCTTTTCCTTCATCCTCGCAATTATTCATCTAACTTTGTGGAATAGAACCTCATTATCACCCAAATTATGTCAAGCGGGTGGCATACAATTATGGTCTCTTGGCGTTATTTGGTAAGTACGACGGGCCAATATTTTCCATCTTTGTGGAGCTCACTCTCGTTGATTAACTTAACCCGCCCTCGAGGCGAGCGGGTGGGTATTTATGCAGCGAATGCCAGTGCAAAGTTATTGAGGATGTCTGGAATAAGATCAAGGACCGGAAAGACAAGTTTTGGTTTGTTGGGGGTGATTAGAAGTCTGCCAAATGAAATAACTGGATGCTCGTTTAGATATTCCAAATGATTTTTGGGATTCTACGGAGTGAGTACCTTTTGTTCGCATTCTTTGTTAAATTGATTTGATTTTAACTTTTGATTTCCTTTTTGAAGTTGAGGCGACTGCACAAAGAGGCCAAAAGACGGGTATTTCAATTTGTATCTGGCAAATCGATCTTCTATCCCGTGCTGAACGTTCAGTGTTGACTCTAAACAAGGAGAGTGAACGCAGGGAAAATCGGTTTATGCGTGCCACCTAAATCATCTGGTCGCTCTTGACCCCTTTGGTATGTCTTAAATCTCAGATTCTTTTTGTGCCTCATGCTTTAAATTTTGCTTTTATTATGTAGAGATTTTTTTGTGTCGGACAAATTGTTCCTACGGTTACCATTCTTTGTGAGTCTTCTTGGCGAACATCTTGAGATGGCAAGGAGGAGGAAGCCTAGTGAGATGGCTCGGATTCGGTCCGAAGCGGAAGCGCAGAACCCCTCACATGGAGTCGAAAGCAAACCTAAGAGGTCCTGTCGGTGATCATGGAACAATGGAGCAAGCTCGGTCAGCTTAAGTTGACTTGGTCAGACTTTAGAGTCGGCAAACCCTGCTGGTCGAGTTTAGGCATACCTCCCAGCAGGGGTGAGCCGATTATTGAAATGGGCGAAGCCGAACTCCACCTCCATCTACAGAGAGGTTCGCAGCCGCTTCCAGCTCTCAGGTTCACCGCCCTGACGACATATCATTTCTCGGTTGGGATGACGCTCGGGTGAGCAGGTAATTTTGTTCGTCTTAGGGTGTGTTAGTCCCTTCGAATTACTTGTAGTTTAATAAATATTGTTTGTTCTTTTCCTTAGGGTACGTGGATAGCAACCATCTTTGCCACAGCATTTGGATGAACTACTGCTTCTCCCAAGGTGTGTAATATCCTCGAGCTTCGAGCACATTCAACGCGCCTGTGAGACCCCCATTCGATCGACGACGCATCGGATTTGGAAAAACCCCCGGTCGGTCGATCAACCATGGAGCGATTTTGAATGGGTCTCGATTCATCATGGCTGACCATCGCGGATCATGGAGAATGCCACGGGTGACCAAATTTTTGCCTCAGTAATCCCCGCCAAATGGCGAGCTTCAATGATAAGATGAAAGAGCCGGATAAAGCGCGAGGAGAGACCGGCGAAGCCAGGGTTGCGCGGAATAAGATGAGTTGAAAAGATCCGGGACCAGCAGATTACATGGATGCCGAAGCTTTCTGCCTTCTTGGTCCGAATTGATGTTCATGTTCGCGATAAAGATTTGCTCGCCCAAAGAACTCACGACTACCGAGGAGACCAACACCTGAATAGGCCTTCTAAACCTAAGTCTGCGAACCGATGAGTATGTGGACTCTATGTCCAACTACTTTACATTTGTGCAACTTTGTCGATGCTATTCGCATTTTAGGCAGACTTTTTTCTGCCCGACTGTGTGAAACCTTTTGTGGGACGACCTTGAGAAGAGAAGCACTGGCCGACAACCCCCCGCGGTGATCGAGAGTTGCCTGGCGATTTGCGGGGATATATGCGATTTCTCCAAACTCCCTGATGGGGTCGAGATTGGGGATCGCATTTCAGATGAAGAAGATGATGATGAGCCGGATGTCCAAAAGGTGGGTGAGCATCAGTGGCGGACCCAGGATTTTAGATTTAGGGTTACGAAAAATAATTAATAAAATATTATTTTTCCATCCTAAATTTATTTATCCATTTTTCTAAACGGTCCGTTCAAATTTATTTACCTATGTCTTTGTCCCATAAAAAGGCAAGAAAGTAGAAAGGACTACTATACCATAAATTCAAAGTCACTTTATTACTATAAATTCATTCAACCTGATGCAAATTAAATAAAAAAAATATGTATATATTAATATTGTATTGGGTTAATTGCATGAATCTCCCTCACGGTTTGAAAGTGTCGAACGAAATCACCCTCGTGGTATGGAAAATGCACGAAACTCCCCTATAGTTTGTCAAAATTTTAATATTTGGAGGAAAAAAAATGCGAAATAGGTATATCTATTAGCCTTTAAAAAAAAAACGGGGTACTTTATTTGATATACTAAATCATACAACGATTTCATGCAATTTTCAAATCACGAGAGAATTCGCCCAATATTTCTAAACTATGAGGGTGTTTTGTTTCATTAACCCCAATTACAACTGAATCGGTCTATTCTTACTTTTTAGAAGCTACTTATCATTATAATATGGCATGATCATTGTGTTTTTCTAAAAAATACATAATTTTAAGATAGGACAACTCATAAAAGTTATATAACCAATTAAATTAATTAAAAAAAAAGAACAAAAAATGAAGGGGTAAGTTTAAGGGTGGGTCTCATGCGCACCACACACATCGTGTATTTTATAATGTATTTTAAAATCATGCAGTTTGTTATATTAAAATATACAATTTGTTAACACCGAACCGCGTAATTTATTTTTCATATTAATTATTACACTGTTTAATATAATAAATTACATAGTTCTAAAATACACTATAAAATAAATAATGCATTTGATGTATACAAGACTTAGCCTAAGTTTAAAGGTGTCAATTTAATTGTTAATAAGGTAATGAGGAAAAGTTTGTGAATAATTGGAGTTAAAGGCGTCATTTTAATTAATAATAAAAGGAGTAAAAATCTGTTAATAGAACATGACGAAATGACCATGCAACAGTGCCAAAAGACCAACACATACACATTGCAAATATATATAGTTCGATTTTTTCAATTTTTGGGGTACAGCTGTACCCCTTGTACCAACACAGGTCCGCCGCTGGTGAGCATGGCGAAGGCGAGCAGGGTGGTGAGCAAAGGCCAAATGACCGCGAGCATGAGCAGGATGGGCCGAAGAATATTGAGCAGGTTGGGGCTGAGCTGGATGGCCAGGTGGTTGCTCTTTCGGCGAGCAAAATGCTAGAGGCCTTTTAAGTACTTCTCTTCCGGCGACTCCGGATAATTTATTTTTTTCTTGAACCTTTTTCTTCTTGTTTTGCTGTTTTTTTGTGATTGGCCGAGATGGCCTTGTTTGAAACTTAGCCATTTGTTTCTTTGATGGATTTTGGTCTTTAGGGTTGAATGGAACTTTTTGCTTGTTTCATCTTTAGCATGCTTATGTTTTGCCCGACTTGGTGTTTGATTGTCTTATTTAGCTGCAATCAGTATGGTTGTCTTATTTTGGTGCAACCTTTTTATTTGTCGTGATTGTCTTATTTAGCTACAATCACTTCGTTTTTGGTAAATCTTATTTAGTTGCGACCTTGTACTAAAAACCGCTTTCTTTGTTGATATTGTAAGTACAAATTCTTTGCGCTAAGGCTAACATAAAGGTGAGCTCATTCAACGGAAATCATGGATGTGATCGCTTTCATTTTTAGGCGATCAAGCTTTGTTCGACCAAAGTTACATATAAAAAAAAACACCTTATATCGATGTTTGAATCTATTACATGACTTTACACTTTGTCAAATAACTCTTGTGTTTACTCTCTTATTTCCTACCAACTAACTCCACGCTTTAAGATTTTAAGATGGTCATTATTTTTGTCATATACCCGGGGCTTGTCTTAAGACTCGAGGATGATAGTCCAGGAGTCACCCAACAAAGCGGTGGGGTGAGTTATGGACTTCCGACTTCTCGTCCGAGTTCTTCTCGCTTAGGAAACCCTGGCCCGAAAGCCTTCCTTTCTTTCACCCTCTATCAAGATGCTCAAGAGCGGCCGAAGAAGCAGCGGGCTCCTCTTAGTGCAAGTTGTCAGGATTATGCGGCCACCCTTTGTCCCGAGCATGTGGCGAAACAAGCTTGTTCTCGCTGATTTAGTGCGAAGCAGAGGCTGTTGCTCATCATCCTTAGTCCCTGCTCCTCCCACCAACTTCACCCCTAGCCTGCAGACCGAAACGATCCGACTCATCGATGCTTGAACATCGCTGTCAAGACGCCGCCTTTGTGAGAGTGTGTCGGGCGCCCATCCCCGTGAGGAGTTTTTTGGGGATCGCGGGCACTTTATGATTGATCCATGCGTGACGATGCACGAATGTGAGGTTGTAACTCCATTTTGTCGGCGTTGTCGAAGCGGAAACCACAAGTTATGCTCGAGGTGAGCACCTAACAACCCGGTGGGCAATATTTTTTTTCGACTGGATTCGCTTTTTCCAAATCGAGGTAGAAATATTTTGCTTTGCCTTTGAGATGTGGAAGTGGAGCTCGAACCGGTGGGGCCAAAGATATGGTTGAGTCAACAAGGTGGATCTTTGAACTCAATGATGATAGCTACGCTGGGGCATATACTAAAACCGGGTCAATTTATAATCGATTATGGGACAGAGTAAAAAGTGATGCAGGAAACGTAGAAACTTTCGAAATGCTTTTCTCTTTAAATATTTTATATGGTGAGTTATCAGGTCCTTTCAACAATGAATTATGCGTGTGTCGTATTTAGTCGACAC